>CM053622.1:554926320-554956830 GCA_028646595.1 Phalanger gymnotis
CCTTCCTTCCTTCCTTCCTTCCTTCCTTCCTTCCTTCCTTCCTTCCTTCCTTCCTTCCTTCCTTCCTTCCTTCCTTCCTTCTTTCCTTCCTTCCTTCCTTCCTCCCTTCCTTTCTCTCTTCCTTTCTCTCTTTCTCTCTTTTTGTCTTTCTTTTCTCAAACATTTCACTCTGAACCTCAAAGATTAGACTACAATAGGTCCCTGCCCAAGCTCCATTTTATGGCTATATTTTGGACCCTCCTGGTTTAGAGTGAATGTCAGTGCTGTTACTCTTTTGACTAGCAACCCTGAGGGTCTTCTCCCAGTTTGATTTTTTTTTCTTTTTTCTAATTAAAAGGGCCATCTCTTGACTCACTTCTTAAAGAGGCCTATTCACTGAATGGGCATTACCTCACTCAAAGTGAGGACCTGAAAAGGCCTTAGCCTAAAACAGTCAGGGTCTCCCACTGTATCCTGGGTCATCTCCAGTTGTCCTGATGAATATCAAACCACTGGACCCAGATGGCTCTGGAGGAGAAAGTGAGGCTGGTGACCTTGTACTGCCTTCCCTCACTCAAATCAAAGTCAACTGCAAGTCATGTCATCATTTTCCTGATGTCATGGTCTTCTTCCAGAATGAAGGGCAAATACAACAACAACCATGCTAATCTTTGGCACTCATATGGCACTTTTACTTTTGTTTCGTTTTGTTTTTCCCCAAGCTCTCTCTCACCTCTGTGCTCTCATTTATCTCTCAACACCCTTATAAAGTAAGCAGGGCAGCAAACAGAAGAAAACTAAATTTCAGCTTAGTGGTAGAATCAGGACAAGGCTCTAGGATTCCTTATTCTTAGACTCAAATTATATTCCTCTATACCAGGGATGGGGAGCTTTCAGCCTTGAGGCTACATGTGGCCTTTTAAGGTCATTGGGTGCAGACTTTTGACTGAGTCTAAGTTTTACAGAACAAATCCTTTTATTAAGGGGATTTATTCTATGAAGTTGGGATTCAGTCAAAGAGTCACACTTGAGCACCTAGAGTGCCACATGTGTCCTCGAGGCTGCAAGTTCCCCACCTTTGCTCTACACCTCACCAGAAGAATAAGAGAGTTCAGAATTTGTAGGATCATAGGATTTGGAGATGGAGGGAACATGGAGACCATTTGGTCTCGCTCTTACCTTTTGAAAAGGAAAAAAACAAACAAACCCACTTCAGTCTCAGAGAAGGTGAAAGGACCAGTCCAAAGTCCACAGGTATTAAAGAGCAGGGCCAGCTCTTTTTTGTCCATAATCAGATTATTTCTGGAGAATTGTGAAAATGGGGGAACAGGTTATGAACCCCCAAAAGAGGATTTTATATTTAGTCTTCTAAAAGATAGGCAGCCATTAGATTTTTTTAAAGTGTGTATGGAGCTGTTTATGACATGGTCAGACCTGCACTTAGAGATCGCTGAGCACTGAGTGGAAGATGGAGGGAAGCTGGGAGAGAGTTGAGGCAAGGAGACCAATCAGTAGGTTATAGCAGTACTTCAGGCATTACATGATGGAGAGGCTGCACCAGAGTGGTGGAAGTATCAGAGGACAAAAGGGGTCAGATGAGAAAGATGTTACAATGCTAAAATCACCAGGCCTTGGCAACAGATTGGAGACAGAAGGTGAGAAAGAGTAAGGAGTGAAGGATGACCTCTTCATTGTAAATCTGGGGGACTGAGAGGATGGTGAAGTTTGGAAGGGGAGAGGTTTTGCAGGGAAATATAACAAATTCAGTTTTGGACGTGTTGAGTTTAAGATGGCTACAGAACATCCAGTTCTATATATCTAATAGGCACTTGAAGGTGCAAGACTGGAGGTCAGCAGAGATATTAGGGCTGCATAAATAGATCTGAGAATCATCATTCTAGAGATGATAATTGATTGCATAGTATAGATAGAGGGAGAGGAAGAGAGAACTCAGGCATCCCTTTTGGGAGATCCACAGTTAGTGGGTATAACCTAGATCAGAGCTGTCCAAAACATGGGCCACGCGCCTCCATGCGGCCCTCCTATGTCCACCACAAGCACAGAAATCGACACAAATGCTTTAGTTAAAGCATTTGTGTCAATTTCCACACTCGTAGTAAACAAGGCGAGACACATAAAATCGCACTGCAGGCCAAACTTTGGACAGCCCTAACCTAGATGAAGATCCAGGAAAGGACACTGAGAAGGAGCAGTCAGATAGGTAGGAGGAGAACCAAGAGAAAGAAGTGTCTTGAAAACCTAGAGAGAAGAGAGTATCAAGGAGAAGTGGGTGATTTATAATAGTGTCAAAGCTGCAGAGGGGTAGGGAAGAATGAGGACTGAGAAAAGGCCATTAGATTTGGCAATCGAGAGACAATTTTTGTGGAAGTGGTTTTGGTTGAATAACAGGAGAGAAGCCAGACTACAGAGAATTAAAAAAAAAATGATAGGAGAAATGGAGGCCACGATTATAGATGGCCTTCTCAAGGAGCTACAAAGTGCAGGAGAGATGTGGGACGTCAGTAAAATGGATGGATCAAGTGAGGGACTCTGAGGAGAGGGGAGATGTGGGCATATTTGTAGGCAGTAGGGAAGTACCCAGTAGATGGGACATACTGGAAAAGATGTGCTGTGGAGAAAGAATTAACCTTTTTCCACTTGGCCTCAGAGAGCAGAACTGGAAACAATGCACAGAGGCTAGGGACTGGATGGAGTGCTCCTCTCAAGGTGTGTTCTTGACTCTATCTCATCTGAAGAGTCTACAGACCTCCTGGTCAGGTTCCCCTATGCCAAATTGACCTGTGCAGATGACTCACCGTGACTTTTTCTGTACTTTAAGGGGCAACTGGATGGTACAGTGGATAGAGTGCTGGGCCTGGAGTCAGGAAGACCTGAGTTCAAATCCAGCTTCAGACACTTACTAGCTGTGTGATCCTAGGCAAGTCACTTAACCTCTATTTGCCTCAGTTTTCTCATTTGTAAAATGAGGATAATTACAGCAATTACCTCTCAGGGTTATTGTAAGGATCAAATGAGATAATAATTGCAAAACACTTATGTGTCTGGCACGTATTAAGCGCTATATAAATGCTAGCCATCTATTATTTTCCTATCAAGATTAAACCCAATCCATTTTCGAGATCCATTTGGAGGAGTTTGTGGACCCGAGTCCACTACACTGCTTCCTTTCAGTCATTCATCTTGGCTCCACCTGGTCCATTCTCCATTGATAGGGGAGGAGGCCCTGCTGCCTTGAACTTTGTCTGAGGTGGTAGGATTTCAGTGCTCAGGTCCAGGATTCACCATACATTTACCCTATTATCATAGAGAAGTGACTTCAACAGAAATACTAAAATTGCCACTCTCCTCCCTTGCCTGAGCTTCGTCAATAATTGAATGGACAGGTATTTAATGAGCACCTGCTTTCTGCCCAACCCTGTATTAGATGTTCTGGGGGAGAAATAAAAATTAAAGAGTGTCCTATTCACTAGGACACACCCCATGCTCATGCCTGCCTCTTAATACTTTGTAATGCTTTGCGCTTGTATAGATAGTGCTTTACAGTTTACAGAGAGCCCTTTTACATCAATCATCTCATTTAATCCTTACAACAACCCTTTGAGGTAGGAAGGGCAGCTACTAGTATCTCTAATTGACAGTTGAGGAAACTAAGGATCAGAAGGACTAAGTGACTTCTCTAAAATCAGCCAACCAATGAGTCAGATCACCCAGACAATTCTCTCCAGAGTCCTTTTTTTAAAAAACATTTTATTTTTTTTATGTTCTTTTCTTTTTCAATTTTCAAATTCTCTCCCTCCCTCCCACCCCCTTCCCCACCCACTGAGAAGGCGAGCAATATGATATCAATTATACATGTGAAGTCATGCAAAACACATTTCCATGCTAGCCATATTTTCCCAAAAAGCAAGAAAAAGAAAGAAAGTGAGAAAATTAGACTTCCATTTGCACTCTGACAGGATTCTTCAGTTCTCTCTCGGGAGTTCACAAGTTCTTTCAGTACCGCAGGATGTTGTTAATCTTGGGCTAGGGACTTAGACCCTCTTTTACTATCTCCTCACTTACCTAGGCTTTCATTCCCTGTTACCCAGTTTTTTATATTTAGTGCTCTTTGACAGAGAGAAAACAGACACAAGGTAGGAGTCTGAATAGTTCTGTCTTCTCCACAAAATGCCCTTCCTAAGATTCTGATCTCCATCAATCTCTCCCTTCTCTAACTCTTTTCACCTTTGTCCATGCCATCAAATAGATATTTTATTAAATATACATAACTGTGTGTGTACATGCATATATGTATTTGTATACACACACATATATATAGGTGTGTGTATATATATGTATATATATATATACATATACATATGTTATCTTCTCTGATAAAATGTTAGTGTACTTGAGGGCATAGACTGCTTAATTTTTGTCTTTTTATACTGAATGTTTAACTCAGTGCCTGACACACACAGTAAATACTTAAAAAAATATTTGTTACTATTACAACTGTTCTCTTCCCTATGTAGTAAAACATATCAGTAAATGATATATATACTTTCTAATTGGTTCATATTAGTGAGCTCTATCATCTTTCCACAACTGCTCCTGCCCATAGTGGTTTGCTCCTCCTCTGAACTCTCTATTACTTAGCCTATACTACCTGGTATCAGTTATCTTTTCTTTCTTTCTTTTTTAAATGTTCTTTTATTTTCTTTTTTTTGGGGGGTGGGGTGATGTGATGAGGGTTTAATGACTTGCCCAGGGTCACACAGCTAGTTAAGTGTCAAATGTCTGAGGCCACATTTGAACTTAGGTCCTCCTGACTCCAGAGCTGGTGCTCTATCCATTTCACCACCTAGCTGCCCCTCAGTTATCTTTTCATGAATGTTCTGTCCCCTCGATGCTGAACCACTTTACTGTCTCCAATAGAATTTAAACTCCTTTTTTTCCGCAAAAACACAAAGGAAACATTCCTTGCCCCTTAAGGAACTCAAGACTGACACTTGGAACACTATGAGTATGGTTTTAAGCACAAAATGGGTTGCCTTATTCAGTAATGCTTGATCTGACCATAGTTTCCTAGGAGCTTTACTCTTAGGTCATCCAAGTACTAGCTGATTTTGAATGCCTTTTAACTTAGACTATTTAATAGTAGGATTAGTGTCATCATCTTAACCACAAACTCCAAGGAAAGTAAACTTCAAGGAAAGACTAGGGAATTTGTGGTGAATTATAAATACCACCCACTCCTCTATCATACCACTCTGAATTCATTACTGTTGTCATACGACAGGGCAGCCATTGGTAACTGGGAAGCTATGTCAGCTTTCTAGGAAATTACTGCTTAAATTATCCCCTCCCATCCTATGGAAGACCATAAAGTGAAATCTTAATCATCGACAACATCAGCATTTCCTGTTTCTTATTGACTGGCTCACCAGCACCAGTGAATGATTAGCTGCTCCCTAATGCCTCTAGAATGGCTCGTAAAACCAAGGCCTGAGTTCCTGTTATATAGGCTGGGCTTAGGGACAGGACTGTGGCAAGGAAAGATAGGACCATCCGTCCTGTGGCTTCACAGAATCATGCTGGTAGATTATCTCCACCTGGATATTTCCACAGGCACCTGAAGCTCTTCACATCCAACCTCAAACCTTGTCCTTTCCTTTCCAAGCCTCTCTCTTCTTCCTCCTAACTTCTCCATTTCTGCTAATGGCATTGCCTCTTCTCTCAGTCCACCCAGGCTTGAAGTAGCATCATCTGTGATTTTTCTTCCTTCTTCCATCTGTAGTAGCGATTTAGATTTGAAGAGCTTTCCCACCCATTAATAGGTCATGTGACCTGCTTACGTCACAGGAAGCCTAAGTCACATGAGGTGGGAGGAGCTTCCTGACAGGAAAAGGAAGTTATGTCACAGGAAATGCTAAGAGAGAGGGAGAGAGAAAGAGTCAGTCAGCAGTTATGGCTGCTAATGGCTGTCGTGATAGTTAGAGCTGAACAGGCTGACTCTGCTGTACTGTGAGTTTGTCTTTGGGAAGACCCAGCAGGGTTTCGGAGAGGTTTTGGGATGGCGAGTTTCCAGGTCGTGATATTATGTATTGAATGTTTTACTGCTCTGATAGATTGGATAAATGGATAAATGGCTTGTGGGATCTGGTTCTCTGGCATCTGAATAAATGGTTTCCTTCTTCTACCTTCTTTGTGGAGAGTCTCGTAATACGATACAGAGCTACGCAGGCATTTTGACAATCATCATCTACATTGTCATTAATTCCTTACTGCTACCACATCTAGTCTGTCACCAAGTCCTGCAGACAGCCCTCACCAACGTTGCTCACCTTTGTCCCTTTCTTGCCCTTACCACTTCTGGTGCTGAGGTCTTCTTTTGGACTACTGTAGTAGTCACCTTCTACCTGGTTTCCTTGGCTCTAGTTCCATCTGCTTTCCAATCTATGCTATAGATCACTATCTAGATCTCTTACATACTAGCTTGTTTGAGCCTAGGTTAGTCAATGTAGCCTCTCTAAGCCTCTGTTTTCTCAGGTATAAAATGGGGACATTGATACTTGTACTGCCTATGTCACCATCAGCCGGTGTCAGTCAATAAATGTTTATTAAGCACCTATGGTGTTCTGGACACTGTGTGAAGGATGCAAAGAAATGTAGCAGACCATCCCTGTACTGGAGCTCACAGTCTAATGCAGGAGACAGCACACAAATAGCTATTTACTAAAAAGCTATATACTGGGTAAATAGGAATTATCAACAGAGCGAAGGCACTAGAATTAAGAGGGGTCTGGAAAAGCTTCCTGTAGAAGGTAGGATTTTAGGTGAGTTGTCGAGGAAGCCAGGAGATGGAGATAAGGAGGGAGAGCATTCCATGGTGGGGGACAGGCAGTGAAAATGCTCAGAGTGTGAAGATGGATGTCTTGTTCAAGGACTAGTAAGGAGGCCAATATCACTGAATCACAGGGTACACAGCAGGAGTCTGGGAGGGTGGGTAAGATGTAAGAAGACTGGAAAGGTAGAAGGAGCTAGGTTATAAAGGGCCAAACAGAAGAGAAAAGTGCTTTGTAAGTGTGTAGCACCTACTACTCTCTGTGTGTGTGTGTGTGTGTGTGTGTGTGTGTGTGTATGTGTGTCGGGGGGGAGGGGAGAAGGTGGTAGTAGATTTTTCAATCAGTCAATAAACATTTATTAAGCCCCTACTAAGTGCCTGACACAGTGCTAAGCTGGGACATTCACATGAGAAACTTCTTTTATCAACGAAGACTGACTTCTCTACAGCCTACAGTGTCAGATCACTGCCCGGGGGCACCTCTAGGTTAAGTGACTTGCCAAGGGTCACACAACCAGTAGAGGTCAGAGGCAGGTCTTAGGTCTTTCTGACTGGGAGGCCAGCTCTCTATCCACTATGCCTTGCTAGCCTCAAGAAATGTTTGTTGAATTGAATTGTAAACTCTTAAAAAGAACCCAATTGGTTATTATTACTAATCATAGTTCACCTTTGTGATCATGTCACCTGAAACAAGTTCCTCTCAAACCAACTCCAAACACTGGATTGTTCTCGCCTTTGAATGACAACTTATATTTGAGTAGTTCCTTAAGTTTGACAAAGCACATCCTTCACAACAACCTTATAGTAGGTAGTCAAGTAATGTCCTTTTCCTCTTTAGAAATACCTCCTCCCTCTCAGGTTGCTCAGCATCCCCTTATTCTTTCCTGCTTTCCTCCTATTATCCACACTCAGGAAAAGCCTTGATATCATTAATGGATACCTTAATGTGAAATTAGCTATGGTCTTTCTCCCAGAAGAATTTACATTTCAAGGCTTTTTCAAAAATTCAAATTAGACCATGAAAGGCTCTGCCAAGAGATTCCAAGCAGGGTAGTGTGTGTGTTGGAAGAAGAGGAGGGAGTCTTCCTGATGGCCCTGAGGTTGTACTCAGTAGATACTCATCTCCTCTGCCTTCATGTAAAGCTAGACAGCCTTGGGTAGGGCACAGAGAATCAGCTCTAATCTATGAGGTCTACAATAAGGAAGAGCAAAAGTCCACAGGCATGCAGTTCTGTTTATCTGTTTGGAGAAGTTAGAGCCTTGTTCGGTCCTTCCAGCTCCACTCAACCCTGCTCAGTTCCATTAGAATAAGAAGTCTTAATGGTTTGTTTGTTTGTTTTTTTTTAAATTTGTGCAATGGATTCTTTGACAGCATAGTGAAGCCTATGAACCTCTTCTTGGACTAATTATTTATTAAATTAATAATTGAAGAAAATGCGAAATTTTAGTTAAAAGTTAATGAAAATAAAGGTGTAATTTTTCCCCAGCCAAATTCACAGGCCCCTTGAAATTTATCCACAAACCCCCTAGGTAAAGAGCCCTTGAATAAGAAGGGGCCAATGGGAGGGCCTGGGGTTTTCTTTCATAACAGCAAACCAGTAGTGAGAAAGGTGACAATTCCCAGCAGGTTCAGCTCCAGTCTTGACTCAGGGAGTTTGGTGGCTCATTGTTTAGTCGGTTCAGATGACAAAGTACAACCTGGTACAAGAGACACCAAAAACAACAAGCATGTGGTAACTCAGAACAAATATTCCCTCCAGGTTAGGAGATAGACTCCTCCTCCCTTCCTTCCCACTCTTTGCCTACCTGTCAGGCCATTCTCCTGCTAATCTGAATATTTATATTTTGGTAAATATTTATCTATTTTGTTTAAGTTGCTGATTTTGTTGGGCAAAATAGTTTCTCATTCCTTTATGAGCTCCTCCCTACGGTCCTGGATGGCGGCTCTGAGAGAAAAGGGATTTGTTATTGAATAAGAAATTTCCTGCAAGCAGGGAATAATTCCTGATATGGAGAAAAGAACTAGATTTAGAGTCCCTATGAGCACACCTGGGTTCAGATTCTGACTACCTCTTAATACCTGTATGACCTTGGACAGCTTATTCAGCTCCTATTTCCCCATCTGAGAAAAAAAATGAGTGGGTTGGACTAGATGACGTATAAAATATTAGCTATTATCTAAATCTAAATTTTATAGCTTTTCTCTTTTTTTCTTTCTTAAATGAATGGGTTGGATTAGATGACCTAAATCTATGATTTTATAACTTCCTTGCTTTCTTCTTTTTGTTCTTCCCTCCTTCCTTCCTTCCTCCCTCTGTCCCTACTCTTCTTTTCTCCTCCTCCTCCTCTTTTTCTCTCTCCTCCTCTCCTTCCTTTCTCTCTCTCTCCCTCCCTCTCTCTCTTTCTCTGACCAAATAAGGTTTTATTTTCCTTTGGTTGCCCTTTTCTAGGCCATCCCAGTACTCCATAGAACAGATAATCAGGATCTAATTGTTAAGGAGAAGAAAAATGCATGCAAATCCCTCTCTACCCTATGATCTATGTGGTTGGTTCTCATCAAGCAGCAATAATATTCAAGGCCCCATCTTAGCAAAACTGAATTTGCCAAAATTAAACTTCAGGCCCAACTTCCACTTAGGACCTTTCTATTCGTTTCCATTTTTGTAGTCTTCTTGTCTTGCCACCAAGTCACTTTATACTATTCCCTGGCTTCCCTGTGCCCCCACCTAGGCCTGCTCTGCTCCCTACATCCTGGACCTGTATAAGCTACCTTCTCACCCATTAAAACCTATTCTCTGCCAAGTCTCCAATCATCATGCCCCATTAAAGGTAATTTAACTGTGATGAGCAAAGTGTGACTTGCAGGTTATACTGTTCCCCTAGAATTTCTGATATCTCTCTTGTCAAAGCCCAGGACCTGGGCATAGGCTTGTTCTTTGTCCAATCTAACAAGCATGTGTTAAATAACCACTATGTCCAAAGCACTATGGGAGGCATTAGAGATACAAAGATAAAATGAAAAGTAGTTCCTGTTCATGAGGCACTTATAATCTCCTTGTCAGAAAATGGTTCTTATTTCATTTTCACTTTACCCTTGAGAAGTTTATAGTCTCCGAGAAAGGAATAAAATCTATCATTCCCTCCCACAAAAATTTTTTAAAAGAGGCCTGTTAATGCTTGAGATAAGTCTTAAATTCACCTTGTGTCAGTCAGTGTAAGGACAGAATGATGAAGGAATGTAGAATTGACAACAGCAATCCTATCCAAATAGAATGCCAGAGAGGGCACCTCATGGCCTTCATCAGGGGCAGAACTTCTGACTAGAGAGACCTGGAGCTAATGGGAGAGCAGTCAATATTAGCAGAGTAATTGGAAAAGGAAGAAGGACTTAAGAGAATAAGAGCATAGATTCTGAGCTGTAAGGAAATGTGGCGATCATCTTGTGAAGAGTCTTAACCTTTTTATTGTATCACATACTCCTTTGGCAGTTTGGCAAAGCCCTTCTCAGAATGTTTTTAAGTGCATAGAATTAAATACATTGGATTACAAGGGAAACCAATTATGTTGAAATAGAGTTATCATATAAATAAATATACATACGCACACATACACACACACACACACACACATACACATCGATGTTGTTCTTGTTGGTTGTGTTTGTTCTTCGGTTTTGAAGAGCACCATGACATCAGGGAGATGATGATATAACTTGCAGTTGACTTTGATTTGAGTGAGGTAGGGATATGCAAGGTCACCAGCCTTGCTTTCTCCTCTAGAGCCATCTGGGTCCAGTGGCCAGATATTCATCAGGATGACTGAAGATGACCCAGGATGCAGTGGGAGACCTTGGCCCTTTTAGGCTAAGACCTTTTCAGGTTCTCACTTTGAATGAGAGAAGGCCCATTTAGAAGAGGGCTCTTTAAGAAGTGAGTCAAAGGATGGTCGATTTAATTTAAAAAGGAAAAAACCAAACATATATACATATATAGTATATGTGTGTATACCTATATATGTATGTGGGTGTGTGTGTGTATATACAGTTTGTGATCTTCCAACTTAAGTATCCTTGGTCTAGTTCTACATAATAGGAAACTAAGCCCCAGAGAGGTGGCCCAAAGTCATAGAGTAACAGAGTCAAGGTAGGAACCCAGGTCTTCTGACTACAGAGCCAATGTCCTTTCCACTGTTCCCTGATGGACCTTGATGGACTGATAAGGTTGGGATAGGCTGAGCCTTCATTTCTTCACCCTGCCTATAATCCCTGCCCCAGGCTGAGGGTGTTGTTAAAGGCTAAAATTGTAATAATCTTCCAACATCTGTTCCTTCCAAGATTAGCCTCTCACTTCTAAGGTGACCCTTATCTTCCTTCGAATGTTTTCTAGGGCCCACTCTTCAGTAGGTGGAGAAGACACCATGCCAAGATGACTGTCATTGCCCCGTGGGTCGGCAAAACAGAGATGTGCCTGTTCTCAGCACCTGGGAGCCATATTGAGTAACAGGAAACAAAGCCTAGATCTGTTCTTTGGGAGCTAAGACTTAGAGAAGGAGGTAGTTTGGGACAGATGAGCTTAAACAGACACACCCATTCCCCAAAGGAGGAAGTTAAGGTTGCCAAAAGGGCCAAGGTGGGTCATCTAAATAGATGAAACACAGCTAGAACAGGGGCCCACATCTCAGAGTAAACACTGATAGAAATGGGAAACCCAGAGTCTTAAAGAAAAAGTCAAAAGAATCAGAACACAGGAGTAGCTTTGGGCCCTGCCTACTACCCAAAAGTCCTGACCATTATCGTTCCAAGACTATTAGTCCTCAGACTATTAGTATAATTACCGTCATCATTATTAAGTTATTAAAACTTAGTCTTATGTCTAGATTAACCTGAAAGTATAGCTGGAAATGATTAGAAAGGTGTGTAAAGGCCTCTTCTGCCTAAATATTCCCCTGACTTTATGTCATGGAGCTTTAGAGGACACCTAGTTCAGGTCTCTTCAATTATAGATGAGGAAGCTTAGCCTCAGAAAGATTAAGTGGAAAGCGAACCATCAAAGGAGTCTGAGAAAGAGAAGTCAGATAGGCAGGAGGAAAACCAGGAGGGAATGGTGTCCAAGAAGCTGAGAAGAGAGTATTCAGAAGTGTATGGTCAAACAATTTTAAAAGCTGAACAAAGGTCAAAAGGGATCTTATTTTACACACACACAGAGCTAGGTGCTGCAGTGGTCAAGAAGACTGACCTTCCTGAGTTCAAAGTGTCTCAGATACTTCCTAGCTATGTGACCCTGGGCAAGTCACCGAACCCTGTTTGCCTCAGTTTCTTCATCTGTAAAATGAACTGGAGAAGAAATGGCAAACTACTCCAGCATCTCTGCCAAGAAAACCCCAAACGGGATCGTGAAGGGTCAGACACAACTGAAAACAAATGAGCAACAACACATACACACATGCACACATACATATACATTTGGTATATGTATATATTTATACACACATACACATACATCTATATATAGTTGATGAAAAACAGCTAGAAGGAATAACATTAAAACTATTTCATATATCTTATCACATATATAATATATTCAAAATAGATATAATTATATATTTCTATAAAACTAAATATATGAATATGTATCTTTGTAAGCCTCTTGAGGGCAGGGTCAGTTTCATTTTTGTTTTTGCATAATCATGACCTAGTATGTATAGTATTTGGCACATAGTTGACAATTAATAAATGCTTATTGATTGATATAGGACAATAGTTCAGAAGGCTTGCAGGGGTAGGTAAAAGTTTGTTGTTTATTAGAGTTGGGAATATCTGAGCATGTTTGTAGGCAGAAGGAAAAAACTCATCAAGAGGGCAAGATTGAGGACAATAAAGAGGATAGTTATTGGGACAAACTTATAAAGAAACGGAAGAGGATTGTTCAAAGGCCCAAGCAGAGGCATCGGCCTGTAGAAGGAGAGGGACTCCCTCATGTTGCTTGCATATTGTCTCTCCCATTAGAACGTGAGCTCCTAGGAGGTTGGGACCATGGTTTTCCTATTTTTCTATCCCCACAGCTTAACCTATAGTAAGTACTTTATAAATGCTTACTAATTGAGTGGAACAAAAGATGAGAGAATGGACATCTATACAGAAAGACTTTTAAGGTGTGGCATGGGAAGTAGCTTGTGAAAGGCAGTCTTGATTTTCTTGGTTAAACAGGAGGTGAAGTTGTCTGTTGAGAGAGAGCAGAGCTTTTAGAGTGGAACTGGGAGATGGGGGAGGTTTAGAACCACTTCTGTGAGAAGGGTGCTGGCCAGAGAAGAGTAAAAGGATTGTCATGCTACAATAAAGGTCCTGTTGGGCTCATATGACATGAGTCTGAGGTGGGCTCAGTCAGCACAGTTTCCTAACTTCTTCCAGTAGCTTTCAATAGCCTGGATATAGATGGTAGATGATTGGAGTGACTCAGGGTTGAATAATGTTCCTCATGAATGGCAGAAGGGCAAAAGGGCAAGGGATTCAAGGGGGCGGGACAGTGGGTACTAATGGGTAAAGATTGTAAATGGAAGGGGAAAAAGCAAGTCCAGACAAAGGCTGATAAGGTAGGAAAACAGAGAAGGAGAGAGGAATTATTGACCTGATCACTGAAGGAAACTAATTATTCTAACAGAGGTCAGGAGGGTGTGTGTTCCAGGTGTTAAGAACAGCCAGGGCAAAGTCATGGAGGTGGGAGATGGGATTGGTGTATATGAGAAGCATTAAGGAAGCTACTTTGGCTGCATTAAAGTATATATGTGTGTATGTATATATGTGTATATGTGTATGTAGACACATATATGTATGTGTGTATGTGTATATGTGTGTATATATATACGTATATAGTGTGTGGGGGGGGGAGTTTTGATATGTAATAAGAATGGAGATGTAGCTTGAAACCAGGTTTTGAAGAGCTTTAAATGCTATTGGAGTTTATAATTGATTCTACAGGTGATAGGGAACCAGGGGATTTTATTGAGGGTGGAAATGACAGGGTCATACTTGTGTTTTAGGAAGGTTGCTTTGGCATCTAAGATCCCTGTGGGCTGGGGTGATCAGGCAAGAAGTAGAGGTTGAAGAGAGAATAAAGAATAATTTCAGGAGGAATGAGGCAGTGGGAAAAGTGAAAAAATAGGAAATTGTTGTTAGAGAGAAATTTCTGAGTTCAAAATAAGGAAGGTGGAATAGTTGTGTATGTGTGTGTGTGTGTGTATGTGTGTGTGTGTGTGTGCACATGTGTGTGTGTGTGAGACATTGAGGTCTAAACTTCAGCCAACCTGTGCATAGCTGAGTAGAGATGGGACTTGAACAATGATGATCAGGTCAAGTACCATTTTCTATGTGAGGCCTGTCCTGGTGCCTTCAGCTAGTACTGTCTTCTTCCACAATTTACCTTCTATCTATTTTATTCATATATATATATACATATATGTATATATATGTATATGTATATATATATATATGTATATATATATACATATATATGTATATATGTATATATATATATAATATGTATATACATATACACCTACATACATATACACATATAGATGCATATGTATGTAGGTGTATATGTATATGTAGCTGCACATCTGTGTATGTGCTAGGTGGCAGTGGATAGAGTGCTGGATCTGGAGTCAGGAAGATCTAAGTTCAAATCCAGCCTTAGATACTCACTAGCTGTGTGACCCTGAGCAAGTCATTTAACCTCTGTTTTCCTCAGTTTCCTCATCTGTAAAGTGGTGATGATAGTAGCGCCTACATCCCAGGGTTGTTGTTCTGAGCATCAAAAGAGATAATGGTTGTAAAGTACTTAGCACAGAGCCCGGCACATAATAATCTCCAATAGATGTTAGCTGCTATGATGATGATGATGGTGTTGGTAACCTTGCGTATACCAAAAGCTCTTCGATGGCAGGTATTCCCTTTTGTTGTTCTATCTCTTGCACCTGGTATAGTGCTTGGCACATAGTGGATATTTAAATAAATGTTTGATTGATTTCGACCTTCCCTGGCACATGCTCAGCCCTTATCCTGTCCTGTCCCATATGATGAGGATCAGATGATTGATGTCTGTGTGAGTGTTTGATATCTTCAGCAAGTTGTGAGGTTCTTGAGGGCAGGAAACTTTGCCTCTTTTTGTGTCTCATTCCCACCTGCTGCCATCATCACTGCTGCCTCTTCATCTTCACTCATGTTCTTACCTATCTAAATCTGTCATCTTTCAGGGCCCAACTCAAGATCCGCCTCCTCCCTAAAGCCTTCCTTGGCTACTCTAATCTACACCCAACACTCCCTTCTATGAACTGCTGCCTCGTGGATTGTTAGAACACCATAATTAGCATCTAATAATATATTACCCTGTGTTGTTGGCTAATTTAGAATCATAAAAACTATTTTAGGTATTTATGTCTTATATTCCCATAAAGATAGTCAGCTCCTGGGATATAGGTTAGGGCTGTGCAGGAGCTGGCTGTTAAATTTTCAGTGTGAGCATTTGTACTTCAGTAATCAGCAAATGTTATAAGACAGGACTTGATTCGTTGCTTTGTTTACTGTTTAGACCTGAGAAAGTAATGCAGAAAATATTAATAATGTAGCTTAAACTTAGGTGAATTGGTTGTTAAATATTTACCAGCTCACCCTTGCACAGTATTTTCTGCTTCTTTTGTGTATCTTATTTAATCTAGTACAAGATGATTTACTAATCAAACATTATAGAAGCACTGAATTTTGAGTCGAAAGGTTGTTGCTGATTCATTTCAGTCACGTCCAACTCTTTGTGACCTCATTTGGGGTTTTCTTGGCAAAGATACTGGAGTAGTTTGCCCTTTTCTTCTCCAGCTCATTTTACAGTTGAGGAAACTGAGGCAAACAGGGTTAAATGACTTGCCAAGTTCGCACAGCTACTAAGGACATTCATCTTGGAATCAGATAGATCTGAGTTCAAAGCCTGTCTTAGACACTGGCTAGCTGTGTGACCTTGGATAACTCACTTAACCTCTCTGTGTTTCAATTTCCTCATCTGTAGAAAAAGAAAGGAAGGAAACAAGCATTTAATAAGCACTGTGCTCAACTCTGGGGACACAAATATAAGCAAAAAGCAAGACAGTCCCTGCCCTCCAGGAGGTTACATTTGAATGTGAAATTAAGGAGTAGGACTTCATAGTCCCTAAGATCCTTTCTAGCTCTAAATCTATTATTGTATGATCCAATAAAGTGATCTCAATCCCTGAGGAGTCTGAAAAGAGCTCAGAAGTTCTAAACAAAAACAACCCCAACATATATGCGTGAGGGAACTGTGGAATGTTGTTGTCAATATCAACTGCTCCCCTTGGGAGAGACCCCTCATAGGGCCTTCTTGTCAGAGGATAGGGAAGTCCTCTTTGATTAAACAAAAACCAATCTAGATTATCTAGACCAGAGTGGTGATCTGGACAGGAGTTTATGGTGAAGAACTGTCTTACCCCTAAAGGAGGAACCACTCAAAATAGTTGTCATGAGTAGATGTCATTATATTGATAGGGAATCATATATGTTTCAGTTCAATTCATGGGATTTACAGGAGCATAGATTAGATAGATGTAGTAGGAAGGCCGAATTTATAATCTCAAATATAATCATGTATATGTTTGAATGGTTTGAAATCGCAAGGTATGAGAGATTCTCTAAGGAGAAATTTATTTAGGCCCCACCGCAGCAGAACTGTGAACCAGCCTCCCCATTCTAACATCTTGACAAAAAGACTCCAGGCACAGAAAACCCACCTCACAAGAGTAACCAGGAGGCCACAGAAAAACAAGATGGTATTTAGCCAAATCATTTTACTGGCCTCACGTTCCTGATTGCAATCCTGGTCTACACACGGGTAAGCCCTGCTTCCACAGCTTCCTGCCTCCACAGCTTCTGGCTTCCTTAGCTTCCTGCTTCTGCAGCTTCCGGCTTCTGCAGCAGCTTCCGCTGACACTGTCTCTTAGCTCACCTTTCTTTGCAGCCGAGCTTCTGGTGTTCTCAAGCCCTGCCTCAATGACCAGAGACCATTGGTTCCCCAGCTGGCCCCTCCTAAGTCACCAATCCACACCCACACAGGTTTCACACCTGACAGGGCCCTGGGCCTGGGGCTTAGCACTTAACAGCTGAAAGTACTTCCACTCAAAAGAAACAAAAGCCATGCTAATGAGACAATTTTGCTTAACAACACAATAGAGACCTCTCTCAATCCTCTCATTTACATGTGGAAAAACTGAAGCCCAAAAGCATTGTGAGGTTGTAAAGTCAGTCAATCAACAAGCATTTATTAAGCACTTAGTATGTACTAGGTGGGGAGCAGCTAGATGGTGCAATGAATAGAATGCTGGGTCTGGAGTCAGGATGACATCTTCCTGAGTTCAAATCTGGCCTCAGATCCTTGCTAGTTGTGTGACCCTGGGCAATTCCCTTAACCCTGTTTACCTCAGTTTCCTCATCTGTAAAATGAGGTGGAGAAGGAAATGGCAAACCACTATAGTATTTTTGCCAAGAAAACCCCAAATGAAGTCATGAAGAGTTGGACATGACTGAAATGAGTGAATAGCATGTGCTAGGTGCTGCGGATATAATGAAAAGTAAAAAGATGGTTCCTCCCCTAAAGGAGCTGAAACTCTAATGGTGGAGGACAACATGCAAACATCTATGGTCATATAAGATGTAGAAAGCACAAATGGGAGAGAATCTCAGAGGGAAGGCACTACTGGGGTGGAGGAGGAGAGAATTTCTTGTAGAACAAAGGCCCCTTACAGAAAGTGAAATCTGAGATGATTCTTAAAGGAAGCCAGGGAGTCCTGGAGGAGGAGGTAAGGACGGGAGAGCATTCCAGGCATGAGGGACAGGCAGCCGGTGGAAAACCATGGCTTCAAAAAGTGGAACATCGTGTGAATAGAAAGCTAGTGTAAATGAACAAGGCCAGATTGTAGATTGCATGAAGGGGAGCAGGATGTTAAAAACGAGACTGGAAAGATAGGAATGGGCCAGGTTGTGAAGACCTTTAAAAGCCAAACAGAAAATTCTAAATTTGATCCTGGAGGTAATAGGGAGCCTGTGGTGTTTATTGAGAAGGGGAGTGACATGGTCAGATCTGCACTTTAGGAAGATCACTTTGGCAACGTAGAGGAGGATAGACTGGAGAGGGGGAGACATTTGAGGCAGGGATACCAACCAAAAGGATGTGTCAAAGTGGCAGAGCTGGGAATAGAATCCAGGATCCATCTAACTCCAAGTGCTAGGTTCTTACAACCTTGTCATTTCTTCGGTTCTTTGTCGATAATGTAAAAGGTGTTGTACGGTGGTTTCATTTAATTGTCTCTTCAGTGACATTGTTCTTCCTTGGTAGTGCATTAAGATGCAGGGATTTGTGGGGGTCCTATATCAAAGGGACCTCAGAGTCCATTTAATTCAACCATATCATTTTACAGATAAGCAAACTAAGATCTAACGACGTTAATTAACTTGCCCAAGGTCGCACAGGTAGTGTCAGAAGTAGAATTTGAACCCAGGTCCTCTGACTACAGAACCAATATTCTATCCATTATAGCACACTGCCTTTATAAGCATCAGTTTGTTTGTTTATGTGTTTGTGTATGTGTGTGAACAGATTGACCTGTACAACATGAATGACTGAAATGTCAGGCTTTTGTTGAATGGGTTATAGGCCTGGTTTTAGCCCAATACCTGTTTGGCCCCTGGAGCAACTGGACCATTCCCAAGACTGAAATACCAGTGGCATTCTCCTCCTCTTATGGCAGCCCATCTTCAGTTCCATGATAGCAGAAAGTCTTATCGATACAATAATGCTAATAATCCCTTGTAACTGTGTAGGGCTTTCCATTTTTGAAGGGCTTTCATACCCCGTTATCTATGAATCTTCCCACAGCTCTGTTAGATTATATGGCAGCCTCGCTTCCTTTACTGGCGTCCCAGTTAAACTCTCACCACCTGCAAGGAGTCTTTTCCAATCCCTCTGCATGCTAGTGTACTGTTTGTGTTGATTATTTCCAATTGATATAGCTTGTTTGTACGTAGTTGTTTGTGTTATCTCCCCCATTAGACCGTGAACCTCTTGAGGACAGGGACTGTCTTTTTATCTGTCTTCAGTGCTCAGCACGATGCCTGGCACATAATAGATGCTTAATAAGTATTTATTGATTGATTTGTATCCCTAGTGTGTAGCACAATACCTGGCACATAGTAAGTGCTTAATTTTTTTTTTTTTTACAAACTTGCAGATGTATTTTATAGGTTAGGCTCAGAGAGGCTAAACTACTGTATGTTCAAAATCATATGGCAAATGGTCATTGGCCAACGCCAGTGCTCCTTTGTCTACACTGACTTTTTTGAGAAAGGAATAGTAACCTGGCCAAGTCCCAAGCCAATGAGGACATTGTTCAGTCATAAGAACAGTGAGATTCTGAGAAGGGAGTAGAATGTAGTGGAAAAGGCATTGAATGCAGAGTTTGAGGACAGGGGTTTGAATCCTTGCCATTCAACTACTATGTGCTGGGCATTGTGCTAAGTACTATAGATACAGGCAAAAAAAGGCAAAAAAATTCTTTCTCTGTCCTCAAGGAGCTCCCATTCTCAGCTCTGCCAGTTAATAGCTGTGCGACTTGGCAAATCATTTCATCTGTGAAGTGGGAATAATACCCCTGCCCTGTCGACCTTGCCAGGGCTTCTGTGAGGCTCAAATAAGAGACTACATAGAAAAGTCCTTTGTAGATGGTAAGGGCTCTGAGACCTACTCAGCCTGGCATTTAAGGCCCTGACCTCTCTTTCCAGTCTTTGTTTGCCCTCCCCAAACCCCACATTCCAGCCAAATCATAGCTATGTTCTAGCCCAGACTAGTTTGTTCCCTGATCTCATCTTGCCCTCTCTGCCTCCATGCATTTTCACAGGTCGCTGCTCGTGCTTGAAATGCCCTTGTTTCTACATCTTCCCCTGTTGAAATCCTCTTCTTCCTTTAAGGCCCAGGTTCTCCATGAAACCTTCCATGACTTATCCCCAGCTGAAAGTGCTCTCTCCGCTGTCAGATCTCCCCAGGGTAGTCTGGGTATCTCCTTTGCCCTTATCACATTCTGTTTTGTATTCTCCTCATTTGTGCATATCTTGTGTCCCTGCCAGTAGCTCCTTAAGAACAGACAGACCCTGAGTCATTTTTTCATCTTCTAACTGAGTGCCCTGCCCAGAGTTGGTTCTTTGTAAATGTTTATTAAATTGAATGATGATCACCATTGTCATGATGACTTAGAATTTCCAGTCTCCTGGCCCTCTGGAGTTCACTATGGGTGTATGATCTTGCAAAGCCCCACCTTCAATGCCTTTTCAACCAGTCTAGCATGTAAGCTGCAAGTGAAATCTGTGGGGGAATGTGGAGATGTGCTGGAAAAAATAAACCAAAACAATAAACAACCTTTGTGACTAAAAGCAGGCTCCAGAAGGAAGCCTGCCCCTTCTCAAGTAGAACCAAAGCCAGCAGGCATGGGAAGCAGCAGCCACTGCCAGTTCTGTGTAGTTCATTGTGATCTGTCAGTCTCTCTGGTCAGGCCTGGCCTAGTCAGGGATGTTTCTATTTCCCGTGGTAGGAGAGTGACACCCATGACTTCTAATTAGCATGGGAAATAGCTTGTATGTGAGTGTATGTCTTTCCAGGATAAGGATACATATGTTTTGCTTATGACTGACTGGACAGGTAACCAACCATCTGTGACAGCTCTGAGGAGCTAGGCACAATAGAAATGCAAGCTTAAAAATAAATGAAGGCAAATGGGACACAGCTGATTGGAACTCATCTGCCTCATTTCTGTAGGTAGGAGCACTTTTTCTTCTAAAGGAGGAGAGTTGAAGGGGGTATGTGTGTGTGAGTTGGTGCATAAATTCTTTCTTTGAGAGGAGAGGAGGTTGGTTATAATAATTAAAAAACAACTAATTGTTTTTAACAATTAATTATAAAAATTATAATTTATAACATAAATTATAATTTTATATATGATTATATATTTAATATATAATATAATATATAATAATATAATATAAATTGTAATATAAAATAATAATAAAAATAAAAAATAATTTTAAAACCTAGAGTTCTGACCATCTGTAAAATGGAGGAGTTGGAAGAGTATGTCCTGGAAGTCCCCTTTGAGCTCTGAATCTATTGGTTATGTGACTTCTCTTTAGCACAGTCTTTACCATTTCCATGGTACATAAATCAATAAGCACTTATTAAGTACCTACTGTGTCTGCGGCACTGTGTTAACTTCTGGGGATAGAAATACAGTAGTTGGACTTCTGCCTTCAGGGACTTTACGTTTAACTCATTTAAAATGGTGGAGAATAGAGCAAGTTTGTAGATAAGTACAGAATGTAGACAAAATAAATACTTTGTAATTGACTGAGGAAAACTGGGAGAGGCTTCCTGAAGTAAGTAGCATTTCAGTCTTGGGGGCTAAGGATTCCAAGAGGTGAGTAAGGAGAACAAGGGGTTAGGGCAGGGGCAGCCTGGACAAAAGTATGACATTAAAAGATAAAATGTTGTATATTCAGAACAGCAAAAAAGACACTTTAGTTGGAGTACATACAGTGTTTAGGATGGGGAGTAATGTATCATCAGCTTAGAAAAATAGGCTAGAGCAGGGATTATTAACCTGGGCTCCAAAGACCCCCTAGGGGGTCCATGGGTAGATCTCAAGAGTCAGTGAACTTGGATGGGAAAAAATACATTTTATTTATAATCATGTTTCATTAGTTTCCTTTGTAATTCTATATATTTTGTTTTATGTATCTGAAAAGGGGTCCATAGGCTTCACCAGACTTCTAAAGGGTCTGTAACACAAAAGAGATTGAGAACCTTGGGACTACAGCTGGATTGTGAAGTGATTTAAATGTCACACAGGAGTCTGGATTTCATTCTAAAGGCCATGGGGAGCCATGGAAGCTTCATAAGCAAGGGAATGACACGGTCAGATCTCTGCTTTAGGATTATCAATTCAGCAGCTATGTGGAAGGTAGGTTAGGGAAGGAAGAGACCAGATGCAGGGAAATGGTTAGGAGGCTATTTTAATAGTCTAGTTGAAAGGTGATGAGGGTTTAGTGTAGCTTTAGTGTGAGTGGAGAGAAATGGGTAGATGTGAGAAACATTAAGGAAGTGGAATTGACAGGTTTTAGCAAGTGATTGGATAGGAGGCCTGGGAATATGAGTTGAAGATGATGCCACGGTTCCAAATTTGGGTAACCAGATGAATGGTGGTACCTTATATAGGAATATCTGTTGTTAGGGTTGGGATTTGGGGATTAAATGCTTTTCATGAAGTATGAATTGTTTCCTATTACAATTTCCTATTATAGGAGAACATAGTATTTGTACTTGGATGCTATAGATATTTTTGTACAAATAGGTTCTATACACACACACACACACGCATACACACTTAAAAAAAAATCTCTTTGGGACACAGACCAATACAGTGGCATTGCTGGATCAAAGTGTATGAAGTTTTATAGCCCTTTGGGCATAGTTCCAAATTGTTCTCCAGAATGGTTGGATCAGTTCACAACTCTACCAACAGTGTATTAGTGTCCCAGTTTTCCCAAATCCCCTCCAACGTTTATCATTTCCCTTTTCTGTCATATTTGCCAATCTGATAGGCATAAATTGGTACCTCAAAGTTGTTTTAATTTGTATTTTTCCAACCAATAGTAATTTAGAGCATTTTTTCATGTGGCTATAGATAGCTTTGATTTCTTTGTCTGAAAACTGCCCATTCATGCGCTTTTACCATTTGTCAACTGGGGAATGACTTTTATTCTTATAAATTTGACAGTTCTCTATATATTTGAGAAACAAGGCCTTCATCAGAGATACTTGCTATAAGAAAATTTTTCCCCAGTCTTTTGCTTTCTTTCTAATTTTGATTACATTGATTTTTCTTGTGCAAAAATTTCTTAATTTTATATAATAAAAAGAATCCATTTTGCATTTTGTAATTCTATCTAAGTCTTGTTTGTTTTAAATTCTTCTCTTATCCATAGATCTGACATAGATCATGTCTTTTTATATTATACATATATACATACATATATATATACATATGTCTTATCTCCTCAACTAAAAGCTTCCTTAACCTTAAGTTATATAAGTTGGCTAAATATAAGCTTATCATATTTCATTGTCTTCCCAGAATTGCTAGCCCAGAGCTAGAAACATATCGGGAACTTAGTAAATCCTGGCTGGTTGACTGAATGAGTCAGTACCAAGTGAAAATTCACGGAATATTTGATTTGGAAGAAACCTCGAAGATTATCCAATCCAACCTTACCCAAACTTTGAATCCCTTCCACAACCTCTCTAACAAGTGAGCACAACCAGACTTAGACCTGGTTATGCTGGTGGGAGCCCAGGAATGATCATAGCTTCATAAGGTTTAAAATTGCAAGGAATCTTAGAGGTTATCTGGTACAATGTCTTTATTTAACAGATGAGGAAACTAGGAGTCAGAGAAAGAAAGCACATCAGTACTAAATAGCAGTGCTGTAATTTGAACCCATATCTTTTGATTCTAAATGAATTGCACGTTCCATCATACCATGCTGCTTTTGTCCTATTCACTCTTTTTCTTATTTCTACATTACCATTGGCCTTGTATGCCCTAACATGACTTGGGGAAAAGTCAACTGTAGAGCCAGTCCTGCATGGAGATCAAGAGACACTGGGGTAGAAGACTCTTTTTTTAGTATCAACACACTGCCTGGTCATTAGAGAGTTCCCCCAGGAGCCCAGATAACTGACCAGGTTTCTTTTGGCTGTAATTCTACAAAGGGCTGGTGCTTTCAGAGACCCTGAAGATTATCTCTCCTTTTTCAAGTTTTCCTGATTGGTCTACTTGTCTAAGAAGAGAGAGACAAAGAGAGAGAGAGACAGAGAGTTAGAGAGAGACAGAGACACAGAGAGACAGAGACAGAAAGCTCATTATTCCCTCCCAATCCAAACCCAACCCAGAGAGGAATTCAGAGCCAGCTAGATGGCATAGCAGATAGAGCACTGGGTTCTAGTTAGAAAGTTAGGAGTCAAGAAGAACTGAGTTCAAATTTGACCTCGGACACTTAATGACTGTGTGACCTTGGGCAAGTCACTTAACCTCTGCCTGCCTTCGTTTACTCATTGTAAAATGGGAATCACAATAGCACCTAGGGGGCAGCGAGTAGAGCATCAGCCCTGGAGTCAGGAGGACCTGAGTTTGAATCTGGCCTCAGACACTTGACACACTAACTGTGTGACCTTGGGCAAATCACTTAACCCCAATTTCCCTGCCTTCCCCCCTCAAAAAAAAATAATAGCACCTATCTCCCAGGGTTATTGTGAGGATCAAATGAGATACTAAATGTGAAGCACTTAGCACATTGCCTGGCACATAGTGAGTACTTAAGAAATGCTTGTTTCCTTCTTTCCTTCATCAGTGACAAGGAGGCATTTGGTGGATTCCTTTTAAAAATTAATTTATATATATATATATGTATATATATCTTTTATTTTCATATCACCTTCATTTCCCAAGGTATCTCTCTTCCCACACCTAGTAAGCTATTCCTTATCACAAAGAATATAAAGAAAGGAGAAAAAAGCAATTCAGTAGAACTTATCAGCTAATCATCTGGCCTGACAGTATATGCAACGTTCCACATCTATCTTCCCCTGCCTCGGCAAAGAAAGGAGGGATGGGATTTTTGAATTTTTGAGTCATTGAGTGTTGAATTTTAAGTCATTGCTGGCATCAGAAGAGAAACTAGCCAAGAACTTATTGATCAGCAAGGGTCCCTGCTTTTTTCTCTCTGGTAGTGTCCATGTGGGATTTAGAAGTAAATAAATGGAATTTTTGCCCTCAATGGGCAGACATGGTTAACATCTGTTATAGGAAATTATAGGAAAATTAAGAACTTTACAGGGCCAGCCCTAAGTGCTGGGGCGGTTCAGAGGAGGGAAGGATAAGAGTGAGCCTGAGCATCCAGATAAAGGGTTGTGTAAGAGACAGGCCTGGGCCTTGAACTTGGAAGATGAGAAGGATTTTCCCAGGCATAGAAAAGGGGATAATTATAAGTGTGAGGTTGGGGGGAGGGTGGAGAGTAATAGCATAAGTGAAGCTGTTGAATTGGAATTGAGCATAGCACACCATGGGGAAATGGCAGTGGGGCGGGCAATGAACAGGCTAGCCTGACCTGAATGAAGGGATGGATGTGGGAGAGTTGGAAAATAGTGGGAAATACTGTTGGATAGGATGGGTAGTGGGACTTGAATGCTGACCTGTGGAGTATGAATGTAGTTGTCAGAATGTAGATCCTTGTCATGTAATCTGATGCAGTAGGCAATGGAGAGACTTTGTAGGTTTTTGAGCCTGAGAGTGATCAGGTAAAAGCCCTGTGTGATGCTAACCTTTGAAGTAAGACCATGGAAAGAAAGAAAATCACCTTAAACTGATATCCTCTTCCATTGCATTTTATTTTGTTTCTTTTCCTGGTGAGTAGCCTGAGTTTCTTTTCCTGGCCTGGTTTATATAATATTCTTGCCTTTGGAAATCCTACCTCAGGGTGCAGGACTCCAATGAAAACATTTCCATGGACATGTGTTTATACCATTTACTCTTCCTCCATGTGAGGGTCTGCTGGGAAATATTCAGTGCACGATAATGGAAAGAACACTTGATTTATACTCAGAGGACCTGGGTTCAAGTCCTTTCTCTGCCATTTGTGCGCCTTTGGACAAGTCACTCAACCTCCTTGTGCTTCACTTTCTTCCTATGTAAAATCAGGATATGAATACTTATACAATTGACCTCACAGGATGGTTATGAGGATGAAACAGGGTCCTGTATATAAAGTAGCCTGTAAAAGTGAGCTAATATTATTAAGAACATGCATATAGTGTGTTTGGTAATTTCTTTTTTATTGTTATGAACTTGACGAACACCAACAAATATGAATGTCTCTCTACAAAGAACAGAAAAAGAGGACTCTATAAAGCCGTTGACCTCCTCTAAGCCTAGCTTGCTGTTATTCTTACATAGTTCAAATTAAATCAGTCATTCCAACACTTGCTCTGCTTGTCTGACTCCTAAAGGTCCCCTTGGAAGAGGTGCCCTCTGGGTTCATGTTTTAAAAGTGTCAGATGCCCTAACCTGTTTTTTTCCTCAGAGAATATTTTTTTCCCCTAACCTGATTGGAACCTATCAGCCTCAGGTACAGGCTATGGAGATGGCACCATTCAGAAATGGGAAATCATCCATTGTTGTCCATTGTTATTGTCTAGGAGCATTTTCAGGCGAGGACAGTTCCCCAAACATCCTGCCCCAGGACCCAGAGAACTGTAACCTTTAGGTGTAAATAATATCATTCCCACAAGTGCTTTCCCCTCCACCCCAAAAAACCAAACAGTCCTACTGCTCAGCAAGTCATTCAGCCCTGACAGGACTCATTACTGATGAACTTCAAGGTGCCTTCTGACTCTCAGATCCTGTGATTAGGCATGGAGAGCCCAAGAAAGGAATTGACAAGTAATGTCACAAACCATTCATTTCAGGAACCATTTTCAAGGGGAAGGCATGAAAGCAAGAAGGGGATTCCCAGAGGCGGGGCTTCTAATACTTGTGAAACCCCTCTTAGTTCCTTTAGGGCAGAATTTGGGTCTTATCCATGTTTGCTATTCCCAGCAGTACTGATTACAGAGCTGAATTCAGAGAAGGTACTCAGAAAATACTTGCTGAATTAATTCTGCTTTTGGGTTTGTTTCCAGCTGTGATGGGCAAATCAGCTAGCCTGGAGCTTCTATGTTCCTTGGGGACAATGATATGGGTTAGTGGACTGCTCTGAAATAATTTAAAGATTAATGCCAAATCTATTCAGTGATCCAAGTGCCACTTCCTTATAATGACACAATTTGGTGTTCAGCCAAACCAATTCCCTAAAAATATGCCCTCTCCATTTTTCAGCCCTCGGGCACTTCAAGGGAAATGAAACTTGTGATTCTAGTCCACAGATGTTGTTGACTCCATCAATATTGTCCAGTGAGGGAACAGTCTGTCATCCAGGCTGCTGAACCCAGCCTTGAGGTTTCTTATCAGAATTCTTCATTGCTTTGAACTAGTTTCTGGCCTTCAGCCAAAAAAACAACAGGAATTTGAGCAAGAAGTTGGAATCTCATCAAACTCCTGCAAGTGAGAATAGGTTTTTGACTTGCATTACTCTTCTCAACTGAGATCATACTATAAGATCAGAGATTTAGGGCTTAGAAGAGACCTCTGAAAGTCATCCAATCTCATTTCCTCATTTCACATGAGAGGAAACTGAGACACAAATGGAGTTAACAAGTGGCAGAAATAAGATTTGAACTCCAGGCCTTCTGACTACAAAACCATGCAGACTGACAGAAGGCTCATTAGCCCTACCTATATGTCCTAGTCCTGAGTACCACGGTGATTTGGAATTTGAGATTTTATCATTCTTTTGGCCTGGATAGTATAAATACATGGAACTTGTTGTAGACCTGATAGACCCTTCTGGTCTGAGTCTGCTCTCTGACCTTGGGTAATGATGGTAGCTAAAATATATGCAGAATACCTTATACAAAGTCAGGAGATGGTCTAGACACAATCCTGGGAAAGTAACTCAGGATGATTATACCTTTTGGTCAGATAAGGGAGAAATAAGCATTCCAAGAAGTTAAATGACTTAGCCTGGTTATGAAGTGAATCAGAGGGAGAATTGGGACTGACTTCCAGAGTACCTCCATTCTAAGCACCCATCTTTACATGAATACTACTACTACTACTACTACTACTACTACTACTACTACTATTACTAGTTATTACTATATTTTGTATAGCACTTATTATGTGCCACGCACTGTGCTAAGCACTTTACAATTATCTTATTTGGTCTTTACAATAACCCTGGAGGTAGGTGCTATTATTATCCCCTTTTTACAGATGAGGAAACTGAGACAAACAGAGGTAAAGTGACTTGCCCAAGGTCATACACCTAGTAAGTGTCTGAGGTTGGATTTGAACTCAGGTCTTACTGTATTAAGGGTCAATGACCTATCTACTGTACCACCAAGCTGCCCCATAATACTTTCAATAGGGGTCACAATAAAGGTTGTACCTTCCTCCCAAGCTGGCTTATATAAAACCTCAGTGTGATCTATAATTGGTGGATTTGTTATGGTACGTACCTCTTTTTTTAAAAATAGATATAAATAAATAAAAATAATAGTTATAACAACATAGGTACACACCTATACAGAAAGGAAGCATGATACAGTGGATAGAGAGCCGCTAGCTTCAGACTCAGGGAGTCTTGTATTCAAGTGCTGCCCTGACAGGTATTGTCAAGAACATTGAGTAAGTCTCTTAGTCTCTCCATTCTCCCCAGGAACTTATAAGATAATAAGTTCCAGAAAAGGTGCTGAACTGCCAAACACTGGGGATATAAATATAAAAGCAAAGACGGCTCTTGCTCTCAAGGAGCCTGTATTCAAATATGAAGAGACAATTCACTTTTGGTCCAGGAAGTTACTGTGATAGTGAACTAGATGGCACAGTGGAAAGAGTGCCAAGCCTGAAGTCAGGAAGACCTGAGTTCAAATCTAGCCTCAGACACTTTATGTGACATTGGATAAGTGACTTAACCTCTATTTGACTCAGTTTCTTCATCTGCAAAATGGGTATAATGATAGCGCCTACCTCTCAAGGTTATTGTGATGACCAAATGAAATAATAATTGTAAAGCACTCAGCACAGTGTCTGGCACACGTTAAACACTATGTAACAGTTAGCTGTTATTATTATATTGACAAGTCTTCCTACACAACTACTGCAAGTCCTATCTTCTAAGTGCTTTTTTAAAGCCTTGCTTTTTCTTTTATTTCTTCTAAGTCTATGATTATTAACTGTTTAGAGCTACCACACTCATTAAATTGATATAAGTATAACACAGGGGATTGGACTGGATTTGTGATTTTATTGGTATAAATAACTCTACATGAAATCCTACTTGCTCTTTGATTTATAGTCTGAGAGAGTTGCTGGAGGCACTGCAATGTTTAGGTACTTTGCTTAGAGTCACAAGGCCAGTATTTGTCAGAGTCAGGATCTGAATTTAGGTCTATACCTGAGAATTGTTTTGAGAATTCCATGACATCCTTTGAGTTAACAGAGGCATTGAACACTGTGTAATCTACAACCCTTCAGAGTGAGTGCTGCCCAGACTACATTAAAACGTAACTGACAAATATTTAACAAAATAAATAAAAATACAACAAAACATAGACAACAGTAACATGTGGTTTTTTTTCAGTCCATATGTGCCTGTAAGTATCTTCACATAAAGATTAGTACCCCTGTTTCTTTTTTTCTTTCTTTTGAATTTATGGAATAAAACAAGCATTTCCATAACATAGTACAATAAAACGATGATTGCACATGAAACTACAAATCTTCTATGTACAACTTAGTATTCCTTTCAAGTATACAATAAAATTACCATGTATTTTTTTTCTTTTGCCACCCTACCCCCACCCCCACCCCCACCTTAGAGATGGCTACCACTAGACAGAAATAGGTATATATGTGTGTGTGTGTGTGTGTGTATAATGAACACAAACATACATATATATGTAAAATTATTCTATACATCTCTTTATCAGTTCTTTCTCTGGATGCTGATAGCATCTTTCTTCATATGTCCTTTATGGTTACATTGAATGTTTATAGTAGTCAATCATTTATTCATTCAAAATCATTCTTAAAACAATATTGCTGTGGCTGTATACAATGTTCTCTTGGTTCTGCTCATTTCGCTCTTCATTATTTTGTGCAAGTCTTTCCATGTTTTTCTAAAATCATTGAGCTCATCATTTCTTATAGCACAGTAGTATTCCATCACAATCATATTTTACAACTTGTTCCACCATTCCCCAATTGATGGACATCCCTGCAATTTCCAGTTCTTTGCCATCACGAAGAGAGCTGCTGTTTCATTTTAGGGCATATGGGTTCTTTTCCTTTCTCCCTAATTACCTTTGGAAATAGACCTAGTGTGGTTTTGCTGGGTCAAAAGGTATAGGTAATTTAATAACTCTTTGGACATAATTCCAAATTGCTTTCCAAAGTGTTCACAATTCAGTTCACAATTCCACCAACAATGAATTAGTGTCCTGTTTTTTTCCACATCCCCTCTAACATTTGTTGCTTTCCCCTTCAATCATTTTAGTCAATTTGATAGATGTAAACTGATATCTCAAGGTTGTTTTAATTTGTATTTCTCTAATCAATAATGATTTGGAGCATTTTTCCATATGACAATAAATTGTTTTGATTTCTTCATTGGAAAATTACCTGTTCACATCCTTTGACCATTTATCAATTGAGGAATAACTTGCATTGTTATAGATTTGACAATGTTCTTTATATATTTGAGATGTGAGACCTTTATCTGATAAACTGTCTATAAAAATTATTTCTGGGGGGCGGAGCCAAGATGGCCGCATGAAAACAGTGTCTTGCCGGAGCTCTCTCACAAGTTCTGTTGGATTCCTATAAAAAAGTGAATCTGAGCAGATTTGAGAGAGTTAGAAATTGCGAGCAGT
>CM053622.1:554957330-555000392 GCA_028646595.1 Phalanger gymnotis
AGAAAGATTCCAAAGTCTGAGACTGAATCTGGGTGCATTTTTGCTGCCTGGCCATGTTCCCAGCCAACTTACTTGACCCTTGAGTTTTTCAGCAGGGTATGACTGCTTGTAGAGTAAAGAGTTCTATGTTCCAAGCTTGGGGGGAAGTGCCAGCTCTGCCACAGCAGCACTCCTCCTTCCCCAAGAACCCCCAACCAGGACTGGACTTAGATCTTCAGCAGGCTCTGCATTCCTGCTCTGATCAGGCACTTAATTCCTCCCACCAGGTGGGCCTGGGGCCAGAAGCAACTGCAGCTGTAGTTCTGTAGCTGCCCTACCTCTGCTGCCCCTGGGGCGGTGGCTGAACCACAAACTCCTTGTTTCACTCTGTCCCCAGCAGCTTTTCCCACTAACCTTCTCTATTGTCTTTGGTGTTTGTGGGTTGAGAAGTCTGGTAACTGCTGCAGCTCACTGATTCATGGTGCTAGGGCATGCTCCTCCCAGCTCCTGGTCTGGTTGGTCCGCGTGGCCCATGCTGGGCTCTGCTCTGCTCCGCTCCCAGCTCCATGTGTGAAAGACCTCACTCAGCAACCATCCATGCTGCCCTGGGCTGGAGCCCTGCTTCCCTCTGCTATTTTGTGGGTTCTGAAGTTCTAGAATTGGTTCAGAGCCATTTTTATAGGTTTTTGGAGGTACTTGGCAGGGAGCTCACACTAGTCTCTGCTTTCCAGCTGCCATCTTGGCTCCACCCCCATCAGATGACATCTTAGGAACCTTCTAGCCCAATTGTGCCTGACTAAGAATCCCCTCTAAAATACCCGCAAGTGGTTATCATATCCTTTCCTTGAAAAACTCTAGCAAGGAGGAGATAACTATACCTGTTCCACTTTTGGACGGCTCTAATTGTAGGAAGTTTTTCCTTACATTAAGCCTAAATCTGCCTCTATGCAGATTTCTACCTATTGCACCTAATTTTAACCTCTAGTGCCAAGAGGACAACTCCACAGAAATATATAAATACACACACACACACACACACACACACGCACATGCACATACACACACACACATATCCATATAAATAGATTTTCATGTGCTTGAAGGCAGCTATCGTGTCTCCTCTAAGGCTTCTCCAAGCTAAAGATCCTCGGTTCGTTCAACCAATACCAGTACACTATGATTTCAAGTTCTCTCACCATCTAGGCCATGTGCCCCCCCCCCCCACCTTTGGCCACTCTGCAGCTTATTAATGTCCTTTCTAGAAGCAAGTATTCATTAAGGAACTCCATGTGCCAGGCACCATACTAGTCACTGGAGATACAAGTACAAAGAATGAAATAATTTCTATTCTCAAGGAGCTAACATTCTAACCAGATTTCAATTAATTCTAATCATTCCACTGAGACCTTACTCTCTTCCCTCTCTTCCTACCCACTTTGGTGGTCTTGATTGCTCCATCTGAAGATAATTCGATTGCAAGTTGTGGCATCATCTTCCTGATGTCATGGTCCTCTTTGAAAACAAAGGACAAATGACAACCCACTTTGGTGGTCTTGATTGCTCCATTTGAAGACAATGGATATGTAGTCATTATCATAATTATTACAGAATACAAAGTGCTTTCTTCACAAAGCCTTGAGAGGTAGATAGTTCAAGAGGTCTTATCTTCATTTTACAGATGAAGAAGCTGAAGGATAGAGATGAAGAGACTTTCCTGTAGTCACATAGTAAATATCTGAGCTAGGCTAGAACCCAGGTATTTTGAGTATATGTCTAATATGGTACAAGAGAGGGAGGTAAAGTTATCCCAAATGGTTATTTTCACAATTTATATAGCAAAACCAGCCAGATGGTTGAATACACATTTGAATCTTTCATTCATAATAAGTTGGATTCTTACATATTTTGAGGACCGTGTAAACTTTGTCCTGTGGGACTTCATGGAGCCAAATTTCTCACTTGCAGCATTTTGGTCCCATAGAATCCTATGTATTCCTTGTGGAAGTTCTGAGGATAAGAACCACACAGGGCCACTGGGCCCCAAATATCCCCACTCTGACTCCTCCCTTACTGCTCTCCCAATAGCCCACAGCCACATTCCTACTATTATTAACGCTGAAGGGCCACAGTGATGTTTTCTTCAGGTGCCAGGCCTATTTCAGAGCATTTTTATAGCTTCTTGTTTTCATCCTCACCATCTAATTACTTCTTAAATAACTTTGTGCTGGGGAGGGGACAGATGTTATTGCCCCATTTTTATAGACAACAAATGCAGTCATAGAAGGGCTGGGAAATTCAGCCAGAGTCATACACTGAGTCAGTATCAAACAACCCTCTCCTCACTCCCTGGCCAGCCCTTGTTCTACGGGGATGTTTCTCTTTTACTTCCTGGGAGTGAGAACTGAGGCTTTCCCTGTAAGAGAAAGAGTGCTTGGCTGTAAGTTAAGGAACCCCTGGGTTCTAGTTCAAACTCTGCTGCTTACTAGCTCTTCAACTAGGGGCAAGTTCCCAAACTTCTCTGAGCTTCAGTTTTCTCAACTGTAAAATGGGGAAAATACTAGCACTACCTTAAAGAATTGTCATTAGGCTGAAGTGAAATAATATATGTAAAGTACTTTATAAGCCTTAGCTGGGGTGGGGAACCTATGGCTTCCAGGCCACACGTGGCTCTCTAGGTCCTTAAGTGTGGCCCTTTGACTGAATCCAATCTTCGCAGAACAAATGGGATTTAGATTTGTAAGTTTGGATTCAGTCAGAGGACTACACTTGAGGACCTAGAGGGCCACATGTGACCTCGAGGATGCGGGTTCCCCACCTTTGCTTAGGGAATGTGAGCTGCTAATAACTAAATTTTTTCCACTCCTTTGTGAATCAGTATGGCCTATACTGCATGATGATGGATGGCCTACTGGTTCGTATTGCTCTCTGGTTGTCTCACACGTGTACATACTTTGTCTTCCCAACTAGACTGCGAGCTCCTTGAAGGCTGGCACCTTCTCCTCTCTTATATCTCCCTCAGGGCTCAGCAGGGGGTTGGTCAATGCAAGTTAGCACTCAATATAACTTTGCTGAATTGAATTGAATCCTTCCAAGTAGAGATCCTAAATCTTCTTCTGCAAACTTTAATTATACTTTGATTGGTTCTGGTCTTATTCTGGGTCTATTAGGAAAAGTACAGCTTCTAGGGGACTGTGCTAAAATGTTTGTGTACTTGGCTTATCTCGCTCTACTATAAACTCCATGAAGGCAGGATCCATGGTATCATTGTATCTCCCATTCTGACTGATCAGTTACTATTTGCTGAATAGAGGAATGGATGAATAAATCTGGAAAGTGCATGTTGAATTGTAGATTCTCTACAAGAATGGGTACAATTTGGATCATCGGAGGAGCAAGAGGACATAATGTCAGGACTGTTATGGAAGGCACATAGATCATGATTACATCTTTGACTGCCAAGGGGAAGCCTGTTCATTCCAGAGAAACCTCTAATTCTCCTGGTCTGATTCCACTCTAGTCCAGTGGATGCCACTTAGATAGTCCTAAGGGGTGTGCACTAAAAAGTCTTTAATGGCACCTTAAGCAGTAAATAATTGCCCATTGTCGACCTGAAAGTTTGGTTAAAGGAGGCAAACTGGCTAGGTGATATATAAATTCATATAGTTTATTCCCTTAAAGCTAGCAAATACATGATCATGGAATCAGAAACAAACTTCTGACTGACTGACAGAAGAATGACAAGGTATAAGTACACTTTAGAACAATCCCAACTCCAGTTTATGGTCTCCACACCATTAGAAAGGAAGTTTCTTAGTTGAATGAGTCGTAAACACAGTAAGACAAGACAATTCACAAGGTAGTGTCACTTAGAGATTACGATCCCAAGATGTTTCTGCCTCTCCTGTATATGCCCCTAGAATATCAAGATAAGAAAAATCCCACTGTTCTGGTTGCAGACATCCTGTCACCAAAAAACTACTCCTTGTCAACCTTATCTGGTCTTTGAAGTTGCTGATGCAGGAAAAGGCATTTTTAGAGTAAAGCAAAGCAGTTTGGCTGATGACTTCAGGCTTTGGATCTTATCGGAGTTCAAATAATCTGAAAGGATTGTCACCATTTGTATTAAAATTTTTCTATTTTATAATTATTATATAATGTAAATTTTAATTTGGAGCATTTTTGAGCAAAAGTTATTATTGTAGTTATCATAAGCACTTAACTGAATAATCTAAAAGACTTATGAAAACATATTAAATTACTGGGTGCAGGTTGAACACATTTTTTTCTTTGTTGTTGAAAGGGGTTCATGGAATAAAAAACATTAGGAACCACTGCTCTAGGCTGAATTCCAGGTCCTAGAAACATTGGACAACCTGTACTTCCAAATCTTACTTTCTATCCTTTCCTAGTGTCTCTATTTACCAATGTCAAAATCAGTCTCTCACAGGAAAGATTTACCAAAGGCTTGATGATCACAAGAGAAGAGTGAATATATAAATATATAGGAATGGTTGAGGAAGGAAAGTGTTGCTGAGGCACAAGAAGCAGTAGTATTTAGAGCCAGAGTTCCTATCCAGGGCTGCTAGCTGTGACTGGTCAGTGAAAGATGGCTGGTGATAGTCTTATAAGTCTGACCTGTTTTCCTTCTGTTCCCTCACCTGAAAGTTGGCCTTGGTACCATGAGACGTGCCCACTCACTTCTTCCAGGAGAGCCATGCCAGTGTGAACTCTTAAAAGTTTTTTTCCAATTAATTTAACGAATATTCTTTGATTACTTCTTTTGTGCAATGCATGTACCTACAATTCTTTTTGGGTTTTACAAGGCACTTGTGGCAAGTGGCAAGCCATTAACTAACTAACTAACTAACTAACTAACTAACTAACTAACTCTCTCTCTCTCTCTCTCAATGTCACGATCATTGGGTTATAGATTTAGAACTGTAAAAGGACCTTAATCATCTAGTCCATTCATGTCTTCTTTAAAATATCCCAGTCATTTCCTGATTCCTTCCAAACCTGTGATCCTTCCCTTGTAATAAAGAAAAACAATTATGCCTAGCTCCAGATTATACCAAATAATGAATCTCCCGAATTGATCACTGTATTTGATTTGTACACGTTTTTCCATGAGGCTGAAATTGATTATCTCATTTTACATAATTAGAATTTCTAATAGTGTGAATTTGAATACATGCAATCCCTTCAGGATATTCATTACTTGCACTAATTGGGGCCTGGCTATATGCAAAACTGAACTAAAAAGCAACAAAGCCTGATGGCATATGCGATATTTTGTACCAATAGTCCCCCACCTCTCTACAGAAAAGAGACTCAGATCTTCAGTGCTCTTCTTTGCAGAGGAGACATTCTGAGCATTCTCATAAAATGTACAGTTATAGTTATATTCAAAATAAGGTTCCAAATCTGACTGCAAACAGCAGGTTGGTGCTATTGGTTCTAAGTCCCACAGTAGTCAAGTTGTCACTCAGCCTTCATCCCTTGCCAATACCCCAAATAATTGCTTTGTGGGATTAAATCAAAATCTACAGAACTCAAACTTACTTGTTTCCTTTTCAGAAAGGGGTAAAGAGCATAGCCAAAGAATTTTTACATCCTGGTGAACAACTCCCCCTTCCCACCAAGTATATTCCTTGCCAGGGCAGAAGCTTGGACCCCTACTCCCCAGTGGAATGGTCACTCATACAAAGTCAGGGAATATGCACATTTGTGGGAACAGGAGGAAAATGGGGGAGTCAAGAGAGTTGTACATTAGAAGGACTCATTTTCCTTTAAATACTTTTTCTCTCTTTTTTTCCTTCTGCTTTTAGTATATCTACACTATGTACATTTTGTGTTTTCTAACTAATTCTCTCCCTCCCTCCCCTCCTCCCCATCCTATGCAAGCACTTGGACTTGGGCTAGGGAAGAGAGATCCAGTCTACCTCCTTAGTAGCCAATTAAGGGTCGCATGGATTTGCTGTAGCCTCTAGGTCCACATATGTAATGACTACTGAAGATGAATTAATAGGGCTTTATCATCAAGCCAGGAAGAAAAAAAGCCTAGGGCCCTCCCAGAGTCCACAGGCCCAGAGCACTACAGACCGTGCTCAACTCCCCCAGCTCTGTTACATTCTCTGCTCCCTAGAACCCAGACTGGTAATTGTGAATAATCTGAGTTCAGCTGCCTTTTAAAGTTCTTTTTACTTATGTTCTTGTAGTCATTGTGGTAGGTGCTGCAGAAGACAAAGGGTTTAAGGGAAGAAGGACACAGGCATTTTTTAAGCACCTACTATGTGCCAGGCACTATACTAAGTGATTTACAAATATTACTTCATTTGATCCCCATAAAAACTAGGAAACAGGTACTGTTTTTATCCCCATTTTACTGTTGGGGAAACTGAAGTTAAGTGACTTGCCCAGAGTCACACAGCTAGTGTCTGATTCAGGATTTGAACTCAGGTCTTCCTGACTCTTGACCTAACTCTCTATCTGCTCTACTGCCTAGCTGCCTCACAAAAGACAAAACACAGCCTCTATCCTTAAGGAGTTCTGAGAGGGGCCTTATAGTGTTCTCTTGTTTCTGCTTTACTTTCCCTATTCATAATAATCTTCCCATATTTTCCTAAATTCCTCATTTCTTGTATCACAATAATATTCCATTACAGTCATATACCACAACCTGTTTAAACTACCCCCATAAAACTGCATGAAAGATGACCCACTGCAGTCTCTCTAAATTTTCTGATTGCTCCTTGGGCTGGTGCTCTTCCGAGATCTTTGTCAGAGTAGTTGTAGGACAAATGAAGCTGTTTTGCTTCCTCCGACTCTACACTCTTGGCTGGTCCCCATCTTAGAAAATGTGCTCAGCACTATGTATGCCTTATACACGAGCTTGCCCTCTAGTTATCAACCAAATAGGATAGCACTACACAAAATTCATAACTGTTTATATGATTAAAGACCAAATTTATCCATCAAAGAAGGAAAAATAAGCCAATTATTATAGTGTGCTGTTTAATTTTCTGTTCCAAAACTCTTTTGTTAAAAATAAGGACATCTGCCTTTATTAAAGTATTCATGATAGGGAAATAAGCTTGCATTTCAATAAGTGGATGTACTTATTTCACATGAAGGAGTCAGGGTCAATAAACCTCTTTTCCTGTGCTTAGGGTACTAATAGCACCAAAGCTACCCTTGGATACAACAATACTGTTTTCTACTCAATTAGCCAAAATCCAGTCTTTAGCCACTATGTTTGCTACATAAATACTTCCACCTATTCTCATTGCTTTTGTAAGTGGCTTTAACTTGAGGTTCATTTTTCTCCCCTGTCTATTTGTGTCCAGTTTTACTACTCATTTACTATGCATTCGTTAATTAACCTCTCTGTTTCCTCATCAGTAAAATGTAGTTATTAAAAGCTGTATCTTGCTTCACAGGGGTACAAGAGGTTAATGAGATGTTTCTGAGTCTCCCTAACCTTCTTATAAAGGAAGGAACAGCATAAGTATATCCTGAGCTGCCTGAGTATCTGTTCATTTCTGAATCCTTTTTTGTTGTTTTCAGACGCCAGAGCCAGCAGAACCCTCAACAAGTGACATTGAATTGGAAGACAACCAGCTCCTGTCTTCCACAGTGGATGTAGACAAGCAGAGGCTGAGCCAGGAAACTGATGAGGATTATTTTGAGACCCAGTCTCATCAGAGTGAGTGTCCATCGGATGTAAAAACTGAACCATTCGAGAGCGCTTCTGATACCGACTCACTGCCCAGTGACATCACAACAGAAACCTACTCCAGTCCACATTTCCTGGCTTGTGAGAAGGAAGCAGCATGCAGCGTGTCTTCAGATGTTGGGGCAGCCAATTCGCTTCCAGAATTTCGTCTGGCTGATGCTCAGCAGCTTGGGTCAGAGCAACAGGTAGAATTGTCTCCTGACTTAAAGGGATCTACATGCAGAGGTGAACTCATATTCTCTGCAGAAACTGAGAAAGGACAAAGAGAAGAGACAGAACTGTCCAGCCTAGAGCAGGACCCTGAGTTGCCTTTTGAATCTCTGCTGGTGACCACCCCTCTACAAACTGACACTGGGTCAGAAAGCAGCAAAGAGGGTGGTAGCCTCCTATCAGCCAAGGAAGTCACAGCAAAGGGTCCCACAGGGATCTTAGACACTCCTCTTGAGGAACCCAAATCAGAAAGCTTCCTGAGTGCTCCAGGACCCCATCTATTTCCTTTCTTGTCCTGCAAATGGGGCCGGAGTTTGTCAGATAGCTCCCTCGAGAAAAACAGACTTGACCCCAAAAGGAACAAAGAGGAATTGGCCCCTCGTCTTTGGCATGGGTCAGTGCCCCACGTAGGTTGTCCCTGGAGGAAATTCTCTAATAGTGAAACTTCTTTATTTTCAAAAACAAGGAAGAAAATTCCAGAAGCAAGAGGAGAAACAGACTTGGCCTTATATCCACTCTGCCTAAAACTGCCCTATTGGCTCCCCGTCAGAACCCCTAATTTCCAACAGACTAAACTATGGCACAGTGTTCCAGAAAATATTGGTTCTCAAAGCAAGGGGCCTTCAGAATACTGTCAGTGTCCAAGTGCACTTAGGAGGACCAGATCTGTAGCAAGTTTCCCCACAGGACATCCTGAGGGCCCCAGGAGAAAAGGCTTTGGCAAGTTTGGGAGCCATTCTAAGGGAGCAAAAGAAGTCAAGCAAGCTCTGAGGATCATTAGTCCTGCTTCCTGCCCAGACCCTGTGCCCAGCCAACTCCCACATCCACCCACTGCTTCCCAAGGGGGTGAGACTGACCCACAGGATCAGCCAGAACTCTGTGGTTTTGATTTAGAAGAAGGCCTGCCTAGGGAAGACCTCAAGCTGAAAGGCTGGTCTGGGCATGATTCAGAGCAGTGCCAGATTTCTACACATCCCACGTCACAGTCGTTGAGCATCAATGCTGAGAAGCTGCCTGGGCCCACCGATTGCAGGTCTAAACACGACAGAGAAACCCGTGAGTTGCTTCGTGGCATTGATGCTACCTCCAAAGCTACCAGGGTGGATAATAAACAAAAGCATCCCATAGATATTTCTGTCAAGACAGGAAATCAAACCAGTAATTACACAGCAAGGGATGTTCCAAGTGAGAAAATAAGTCTCTCCACTAACCTCAAACAAATTGAGCTTCAATCCTTGAGTCACTGGAGCAACAGCGTGGCCTGGGCAGGGGTTAGAGACCCGATGGGTTGTTCTGGACTGAATCTGAGTTCAGATGATCCAGAGGCCACACTGAAATCAAGTGAAAGAGACATTGCAAAGGAAGCAGAGAAGGTTATGGTACCAGATCCCAGCTGTGGAAATAGGACATCAGGAGATTATTCTGAGGTGACTGGAAACCTTTTGCCAGAAGCCTGCACTGAGGATGAAACATATGCTTCTGGATCAGCTGATAGGACCACACCCCCTCCAGTTTTCCAGCAGCCTGAGGCCAAGACAGAGAAAAACCCCAAGGGCAAATCTGGTCTCATCATTATAGCTGTGGAGCAGAAGGGTTTGCAGGCTACCAGGCGGAAACCAAATCCTGCAAATTCTGTTTCAGAAATTTGGCCAAGTAAGACCCTTGGAAGCTTCCAGGATGAAAACTCAGGATTATCCAGTGATGCCAGCTCAGCTCTCTGTGGGCTTAGTGGGGCCGAGGAAGTAGAAACTGATGGCAGTGAATGCGGGCTACATGAATCTACTATCTTGGAAAGCAAAAATGACTCTCTGACTGTGAATGTGCCCAGAGAGAACACAGACTGGGGGCAACAGGTAGCTAAGGAAACAGACTTGGAAGTAACTCAGGTGCCTGATGCTGCCCCAGGGGAGGAGCCCCCAGGCGATGTTAACTTCCTTTTGGAAGGACCACAAGGAGATGATTCAGCCAGCCTAGGAAGTGAGTCTTCCCACTCAGGGAGTGTGAAGGGGGATACAGATGATGGCCTGAATGACCACTCAGAAAGAGAGCTGCTAGACGATAGCCAGAACTCAGGGGCCAGACTTGATACAAAGCAAGCAGATTTGGCTCCAGAGAAAGAGAATGAAGGTGACATCTGTGTGACTCATTTGATTCTGGAGGAGACAGATGCCACTCAAACATCTGGTTGTCTGATTCTCACTGATGCAGCCTTGGGAGACACTACTAATGCAGAAAAGACCCCCAAAGGGGGAGGAGTGGAAAGGGAGAGCAAAGACCTGAGGTCACTGAGCCCTGGTGATGATTTTCCTAATACAGAAACCAACCTGAGCTCCATCTTAGAAGAAGGAGAAGCTGACGAGCGTAGCCAAAGCCTCACAGTGCCCAAGGCCTCTCCTAGTCAAGAAAGAAACTTAGATCCAACTTCCCTTGAACCCTTTGACATTAGTTTGGGCAATGTCAGCTGTGAAGACCTGGAGGCACCTTCCCTTCGTCATTTGGGAAGTAACAGTGGCCTCTATAAGGCTGCACCAAAAGGGAGCAAGACTGGCCTAGCTGGAAGGCCCTCCAAATTCCTTGTTTTTCCCAAGATGGCCTCCTTCAAGAAAAATAAAACCTCAGGGGTTGAAAATTTTCTAGGTAGCAGCCCCCGCATCGGCAAGGTGAAGGTAGAGGACCCAGATGTAGGTAAAGATGATGGGGTGCAGCAGGTACTAAATACTGACTTGTGCAGTATGATCACCCCAAGCAAGGAGAACTGTACCTTGGAATATTCAGATGATGAAGAACTCAATGAGAAACGTCCATTTAACAGGATTAGTTTAAGGAGGGCTTCTGGGCCTGGCAGGATTCCTTTGGAAGACTTAGATATGGGTTTTCCCTATCCAAGCATAAAATGTGATAGGGAAGGGGGAGGAGGAAAAGGAGGCAGGTTAAGCTTACCAGAAAACAGTGATATGGAGATACCAGAAGATTTTGCTACCAGACGGCTGTCCTCAGAAAGTAATGAATCGAAGAGATTCAAAAGCACAGAAAAGAAAATCAGGACAAGGTTTGCTCTTGCTCATAAATCCTTTTCTAACTTCTTTGAGCCCAAAGGCCTGGAGAAGGAGAATGCTGACCAGAGTTCTAGATGTTCCCTTAAGATTGAAAAGGAGAAGACCAAACTCCGTCAAAGCTCCTGGAAAACACTACTGAAAGGCAAAGAAAGTGATGGAATGAGAAGGCCAGCCTTAGTAAGCCTGGCTCAGTCTCGGGAAATCCTGCGGTCCCCCAGTTGTCCCCTGCAAGGAGTCAGTGATGAAAGTGGGAAACTGACCAAGGACAAGGAGGGGCACTCCAAGGAGGAGACGTTTCTAAGCGCTCCCTATGTCCCTCTGCAAGTCCCCTATTCCACCATGCCAGCCAGGGATTTGGTATCACCAGATCAAAGGAGAAAAAGTGAACCAGCCATCAAATGCATGACCACCCGAGAAAGCAGAGAACACTTGCAGACAATGGGGGGCAGTTTGGCTGTCTTTCCTGAGGAAGCCTGGCTGAAATCACCTGGGAGCCCCACAATCCATCAGATCACATCCCTTAGCTACCCCTGCTCCCCTGTGTATGACAGCAAGGACATGCCCTGCAAGCCTATGAGTCCCAAACCCCAGAGCCCCAGGCCCAATTCTCAGCGCAGAAGCTTCCAATACTCTGGAAGGGTCAATGCCATCTCCCTGATTTCTCTGGGGAACTGCTATAATACAGATAGCAGTTCTGAGGCACCCGAGAGGCCGAAGACCCTCAAACCCCGTGCCACTTTCCTACTTTCCTTGCATGACTTGGATCAAGAGTGCCAAAAGGAAGAAAGTGGGACAAGCCCCCTGTCTCAGGGCAGCCTGACCACTGCATCCTCTGCTCAGGAGGTCCTAGAAAATAAGGTGAGTTCTCTGCAAAATCACGCCGGCAAGGCATGAATCTTGCTTCTAGATGGATGTGCGTTGTTAAGTGTGAGATCTGATTTTTTATGAATGAATGAGAGTTCAAATCTAGACTCAAAGAACATCAAAGATGTCACATAAAGGCAGCCTCATGGACCACCCAACTGTGAATTAGATCTAGTTGCATCTAATCAAATCAGATTTTGAGCAGAGTGCAATGTAGTGCAATGTAGGGAAGAACATTGGATTTTGAAGCTTAAGATTTGAGATAGACTACTCTTCTTACTAGCTACATGACTGTGGGCAGGCCATGCAGTCTGCTCTCCCATCAGAAAAATAGAATGATACTTAACATTACGTACCTCACAGGGTTGTTGTGAGGAAAGCACCTTGTAAAAAGTAGCATATAGTAGTGAGCTATTATTATAATTTATTAAGCACTTATCTAAGACCTAACCCTGTGCTAGGTGTGGTAGGTAGGTATAGGAGAAGAATAAATCATTGTCTTTCCCTCCAGGAACTTATAATCTATCTGAGGAGACAAGAATAACCCACATAAAACAATTATAGCCAGTGAGCATGACTGATTTCTGGCAAAATTTGATGACATTTGATTAGAGATTGTGCATGTGTATGTGTGTGTGTGCATGTGTGTGCATGCCTGTGTGCACATGCACTTATGAGAGCTGTGGTCATAAAGAGCCTGGCAGCATGGTTTTACCAATATAGTTTAGCCTCCTTGAGGGCAGGGACCATTTTATATCTGCCTTTATATCTCTAGGACAGTGACTTACACATAACAGGTACCTAATTAATGCCTATGGAATTTAAAGAACAGGTTCTGCCAGACTTACCTTATTTCCTTTTTAGGACAGGGTTAACTAGATTGGTGGGCAGCTAGGTGGTGCAATGGATGGAGAGCTGGGCCTGGAGTCAGGAAGGCTCCTCTCCATGAGTTCAAATCTAGCTTCATATACGTATTATGTGATCCTTGGCAAGTCACTTAACCCTGTTTGCCTCAGTCTCCTTATCTGTCAAATAAGCTAGAGAAGGAAATAGCAAAAACCACTCCAGGATATTTGCCAAGAAAATACCAAATAGCGTTATGGAGAGTAGGACATGACTGAAAAACAACCGAAAACCAGATTGGTAAATTAGGAAAATCATATCAAAATAATGATATTATGAATTATCTCATTTGAAATAGCATGAATTATCTCATTTGATCCTCATGATCCTGGGACATAGGTGAAATGTATCCCCCATTTCATAGACACTGAGGCTAATAGAAAATGAATTGCCCGAGGTCACATAACTAGCAAATGTCTGAAGCAGGATTTGAGCTCAAGTTTTTTTGACTCCAAAGTCCATTTTCAAGTACCATGTAGTTGCCTCCTTCTATATGGAGTATAGACACAGTATATTTTGATTTCAGAAAAGCATTTGACGAAATCCTCCATACTGTCCTTGAGGACAAGATGTAATATATGGGCTAGATTAGGGGGCAGTTAGGTAAATCTGAAGCTGGTTGGATGACTATATCGCAGGAATAGTCACCAATTGCTTGATGTGAGGTTTTTTGGTAGAATATACTGCCTATTCTTAACTCTTTAATGTTCAGCACTTTTATGAATGATTTGAATGGAGGCATAGATGACATTTTTATTAAATTTGCACCAATATTTACAACAATCTGAGAGCCATAGCTAACATGTGGGATGAAAAAAGTACAGATTCAAAAAGATATCAACAAGCAAAGACAATGGGGCCAAAGCCAAGAAGATGATACAAAAAAGGATAAATGATAGGATCTAGATGTGGGTTCAGAAAATCAAGTACAGAATGGAAGAGAGATGCTTAAATAACACTTCCTATGAAAAAAGTGGGGATATTAATGAACTATAAGCTCAATAGGAATCAAATTATAAACGGCAGTCAAAAAAAGCTGAAGCTTTCTTAGACTGTATTAAGGAAGGCATTGTATAAACAATAAGGACTGTAACTGTCTTACTATACTCTGCCTTAGTCAGACCATACCTGGAATAATCTGGGTTTTGGCGCCATATTTTGAGGAATACATAGACAAACTAGAGTGCGTCCAGAAAAAGACAACTCAATATAATGCTGTGAGGATAGGTTGGAGGGACTTGCTCGTAGAATAGTTAGGGGTGACGTAGTTATTATTTTTAAGTATATAAAGGAATGTCATATGAAAGAGGGATTAGACATGTTCTGTTTGACCCCAGTGGTCAGAATTAAAATCAGAGTGTGGAAGTTACAGAGAAACAGATTTAGGCTTGATGTAAGGAAAGACTTCAAATAATTAGAGCTGTCCAAAAATTCAATGGTAGGGGCTGGGTGGGGGTGGTCGGAGTGGATTGCTTTGGGAAATAGTAGCTTCTCATTCAGGTGTAGTCTCCTAGTAAAGGATGTAGGACTACTTATTGGTTGTTGTTGTTGTGGAAAAGATGCCTGTTCAGGTATGGGTTACATCAGATAACTTCCTAGGTTCCTTCCAGCTCTAACTCTGTGGACTACGTAATGATGGAATCAATCAACAAACAATTATTAAGTGCTTACTAGAGGAAAAAGGAAGGGAATAAACATTTATATAGTGCCTACTATGTGCCAGGCATTGTGCCAAGTGCCGTTTTCAAATATTTTCTCAACAACCCTACTAGATAAAGACAATTATTATCCCCATTTTACAACTGAGGAAACTAAAGCAATTGGAGGTAAAAATAACTTGCCCAGGTAAATGTCTGAGGTTGGATTTGACTCTAGGCCCAGTGCTCTATCCACTGCACTTTTTACTAAGTACCAGCCACTGTGGTAAACACCAAGGATAAAAAGAAAAAGCAAAAGCAGCTCATACCCCCAAGGAGCTGACATTCTAATGGTGTAGACAATAAACATTCACCGGAACTTACCAAGTAAATAGAGAGTGCAGGGAAGATAATCCTAGAGGGGATGGCGTTAGCGCATGGGGGATCAGGAAAGGCCCCCTTGAGGAGATTTAAATATATACTATCTTATATGCTGTGAGTGAATGATGCAGACTGTTAAATGCCATGGGTATTCAAAGAAGTCCAAAATTGTTCATAGTTATGAATCTAGAGCTTGAATGGTTTTCAGTGGTCATCTAGTCCTATTTGTTCAAACTTGGCTCCCCTCCTCAGTGTTGCCACATTTCCTCCATCCCAGGGACTGAGTTCTCTTCTGCACTTACATCTACTGTCATGAAGGAGTCTGATAAACTGGAGCTGGACTGCTCATATAGGGAAGAGAAGGACAGCCCAATTACTATACTTGAAGCCATGGAATATTAAAAAAAAATAAAGACCTTGAGAAAGCCTTCTAGGTTGGGTTTGCTCCTCTGCAGAGGATTTATGGGAAGAATCCTAGCATTAGAAAGGACCTCAGAAGCCTGGTAGTCCAACCCATCCTGCACAAAAATTTTCTCTGCAACCTATCTTAAGAACACTCATTTAGATCTCTCTATTTTCACTAGAACACCTCTCATGAAGGGGAACCCATTATATCCTGAGGCAGTATGTTTTATTTTTGGACAATTCTAATTGTTAGGGTGTTTTTCCTTAACTAAATTTGCTTGTCTGTAACTTCCGCCCATTTCTTAGTTCCATCCTCTGAGGCCTCTGGAATCAAACATTGCAAATCTAAGCATTCTTTCGCACAACAGACTTCAGATTTTTGAAATCAGCCATCATGTCCTCACCTAAATTTTCTTTTTCTCCAGGATAAATATCCCTTAGCACCTTCAATTGATACTTACTGCATAAATTCAGGGTCCTTCACCATGCTGGTTACCTTTCTCTGAGAGTTCTTCAATCTGTCTGTCTTTTCCAGTATGGCACCCCAGACTAGATATAGTACTCCATTGTCCACAATCTTTGGAAGATCATGTGCAATGGCTCAACACTCTCTTCATTCTTTTAGTACCCAAGGTCCATTTGGGCCTGATGACTTGAACCTGCCAGAGGCAGCATGTCCTGTCTTACTATTTCCCTACTTATCTTGGGTTTCAACTCCCCATTAACCATTTTTGTTGTATTCTTCCCCATTCTCCTTGGCAGAAAAAATGAAGAGAAATAACTTAAGTGGCTCTTCCTTCCGTCCATGGTTTGTTATCATTAGCCCAAACAACCTGGGCAATGGAATTATTCCTTCTTTCTCCTCCTTTTCCCCCCAGTCTAGCTTAAAACCTTCTCGTTTTTGTCTCACCGTCTTTGGTTCATTCTGAACTTCAGCATTTCTAACATTCTATCTTACTGGACCATGTCATGCTTTTCAATTCATTCACAGTTAGCTACGATTGCTTCCATCTTCTGTACATTTTTTTAAAAAGTCTCCATCACTGCTGTATCACACCACCAGGCTTGCAATTTGTTTCCCAGATGGTAGAATTTTTTTCTTTAGAAAGTGGTTTTTAAAAATAATGCTTGATTAGAAATTTAACTTTGGACATCAGTATGTCCACTTAAACTTGCTTAGCAACTATTTACATTTAAATTGGTTGATTTCATAGTGTCATAACTTTTTTCAGTCATACTGCCCAAGTCCTCATTAAGATTCTTTGATGTTTCACTCATCTTCATTCTCCTTCTCTCTTATCTAGTTGTAGTTAGTATATACTCCATTTTTCTGTTTCTGCCTTTTTTTTTTTTGCTTTGCATTATTTCATAATAGTCTTTCCAGATTTCTTTGTATTCTTCATACACCGGTCTTATTGTAGAATTACATCAAAGTAACATGATTTATTTAGCTCTTTACATACTGTCTTTGCTTTTTCATTCATCTTCATTTTCCTTTTATCTAGTTGTAGTTAGTGTATACTTTATTCTTCTGTTTTTGTCCTTTTTTGCTTCATTGCATTATTTCATAATGATCTTTCCAGATTTCCTTGTATTCTTCATACATTAGTCTTATTGTAAAATTGTATCAGAATAACATGATTTATTTCACATACTGTTGGACATTTAGGGTACTTCTTTTTTTATAGTGATAGCTAATATTACCATAATCATCCTCTATAAATATTAGGATCAGTCTGTTGTTGCGGAAAGAACACTACATTTGGAGTCAGATAGACAGACCTAGGTTCAAATCTTGGTTCTCCCATTTCTACCTGTATGACCTTGGGCAAATCATTTAAGCTCTGGGCCTCAGTTTCCTCATCAATATGTGTATTGGGCTAGAAGTTCTCTAAATTATCTTTCAGTTCTAAACTCATGAGCTTCGAACAGATTATTTTTCATTACTGTTTTTGAGGACACTTACAGAGTATACTCCTGATAATGGAATCTCTGCAGTGAAGGGTATAATTATTTTTATAACCTTTACTGCATACTGTCAAGTTACTTTTCAAAAAGATTCTACAGGTTTGTGAAGTCCACCAGCAAACAGTAGAGCTTTCAGTGCCTTAACTCAAAAGGGTGAAAATTGCTAGAACTTTAGGCCCTATAGCAAGCTACTGGGGAAGATTTGAGGGCACCTCTCGTATGATAACAGGCCCAGCACATTGAAATAGAGGAGTAGTGTATTTTGCCAGGGAAATCTGAAAGCCTCTGTACATGCAGAAGAAGGAATTTAGCAGACCTATAATTACGTAAGAGAGGGGAGAAAAACAAACAAACAAAAATTAACTCCATCAAATGGAAAACTTTCACTAGGGCTTAGGAAGGTAACTTGGAGAATGTATGGATGCTCCCTCTTGTGGCTGCTCTGAAGAATGCTGTCTGGGAATGGCAGCAGAGGCTTTTCTGCTGCCCAGGAATGAGCATCTTCTGTCTGTCTATGTGAGGCCTTCCCCACTGTCTATGCTGTTACACTCTGAAATAGAAGTGAAGTGAATTAGGCTAAATTAAACGGAAGTAAGGTGAGGTGAATTTGCTAAAAATCTATTAGCATATGTTAGGATTCATCACTAGAACTGAAAGTACTTCATGGAAGAATTAGATGACCCAATCAATACTGAAACCAGTTTTTCAAGGACTTTATTTTTAAACCAGACCTGTGATTTCATTGGTATACAGTGAAGAAATTTCATTCGCCAATGTTCCTATATCAACTCAGCAACTTATAAAGTTGCTTATAAACTTATAAAGCAACTTAGAAAGTTGCCTGGGATGCTGAGAGGTTAAGTGATTTGCCCAGGATCACAGGGGTAGTACTTGAATTTAAGCCTGCCTGACTCCAAAGCCAACTCTATCTACTAGTTGGCTGCCTCTATACTGAAGTCAATAAGCCCCTTTATTTAATAGCTTTGAGGAAAAGCCCCAAAGAGAAGGTCAAGTGGTTCAACTGGAGACACCTAAGGAAGTAGGAGACAGGGACAAGAAAGGAAGGGTACTACTAAGGGTAGCCCAATGATCCCCTTACTGTGGGATGACACCTCCAAGTTATGGCAGTTCACCAACCCCTTCACACTGGAGCTGGGACTATCTCTCCAGAACAAGACTGTGAAGACCTAAGAAAGAGATAGTACCAGTGACGTCACCAGGAAACCTCAGCTATTATCGTCTTTAGGCCATTGCAGGCTGAAGAAGTATATGATAGTCTGGAACTCCTGGGTCCATGCTTCTGGGCAGCTCTGGTAGCTCAGGGAGTCAGGGCAGCTCCTGAATCATAGCTGTGGCATGTCCTAATTAGGTAAGGGCTCCCGTTCAAGTGGGTCTGAGTAGCCAGCGAGCTGTCAATCAGTTAGGAATTTGTTATTTTCTAACCCAGAGTGTTCCAAGTACAAAAGCTCACAGATGGAAAGAGATATAGAAAAAGGGCCAAGACAGAAGGGTGGGTTACCAGATAGGAAATGGGGGCTGAGCAATTTTATTTATTTATCTAGCTATCTATTTAGCTTTTAAATTATTTTTGCTTTACCTCATCTTCATTTCTGACTAAATCCCTTCTGTCTTCTCTGCCCATTGTGCCATCTCTTATAATGATTTTTTTTTCAAAACTGAAAGGAGAAAGATGAGGGGGAAGTAGTTCATTCAACAAAACTATCAGCCGAATCTGAGAATATAGGTGGTATTCTCCACCTGTAGCCCCTCAGCTCTCCAATGAAGGGAGAAAGATATATTTTCTCATTTCTTCTTCAAGGACAAGCTTCATGAGAGGGAATAGAAAGTCTGTTGGACTAGGCCACAACAAGCATAGGCTTTTTCAGTCTATGACAATGTGCTAGCACTGCCCTCACCTTATCAGTTCCATAATCATTGATGTGTCTAATGAGACAGAGACATTTTCCTTAAGATTTTCACCATAACACAGCCCAGGTTTTTTGGTTTTTGCTTTGTTTTGTTTTTGTTTGTATATCCTTTTAAATTTCATTTTACTTTTACTATGGGAGAATAGCACATATAGCTGTGAGACAGAGAGTAGAGGACATTTGTAGGTATTTGAAAGGAAGGTTTTACATTAGGGATTTCTTTTCCTTTAGGGTTTTAAGACTGGGGGTTAGGCACTTATAATTCTAGAGGATGAAGAACCTGGCTGCTGTAGCAGCCTTTCTGTGGGATTGGAGGTATATGGGTGGGACCCTTTCCATCCTCCAGTCCAGGACCAAATGGGAGAAGACAGAGATGAGGAAGGGTAGATAGGAGCCAACACAGCAATGAATGTGAGGAGCTCTTGCCCTCCTCCTCTCCCATAGCTACCTAGCTCTTTTACATATGACTAGGTACTTTTTAAATATAGAACCTAGAGCTTGAGTTGATTGTAGAGATCATCTAGTCCAATTCCCTCATGGTATGGATGAGGAAATTGAGGTCCAGAGAGGGAAGCGACTTGCCCAAAGTTGTGCAAGAAATTGAATCAAATTGAATTGATGCTGGTGAACCCGCAGAGCTTGTGCTGTAAGCTCTGAACTCTTAGGCCTGTCCTTAGGAGGCCCTCCAGTTACTAATGCTGCCACCCCCACCATATTGCAAATAAAGGAAGTGTCACATTGGGCTGAAAGGTTAAGTGATTTTCTCAGGAAGGTATGGGTGGCACATCGTAAATGCTTAATAAAAGTTTATTTATTGATCCTGCCTCTGACATACCTTAACAGAGTGTGAACATGGGCAACAAGTCACTTAAACTTTATTTTATTTTTTGTTTTCTATTTGTCAAACGTTTAAAATGTTTTTCTTCAACAAATAGGTTTCTAACTCTAAGAATGATGAAATTGCCTAGATACGTTAAAATGTTTTATTTTAACATTCATTTTTTAAATTTTGAGTTTCTAATTCTCATCCTTTCTCCCCCTACCTATTGAGAAGGCAAGAAATATTATCTTAATTATACATGTGAAGTCATGAAAAACATATTTCCATATTATCCATGTTGCAAAAAAAGCAAGAAACTTTAAGTGAAAAAGTGTGCTTCAATCTGCACTCAGAGTTTATCAGTTCTCTGTCTGGATGTAGATAGATTTTTTTTCTCTCTGCGAGTCCTCTGGAATTGTCTTGGATCATTGCATATTGATTAGAGTAGCTAAGTCTTTCACAGTTGATCACCATTACAATATTGATGTTACTGTGTACAATGTTCTCCTGGTTCTGCTCACTTTACTTTGCATCAGTTTATATACATTTCCCCAGGCTTTTCTGAAACCATGATGTTAAGATTCTTCTTCTTCTTTGAATACCTGTAATTGTTTTGTTCCTTTTGAGTTCACATCGTTTCAGCCTTCAGTAATGTTAAAATAATTTTTGTAGCAATAACGGCAGTTGTGTGAAGACCTGCTTCTACTTAGACATGTTTTTAAAATATTTTCCTTCCTTCCTTCCTTCCTTCTTCCCCTTCTGTCTTTCCTCTTCTTTCTTTTTTCCTTCCTCTTTCTTTTCTTTTTTCCCTCCTTCCTCTTTCCTTCCCTTCTTCTCTCCCTCTCTCCTTCCCTTCCTTCTTTCTTTCCTTCCTCTTTTCTCGCCTTCCTCCCCTTCCTTCTCCCTTCCCTTCTTTATCCCTCCATTTCCTTTTCCTTTCATTTTCTCCTTCCTTCTCTCCCTTCCTTCTTTCCCAGGGGGAAAGGGGAGAAAACATAAGCTGTGGAGTAAAAAGGGAAATGTGAGCAAATATACTATAGTTTAAATTTACTTGAATTGTAAATTGAATCTATTTTTAATTATTTTCTAAATGAATTTGATTATGTCATAAAGATACAACTAGAGAAGTTTCTTAGCCTGACCCTTGACAGAGGTAATATTCTGTTATAGCAAATACCATTGCAGCAAAAATCTCCTACAGGAACAATCGCTTATTAATTGGAACAATATCTGATAACACACTCCACTTCAACTGCAACAGGATTTGACCTACTCCTATCTTCATTGGCTAATGTAATAATTTCCACCAAAATAGACAGGAATTTTTCCTATACTGCATAGTGTTTGACATTCCATTTCCTGAGGTAGGGGTAGAATTGATTTTTTAGGCTCTAATTTTGCAAGTAGGATAGGAAATTTGCACTGAATACAAATTCTGCAAGGAGAAAGAATTGACATCCTACTCTTGTGCCAAATAGTTTTCCTGTGCTAAAGCAGTTAGTCTGATTTCTTTGGATGCTCAACATTTTTGCAAGTAGGTGCTAGGCTAGAAATTAATACAAGCCAATCTGAATGCACCACCATCCTCATCTTTTTTCCTGCTTTGCACCCAGAGCCACACTTGCCCTAGAACATGTGAAATCCATTAGAATAACCTAACTATGCTATAAGTCTCTCATCTTTCTACTTCCCTGTCTAATTGTGCCCAATGTCTGATAAGACATTTTTTCTAAGACAATCAGAGAGGTAATGCATGAATGACCCTCAAGACCCCAGTGAGAAAAAAGAGATGGTCAGATCTTCCCCAAAATCTCAATAGAGTAAAAGAAGGCATGACCGTTCTGTCTGGGCCACACAGTAGAAGTGACACATTGTCAAGTGAGAATCTAGCTTTCTAGTTCCCAAACCAGCTATTTTCTTTTAGGCCTGAATCTTTGCCCTTGAAATGCCTAAATTGTGGAAAAAGCATCCATTGATTGCCAAGCATGTTACTAATAACAGTAGTGACTAATGGAACCACCAGAACCCAGAGCTGCCTAATAGAATTGTTCTAAGATAATAAGTTTCACTATTTTAAAGTAGAAGTAGAAAGTCCCTTTCTATCAATACTTTATAAGATCTGTGATTTCCTGAGCATTCCTACCACAAGGTAGGTTAAGACCCCTACATAATTTAGTAGACAGTCTATCTTCATTGCTTTCCCTCCTTCTCCCAAAATCATCCCTTGTTGGGTCAACCCTGTCATGATGAATCTCTTCATATTAAGCTGGACAAACTAACAATCCATTGCCAGCCTTTACATGAACTTTCCCAGCTTGGTAGGTCCAACCAGAGCTTGAATCTGCTATCATAGCCTTTGAGAAGCTCGTGTCATCTCTGTGCTATAATGAAACATTGCAGTAGGAAGTTAGTGGAAGAGTAGGTCCCTTGTTTGAAAATATCCAGTATTAGCAACCCCATGGAGCCTGGTACTAATCTGGTGACTCGTACTAGACTAGGTTGTAGTCTGGTGAAAGTATAAGATCACTTGTATTCCTTGCCATGGTTCTCTGAATAAACATAGTGGCCACCTTAATCAATCAACATTGAATTTCTACTATGTTGTTGAGTATAGGTGATGTTACCATACCAGAGCAAATAACCCAGTAAGTTAATAAGCATTTATTAAGCCACAACTATGTGTCAGGCACTATGCTAAATATTGGAAATACAAAGACAAAAAAATGAAATAATTCCTACTCTCCAGACTATTGAGTAAGACACTGTGTGTACACAAATATATACATACATGTGTGTATGTATACGTATGTATACATGTATATGTATGTATATACAGGAAAAAATATATATATAAAAATGCAAAGTAAACACAAGGTATTTCAGGGATGGAAGGCACTAGTAATTAGGGGGATCAGGAAAGGTCTCATGTGATAGAATTGAGGATGGTATTAAGGTTATAAATTTGAGACACTGGAAGAATTGTGGGGCCTTTGACAGAAATAGAGAATATTAGAAAAGGGGTAGGTTTGAGGGTAAAATAATGAGTTCTGTTTTGAGATGTCCACCTGGTGATATAGGACTGAAGTTTAGAGAAGAGATTGGGACTAGATATACAGATCAGAGAATCACCTAGAAGAGAAGAAGAGGGGACCCAGGGAGCAGAGCCTTGAGGAACATCCACAGTTAGGGGACATGACATAGATGATGAGTCAGTAAAGGAGAAGCAGAAAGAATAGTTAGACAGGTAAGAGGAGAATCAGCAGGAAAGTGTCATGAAAATCCAGCGAGGAGAGGGTATTCATGAAGAGAGGGTGGTCAACACTGTTAAATGCAGAAAAGAAATCAAAAAGGATGAGGACTGAGAAAAGACTCACATATGTCAATTGTTGGTTACTTGGAAAGAGGAATTTCAGGTGGACAATGATTTTGGAAGGCAGAGTACATGAGGAAAAAGCACAGATGCAGTAACAAGGATGGTATGTTTGTAGGATGGTAGTTTGACTTGAACAAAGAAATTAGCGGACAATAAAGCCAAACAGTTATGTTGGGGACAGTTATGAAGGGCTTCACATGCCAGGGTGAAGGGAAATAAATTTAACTTGTGGACTGAATTAGATGATCTCTGAGGTGCTTTCTAACTCATATTCTTGGACTGTAGGACTTAATGATAGGAATAGGTGGCTATTATAGGGTCTTAAACAGTAGTGATGAAGTGTTGTCTTGCTTAACTGACACCGTAATGTATTATAGTGACATTGGGCAAGCCATTTGTCCTTTTTGGGCCTCAGTCCTTCTCTAGGTATGAAGTTGGAATAATAGAATGAAACTTGGTTAGAGTCTCTTTCCTGTTATATTTTTCTTCCAATTAAGCAATTATCCTTTCATCTACCAAGTAAAGGCCTATAAAAAGTAATTTACCATATAGCAATTAACCAAACATCTTCTCTACCTGTAATTGAAAAAGCAGTCTTCTGGAAACAGTTAAAAGTACAGTTTCATCTTTCTCCTAAATAATCTGCATAAAATGCTTTGAGATCCCTTGGATGCTATAATACAAGGGCTTCTCATTGTGTAAAGGGGGTTTCTGAGTATGAAATTGTGGGAATAGAGGGGAGGAGAGAGCAAAGCAAGTCTTTTAAGAAAATTGGCTTCTGTAAACTGCCAAGGGTATGATTCTCAAATGCAGACAAAGGCTACTTTAACACAATGACCAAAGAGCTTCTCAATTTAGGCAGTTCTTTTTTTGGAAAAATTCAGTGTTAGGATGTTTGGTGTCTTGTAGATCAAAAGTCTAGATGTTTAATGGAAATTTGAAATGAACTAGCTTGATAATTTGCCGTTCAATAGCTATGTGGTAATTTCTACTACAGAAGGAAAGAATGAATAACATACATGTATTTGTAACATTATTCCCAAAGCTAAATTTCCAAGTAAGAGCTTTTATCTGGATTACTGGCCAGTAATAAATTAAAACATATTTGTATTTGCATAGCATATTTGTTAATAGATAGAATTTGGGTAAATCATTTTACCTTTCTGGATCTTGGTTTCATTGCAGATAAAAAGGAAATCAGACTAGGGGATTTCTTAGATCCTTTTTAGTTCTAACATTCTATGATTCTAAGAATTTATCATTTCTGTGATTGTATAATTTTAAATTTTACTTTCTATATTTATAGCGAGGAGACTGGCTCAGCAGTATCTTTGATGCAGTAATGCTTCAGATCAAGGCAATTCTTACTTACTTAGAAAAACTTACTTACTTACTTACAAATCTTACTTAAATATTAGCTTTGGGAATAAAATTGATTTGTCTGCCTCAGCCTAAAAATGTCAGCATTTTCAAAAGCTGTTGTAAATGTGCAAGGTGTCCTAACTAAAGCACAAGGCTGTTGTCTGAATAGGAAAGGTTAAAGGCAAATAAAACCAGCCCCGAATTTATGTGTCCTCTCTTGATGCTTACAAAACAGGACCCTACCTTCCAAAACAACATGCTGTCTGAAGGAAGACTAGGTGAGAAGCTGGTTTGCCACTATGGTAAGAGGGTCCATCCCACAGTGTCCACCCAAAGGCCATTCTCCACCATTGAGAACATCACCTGGACTTTCCCCTTCCTCTCTGTGGACAGAAGCCCCTCGGAGACATCCCACAAGACTACAACAGTGTCTCGGAACCACTATGCCAGCTTTGATGACTTGTGGCTGGAGAAGCAGCGGAAAAGGAAATTTAAAAAACAGGCCCATTTGGAGAGGGGGGTGCATGCTGGGACGCTGCCAAAGGACCTGGTCAAAGTAAGACACTCTCCAGCCATCTTTCTTTGTATCTGGCCTTGTACTTATTCCTACTCTCCAGCTGTGCTTGTCATTTTCTGCTGTCACCCTCCGATCTCTCTTAAGCTGTATCTTGTCTCCGCCTGGCTCCTGACTGTCTGGAGTAGTGGCAAACGACTATGTGGTAATCTCACCATAGGATAACAGGTGTGTGTTTTGTGATAGTTGTTTCCTGGTGGCTGTTTTGTGCTTGGTGTTTCATGCTGTCCTTTCCCTATTATGTGTCAAATTTCTCCTTGTGGATATGTGGTCATTGAGTACTGACTATATCTCCAACCTTCTGTTAGATGCTTTAGGGAATAGAAAGACATCGTCCCAATAATTAACAAGCTTATAGTCTAATTGTAGTGTCAAGAGAATATACAGATAATGAAAATTAATATGAGCATTAAATAATAACAGAAGACCACAAACAGATATTCCTAGGGAGTACATAAGGACCCAACATGTTGGAATGGGGAGAACAGCATCGAATAGTGGATAGATTGTTGGATATAGATTTGAACCCCATCTTAAACACTTTAGCTGTGTATTCTTGGGCCTGTCACATAACTTCTTTGAGTCTCAGTTTTCTTCATCTATAAAAGAGAGCAGGGCATTCGGTGATCTCTAAGGGCCCTTCTAGCTCTAAATATTTGATTCCATGATTTGTAGTGTTTGAATCCCAGCTCTGGTTTGTGACTTCGGGCAAATTGCTTAACCTTTGTGGGTCTCAGTTTCCTCATCTGTAATATAAGAGCAGTAGACTCAATGACCTTCTACCTTTAAATTGATGATTCTATGATTTTAAATGTTTGAATCCGATCTCTCCCAATTACTACCTTGTGATCTTGAGTAGATTGCTTAACCTCTTTGGGTCTCAATGACCTCATCTGGAAAATGAAAGGTTGAGCTCGTGTATCACCAAGATGTCTTCCAGCTCTTAATCTATAATCCCATGAATGGTACAGACACTAAGTGCTATGGTTTTGTAGGAGGGGAGAGCAGTATAGGCTAGAATGATCAGGGTAGACTTCCTGAAGGATATAAATGCACTCGAGTTCTGAAGGCTTTGAATAGAGAGACAAGAGATGAGGAACATCTTTTGGGAAAGATGGGAGAGCATACATGTTGTGGACAGAGGGAAGGAGAGAGTGAATGTGGAGGTAAGTAGGAACAAAATGTATTTTGAGCCGTAGTGAGTAATGTCTCTAGGAGCGGGTTTTGTGGGGAGTAATGGGAGACAAGATTGAAAAGGCAAGTTGAAGCCACATTGTGGCTTGTGGGGAAACTTGAATGTTGGGCTAAGAAAGGGGTGAAGCACACACATACTTGTAGGTGTACTTTCTAATGGTGGCCATGGCAGGGAAGTGAATGCAATGATAATAAGTCACATTCATTTGGTAATTTAAGGACTATAAAACATTGCTAAAAACAAACTCTGATATGGGTAGCAAAAGCATTTTTATTTCCTATCTATGATTCTTTAACACAGGATAATGTAGGATATGCCTCAGATAGAAATGACACCCAGAGATACTCATAGGCAGCATTCCTGTAATTTATAGTCTTAGAGAGTTACCTAAGACACCAAGGGGTTAGAATCTAACTAATCCCCTTAATAAAAGGATTTGTTCTGTAAAACTTGGACTCAGTCAAAAGGCAGAACCTAGAAGGCTGCATTGAGGCCACAGGTTCCCTTCCTGGGTTAGATGATTGGCTCATATACTCTGCATGAGTCAGAGGCAAGACTTGAACCCAGATCATCTTCTTGCTAAGGATGGCCCTCTGTTTATTATACCATCTTGCTTCTGGTGAGTTTTTATTATATACATTTTGTAGTTAAAAAAATCCTGATACTCAAAAAAGTTTAGTGATTTACCCGTGGTCACTATGCTAGAAACCGTCAAAAACGGCATTTGAACTGTGGCCTCCTGACTCTCAACTTCAAATCTCTTTCCATTAAGAAGAAATATTTTGACTTTTTCTACTCCTTCAAGGAAAGGCACATAACACAAAAAATAAAAGTGGTGATTTAGAATTCATGCGAATCTTCTTTTTATGGGTCTAACATTCACTTGTGTACTATGGAATCAGACTCAGAGCCAATATTTGGAAAGTCTAAATATCCCCAGGAAACATAAGGTGATAAGGTTTGGGGACCTGGCTTTTACCAAGGCTATGAAACTTGCAGAAAATATATAGTCAGACTCAGTCTATGGCTCAAATGTTATTATCTTTCCAATAAAAGTTTGCTTCTGTGTCTTGTGGTCTAGTCCCTGCTTTTTTTACCCCCTGCGCTCAGATTGAGTTTCCAGAAACACTAAGGTTGTGCTTTTGAAGGTTACTATGGTGACAGGATGTTGCTCAGGTGTTTTAAAATGTGCTAAATATGACCTACTTTGAAAGGCTCCAAATCAGGGTAGGAAAAAATGTCTGTCACTTGTGTCATTTTTAAAAACTTAACAGTAAAACTTCAAAGAGCTGTGATTTCATTGGTGCAGGTACTCAGTCTATCAACACAGGTTAACAACCCCTCAATATCCTAGGAGATGGGTTTTAGGGATTGTCTAGTCCCCAAAGTCATCATTCAGTAGCCAATCAAGTGACGAGCTTCCCAGTGCTCAGTTTGTATGTCCCAGGATGACAAATGTACAGTCGGTTGCTGGGCAGATATTTGAAGCCTTCCCACGGTGATAGGACCAGCCAGAGTTTGTACTCTGATGGCATGACGTCCCAGAGTCACCTCTGTGCCACACTGAGAAATCAGAGGAAGGTTTTGGTGGAGGCATGTTTTGTCTTGTTTTTAAATTTAAAGTCTTAAAAGAAAATTTTAAGAGAGAACTCCTGCAGACTCTCAGTGTGCCATGTAGGAACTACTTGACAGTTATTATATACTATTTGTTATAGGCCTGAGACTCCAGAGATGGTGTCTACACAAGGATGGGCCATCCTAAGTTCTATGAATGGCTACATGATGGGCCCATTGAAATTCTGCTTTAATACTCTCCTAGTCCATTCCTGAGCCTCCTTCTGTCTCTCTAGCACTTGTTCCTTTGAACTTTGCCCTTCCCAAGATGTTTATGCCTCCCACTGTCAGCCATGACAATTTTAATAATAGCTAATAATAATAATACCTGGCATGTATATGGAGCGTCTAGGTGGCTAAGTATGTAGAGCGTCAGGCCTTCCTGATGAGTCTTCCTGAGTTCGAATCTGAGCTCAGAGGCAAGTCACTTAACCCTATTTGCCTCAGTTTCCTCATCTGTAAAATGAGCTGGAGAAGGAAATGGCAAATCACCCCAGTATTTTTGCTAAGAAAATCCCAAATGAGGTCATGAAGAATCAGACGCAACTAAAAAATCACTGAACAACAACAGGTATATAACACTTTGAGGTTTACAAAACACTTTATGCATATTATCTCCTTTTATTCTCACAACAACCTGGGAGATAAGTGCTATTATTAAACTCATTTTACTGATGAGGAAACTGGAGACAGAGAAGCCTAACTGCTTGCCCAAGGTCATACAATTAGTAAGTATCTGCAAGCAGGACTCTAACACAGGTCTTCCTGACTCTAAGTCCAGCTCTCTATGTGTTACATCACCTAGCGTCATTGTGACTCTAGAGTCACCAAGCCCTGCCCTCTCAGAGTGATCCATACTTGAAAGCACAAATTCTTTTTTTGTGTCATAAGCCCCTTTGATAATCTGGCCAAGCCTATGGATCACTTGTGTGTGTGTGTGTGTGTTTTAATAATAGAAAGAAAAGTTAAATTTCTGCTATAGGTTAGTAAAAATAAAGATGTAAACATTTTTCCATGTAAGTTCACAGCCTCCCTAAAACGTGTCCATAAACCTCCACAAGGAGTTAAGAATCCCTACTTTAAAATGATCTCTCATAGTTCTCGACTCACCCACCCTAAAACTCTCTTTCCCCATGTGACCACATGTCAAGAGCAAAGCAATCTACTCAAACTAAATTACTTTCCAGTGATCAGCCTATTCTACCCTATGAAAAGTCAATCCCAGTGAAATTGATAAAGCAAATTTTTTAAGCAGCTACTATGCAGAACGATGACTTCAGCTGATCTTCGGAGGAAAGCAGTCTAATTAAACCAATTTACCTGAAGTTTGAATGGATAACTAATAATGCCACTACACATAGACATATACACATAAATATCCACTTATATACACATATACATGCACACATACGTACACATGTGTGTGCATACACACACAGACAAACCCTCACAAGAGGAGCTTTCTTATGAAATTCCTTTAAGGTATTGATAGGGCATTCAGGAATGAGTGGCAGCTGCCCAATAACCCAGCTGAATGCATGTCTAGTGGTGGAATTTAAGGACAGATATTTGAGGGGGGCCAATGGGACATAGAATTGAAGAAACAAACGTTAGAAGAGTTTTTTGATTTAATTTATTGATATAATTGATTTTGTTATTTGAATTTATGATATAATAGTGATTTTATTTATTGGCACAATTCAGTAAATATAACTATTTCTTTTAAAATTATCAAAGGGGAAATATATGAATATAGGAAGGAGGCAGAAGGGGGACAAATAAAGAAAAAAGAGATCATCATTCATCTTATGTGAGGTAGTGTGGAGCATTGGAAGGAGCCCTGGATTTTGAGCCAGAAGATCTGGGTTCCTATCACAGCTGTGCTGTACTCTGTGGCTTTGAGCATGTCAGTCAACCTTTTGGGGGCTCATTTTCTCTATCTGTAAATGAGGGGGTTGGATGAGGTTACATCTAAGATCTCTTGATTTAAGAGCCCATGATCTCTGCCTCCTCTGGTAAAGGACATCCAAGGATTCTCAACTTTCAGTTTTAAAGGAAAAGAAAGGCCAAGTCATGATTCAGTAGAGGATGACATGGAGAAGAAGTGAAAATTATAGCCATTTAGTAGACCTGATTCTCTAGGAGTGGGTCAGTGACTGGCATTACTCTCCTAACCCTGCAAATAGATCCTTCAAGCCAGGGTGTTGGACATACATGAGCTGCATAGTTTTTAAAAGAGGGGCTTGATCACCTTCTGTAAACTCAAAAAATGTAACTGCTTTGGTAAGGTGGTAGACAAAGTCTTCCTGGATGTTAGCAAGACATTTGACAAAGCTCCTCATAGTATGACTCCTCTGAGAGAAGATAGAAAGCAGTGGGCTGGTTGCTAATACAGTTAAGAGGATCCTGAACTGGTTGAATGACTAGACCCAAAGAATACTGATAAATGGACCAGTGTCAGGTTCCTGTAACTACAGGAAGAAGCCCTTGGCCCTGTCCTGTTCAACATTTTCATCAATAATTTGGATAAAACCACAGAAGGCATATTTAGGGAATTTGTGGATAATGTATAACTGGGAGGGATAGCTAATATGTTGAACAAGAGAATCCAAATTTAAGAGGATCCCAGCAAGCTAGAATCATGGTCCAATACTCATTTCATATATATACATATGTATATATGCATATATATACATATATACACACACATACATATTTTAATGAGCATATATATTTTAACAGATGATTCAGTGGTTAGTGTACTGCAACTAGAGTCAGGAAGACTTGTGTTCAATTCTGGCCTCAGACACTTACTAGCTGTGTGACCCTAAGCATGTTACTTCACCTCTGCTTGCCTCAGTTTCCTCATCTGTAAAATAGGGATAATAATAGCACCTGCAACCCAGATGTTTTGACTGTAAAATGAAATAGTACTTGTAAAGTGCTTTGTACTTAAAAGCGCTATGTAAATGATAGCTATTATCATTGTTATATTTATATTCAAAAATTCAATTGAATGGGGATGGGATGAGTCGAAAACACCTGTCTTTTTTTTTCTTCCATGAGTGACTTAACAGCAATTTATGTTAAAAATAACTGGGGTGTTTTAGTTGACCACAAGCTCGATATAAATCAAATGTGAGACATGGTAACTAATAATAACTTACATTTACATTGCGTGTAATGCAAAGCACTTACAAAGTGCTCCGCTCTCCTTTAAACAATCCTGTTAGGTAGGTAGTACAAGCAATGTTTTCAACAGTTTACAGGAAAGGAAACTGATTTAAATGGCTCACCCACAGGTCACATAGCCAGTAAGTGGCAGAACAGGTCCTCATACTCAGGTCTTTCGATTCTTACTCTATCACACCATGCTGCTTTCCATGTAACCGTAGGCTGCATGAAGATAAGTGTCCAGTTCAAGGAAAGTATTAATCTTGCAAAACTCTGTGCTGGTCATGGCATAGCATGTATTGAGCTGGACACTGAGGCACTAGAATATATGAAGAAAGGAATGACTAGGTCAGTCAGAGTATTGTAAACATATGCTATGATGAACACTTGGGGAATGAGGAAGAAGATCTTTAGAACATGATAGGTGTCTTCAAATATTTGGAGGACCGTCATATGGAAGTGGGATTACGCTTATCCTGTGTCACTCCAGAAAGGCCGAAGTAAGACCAACTAATGAAAGCTATAAGGAGGCAGTTTTCAGCTAAACATAAGGGTCAACTATTATTAGAGCTGCTTAACTAAAAGGAGAGAGCCCTGGATCACTGAAAATATTCCAGAGGAGGCTGAATGACTGACCATCTGTCAAACATGGTATGGCGGAGGAGGAAGAGAAGTAGGAGATGGGTGGATTTCTGCATTAGGTGGACAGTTGGATTTCTGAGGGTCTTTCTAACTGTAAGATTCTGTGATTCTAAAAGTCTATCCAAGGTAGGAAAGGAAATTAGTCTGAGAGTTGGTAGCACCAAGTTCTAATCCTTGCATCTTCACTAGCTAACTATGTTACATTGGACAAGGCACTCGGCCTTTTCTGCATTCAGCTTCTTTGTTTGTCAAATGACCTAATTTATTTCACTAAATTTTTATTGGGAATAAAATGAAAAAGTGGACATGGAAGCCCTTAAAAATTAGAAATGCTATACAAAGATAAGGGAGTATGATTTTTTTTATTCTCTCTCTCTGAAATGAAGAATAGAAGAAAACCCAGCCACTTCTAGGGATAAATTGAGCAATCAGAGAGTTTTAATTCCTCCTACTTGTGAGATCAATATAATTGTTTTAAAAAATGAATACTTCAAGAAATAGTTTCTATAGAAATGGAAATTATTCATTGTGTTCTTCGTTAAGGCCTGAAAAATGTGGTCAGCATCCCACAATTTTATCTGGAGATTTGGGAGGGGGAGGGGCCCTTACGGAGTTATTGCCGTTTAAAAATTACCCGGGTAGAAATCACTTCACTTCAGGCTCTAAATTAACATGGAAATGTAGCCAATCAGCTCTTGATTACTGCCCTACCCCCACCCCCAATCCTACATGTTGGTCATTCAAACCCGTGTAAATCCAGAAGTAATTTCTGCAAATTTGTCTGTTCACATATCAGTCAACTAATATATTATGGATACAAATTGTGTTCCTAGCCCTATGTAATCATCAGGTAATAAAGATAATAATAACTATTATTTATAAGTTACTTTAAGCTTTGCAAATCACTCTACATATATTCTCATTTTCATCCTCACAACAGCCTTGTAAGGGAGATACTATTATTATCGTCATTTTACAGAGGAGGTAACTGAGGCTAAGAAAAGTTAAGGGACTTGTTTAGGGTCTCGCAGCTAACAAGTGTGCGAATCAGGATTTGAACTCATGTCTTCCTGATTCCAAGTCTAGTGTCCTAAACCACCTAGGACTAACTGTCTCAGGGAATATCTGAGCTAGAACGGACCTTAGCAATCATCTAGTACAAGCTCTACAGTTTTACAGATGAAGAACCCTCTGAGACATTAAATGACTTGGACAGCGTCACCCAAGCAGCAAGTAGCAGAACCCAGAACCAAATCCAGGTTGCCTCCATATCTACTTTTTCTACTCTATACCATTCTGATTGAGAATTAGGTACGCATGGGGACAAAGGAAGACAGATTAAAAATGTGTCTGAAAAGGGGAGAGGGAGGAAAAAAGTTATGGACATAAAAAAAAAGACCAAATGAACCATAAATCAAAGAGGATTCCCAAAACCTCAGTCAGATGACAATAGAGGTCTTGGCAGAGGAAGAGAATGGCAACCACTGATAAAGTATTCCCAGGTGGCTGAAAATCGTCTGGATGGCAGACAACTCTTGGTCTACTCACAGGAATAGGAATCCCCAATAGGGGATGCAAGGAAAAGGGAAGACAAGGTCATTTCTCTAGCATCAAAGTGTCTAGTTGGGGAGACAAGAAGCAATTAGAACAATTAGAGAACAAGATAGTATATAATAAAGTGCCAAGAGGCTTGGTACAAACAGCAAGAAAAAAGGAGACTACTTAATATGGTGTTAATTAGGCAGTATATGCAAGAAATACAAAACAGATTGGAGGATAGAAGAACCAGAGTGAACTAGAGTCATTAGGGAAATTTTCATGGAACTTGACTTGGGTCTCAGGATTTGGAAAGGCTGAGAGAATGAGAAAGGGCATTTTAAGCAGGGGGGGATTCAACTGAAAATTTAGACAGGGATGATTTTGTTTCTTTTCCATAGTCAACATTCAGATATAGTATAACTATAATTAGACAGTTTATTTTGTGGCTTATAGATAATCAGTCTTATGACTTTGTAGTCAGGTTAATTTGTTAAAAAAAAAAAAAAGCATTTTCTTAAATCCAAATTCTACTCATCCTTCAAAGTCAAGCTCAGTAAATTACCTTCCCATCAGATCATAGGACTTATAGGTGAAATAGACCATTAAGGTCATATAGCTCCATCTCTGCATTTTACTGACTGAACTGAGAACCAAAGGAGCTAACAAACATAACTGAGGTCTCACAGATAGTAAGTTTAAGGACTGGGATTTGGATACGGTCTTCTGATCCTAAATCTAGCTCTCTGTTCTGCTGTTATAACATGGTGCCTCCTTTAGTTAACTTTCTAGGAACATTGCAGCCTGCCTCCTCTGAACTCCATTTGTCTATAGGCTACTGTCCATATAAATTGACCTAATATTTGTCATACATTGCCTTGAACTGGTAGTTTTATTTTCCTGTACTTATGTCTTATTTCCCCAAATAGATGAAAAAGCTGTCACTAGATCGTCCTCTGGTCTTATGCCTCCTGTAGCACCTAGCAAAGAGCCAGGCATGGGGTAGACACTCAAATACTTGTTTGAAATTGATTAAAGGAGGGCCCGGCCTTCCACGTTCTCAAAAGCTTTAGCAAACTGGAGGGAGGGCTGATGTCTGGATAGACATGCAAGGTGAGACATATATTCTTGTGGTTATATTTGTGTGCTGAGCCTTTAGCAGTGAAAACAGTGCCCATACTCAATATGAGTAAAGTCAGGAAAGTACCCTGCTGTCATAGAAAGCACACTCACCCAGGAATCAGGAAACCTGAGTTTAGATCTTGGTCCTGTCATAACAACAATAACATTTACATAGCACTTTTAGGTTTGCAAAGTGCTGTATTACACACCTCCACATTTTGATCCTCACAGTCACCCTATGAGATAGGTGCTATCATCATTATCCCCATTTTACAAATGTGGAAACTGAGGTACAGAATGATTAAGTGACTTGCCCAGTGTCTGACATCAGATTAAAACTTAGGTCTCTGTGATGCCAAATCTAGCTTGCTTTTCCATTGCACCTCTAAGCTGCCTCGTTAACTTGCTGTTGGATCTTAAGGAAGTTATTTCCCATCTCTGCGACTCAGTTTCCCCTTCTGCAAAATGCAACCATTGGACTATACCTCCTTCCATCTCTAAAACCCTATGATTTAATGACCTCAACGCCTCCTTCCAGCCCTAAAATTCCACGGTTTTAGAGCTGAGCAATTTAGCCCTGAAGGAAAAGAACCTAGACAAAAGTCAGAGCTTATGATAAATTCCTTATTTGTGAAGAATAGTACATCCTGCTTTTGTCACGGTCCTGTTCTATCTCTTTCCGTCTTTTTTTCTCCTTTTGTCTCATCTGAATTCATTTACCCCAACAGAGCATCTAAGGCTTTACTTTCTTTTTAAAAAAATATTTTTCCTTTCCGCATTGGTACCTCAGCCCTGGTGGTGGTGAATAGACAGAGAAATAACTTTGTCTCCTTCCCAGAATCTACATGTGGATAAAAAAGACATTTTTATGTTGAACTGACATCAGTCCTCTGGTTTCACCTCCCACAACAGAGTGGAAAAATTTCAAGGTTCCCAGTTAAGAATGGGCATGATATTTGTGCCAAAAAGGCCAGAATCTGTCATTAATCAGGAAGACCAAATTTGCACTCAATACCTTCCCAGGTCTCTTACTCCCTTTTCCCTACGCTTCTGTTCTCATGCTAACACCCTGGGCTACTTACAGATCCTAAATGTGAAGGCCTCCACCCTGGCCTGAATTTGCTGTGTAGCTTGGAGTATATTCACTATGTCTTTTAAGACCGTGTTTATAGTTAATGCTTTGGGAAAGTAATCAGATATGATTATGGGTTAATGTATTACCCTTCCTACAATATAAAATTTATTTTCATCACTTGCATTTAAATATGAATATTAGCAATTGCTTACGTTTATATACTGAACGCCTTCATCAGAACAAGCCTGTACGAGTGTTTATACAAATATGGTTGTTCCCATTTTATAATTTATCATTATTTTAAAAGCCAGGAGACTTCTTGCTATAATCTTTAGGAATGAAGCTCTGCTGTTGGGGATTTGAATACTGTGATAAACCAGTGGAGAAGAAAAATATGCTTAATATAATAATTATAAAGATATCTGTGAGAAGCAGCATGGTTCTAATGGCTAGAGAAAGGCTAGCTTAGAGTCACAAAGGTGTAGTGTATACAGCACTGGACTCGAGGTTAGGAAGATTGATGTTCCAATATTGCCTTAGAATCTGACTAGCTGTGTGGGTCTATCTGGGCCTCAGTTTTGTCATCTGTGAAATGAGGGCATTGGGTTAGATGGCCCCTAAAATCCCTTTCAACTCTAAATCAATTATATAACCTGGATTCAATTAACTCAGAGTGGGGAAGACCTGGGTTCAAGAGTGACCATACAAAAGTCACTTGACTTCTGTGGGTCCTCAGGCAATTCTCTTAAACAAAGTTGCAAAATAAATTGCTAATTTGTACTGGTGGAAGAGTTTCCACACTGAGTCTGCCCACATTATGCACTATGTAGTAGAGCTAAATATTGGACCAGCTCCATTGAGTTAGGTTTCCATACTGAAGTATAATAAACTGAGGCAAGGATTGGGGGGAGGGAGGAGGAGAGAAGAGGAAGGGCAAAGTTAGGACACAGATGCTGCTATCTCACTATGCTAGACTGGATACTGACCTTCTTTCACAGGCTCTGGCTATATTTTATTCAGAGCCACCCATGTAGTAACCCAAGCTGATGATTTTTTTTAAATTCCCAGATGTAATAATTTACAAAATAGGAATTTAACACTGAAATGTCTTGGTGAGGTTTTGTTTATTTTGAATTTTTTGTTTCAGCAGCATAGAGGTGCTCCAAATGAAACACATCTTTATGAGAGGGGCTAGGAAAAGGCTCTAGATCTGTGATTTCACTGGTTTAGGGAATTCCCAGGTGAGGAAATTCCCTCTACCAATTCAAGTCAGCACCTTCTCTGCAAGTCTTAGTCTTAGAGATGCCTAAAAAACATTGCCTTGCTCAGGGTCACCCAACAAGCACTGTCAGAGGCTGGATGGACATCAACCAGCAAAAACTTTCTGGTTTCAAGGCTGGCCAGGCTGCCTTTATGTCCTTAACAAAAAAGTAAACAAATAAAAATGTTATATCCTCATGTCCTTCCAGGAAAATTGGGGCTCCATGAAACTTATGAGGATTGTAAAATCCTACTAGTCCGTTCAGAAGTAAAGAACTCTGCCAATGGAACCAGCAGGACTGGACCAATGAAAAATTGTGAAGGCACCAAAGTTGGGGTTTTGGGGACAGGGAGAGAAGGGAGGCCTACCTTTGTCTCCTCAGCCCCTCATCCCAACCCAGGCACCCCAGGTCTTCATGCTGCCTGAATTGTTTTGGTCAGGGAGGAACAGACTTAAAATGGGATCCCTCCAAGGAGTATATGCATTAAAAAATAAAATAAAAGAGAGCCTGGTAAGAATAATGCTTAACTCTAAGAAAACATCATTAAAGGTAAAATGTGAGGCCCCATGACAGACAGTGAGTGATGTTTTTGTTTTGTTTGTTTTGGCAAGGAGCCCTCTCCCACATCCTTCATGTCCTACCACATCAATAGCCATTCTACCTGGGGTGGACAAGATATGAGGGGAGAAGGGTGGGGGCAAAAGGGAAATCGATGACAAGAAAGTAAATCTTAGTCCACTTTCCTCTCTGTCTTCAGGCTCGCATGAAGATGTCCCTTACTTCCCCTGTGCCTTTAGACATTCTTGCACTGAAGATACAGCCATTCTCCCAGAGTGCGCCAACCTGTTTGGACCACAAGTGCTGGAGAGAGCATAACCCATTCTCTAGTAAGTATATAATTTCCTTTTCACTTTGGTGACACCTACTTCCTCTTAGCAGGGAAGGCTGGCAGGGGTCTATTTTTTGTTGGGGCCTGCAGAGTGTTTTATTGGTTTGTTTCACAGAAGGATGGGATGGTGATCCATTCCTACTCCTGGCAGAGAGGGACTTAAGCGATTATCAAGAAAAAGGATTAGTATCAAATTCCATTATAACAAATGCCATCACAGAAGAAGTCTCTGTATAACCAAACAGATCTTTCAGGCAGGATTGCACAATGGAAATTTTATTTTAAGCTCTATTTAATAACAGACATTTCTGGCTCAGCCAAATAGCATAGTGAGGTCTTTGGAGTGTGTTATAATTGGGATTCAACTGGTATTAAAAAAAAAACAAAAACTATTTCATAGAAATTCTTCTTTCACATTTTACACGCTGATGGATGAAATTGAGAATTCTTCCATTTGCAAAGCACTGGCTTCTTAGCTATGTATGGCCACAGCAAGTTTGGACTTGGTTTTTGCTTGGTCTAGTTCAGTCAGAAGGATTTAAATTTTAGCTCAGAGAGATAAGAAACTAAGAATATTCAGGAAAGATTGTAAGCTGAGGATGGCAAATTGGACTTTCTAAGTTGGAAGCAGTTTTCTACCAGAAGGAAGGGATAAGGTATGTGCCCGCCTACGTGCAATATTCCATTAGGAAAGCAGGATGGGGAGCATTTTGTGGGTACTTTTCATGGAGGCAAATAACCAGGAAATCTACAAAATACCTGGCAGCCAGGGTCAGTCCACAAATTATTTGGAGGCTTGAGTCTCAGCCTCTCCCCTGGTGGAGAGAATTTATTGGAGGCATCTGAGGCTGTGGGGAGGAAGAAGTTATCATAGATTCACCAAAAGAGAGAGAGGAGGTCAAAGTTCAGGCTCTTCTCTTTCTGAGCCAGCTTTTGCCAAACACTGGCTTTGGTGTGAGGCTGGGATAGTGCTGGAAGAAGAGTGAGGGCTGGCTGCCTTGCTTCCACACCATGCATGTTGGTGTGCCTCTTGTTCCCTTCAGCTGCCATCCCCATTTGGCCTTCTGAGACTGAAAAGCAGTGGGTTATCCCTTTTCCCACTCACCCACCATTCACTCCTATGCCCATCCTATAAAGGACCAGGGGCTATTTGCCACTCGAGTGGTGTGAGATGGATGATCTTCCCAGCTCTGCCCCTAAGACCAACAGTTGGGGAGGGGGAGGTCACATTGCTCAAATTTACAAACTTGACCTCTGGATCAATCTCAGCATTCTTCCCTTGCCCAGGAACAATGGGAATGAAATGCCACAGCCAGGCAATAACAAAAGCCCCCTTCCTTAGAGAACAGAGACCTCCTCTCAGGCTAAATCCCATCTCTCTCCTCCCCCTTCCCCCACTCAACATGCTACATGCATTTGTCCCATGAGTCTTTGCTTGTGAGGTCACTGCCTTCAAGAGTGAGAGCTGATAGCTGTGTTTATTCACTGAGTTGTAATAGTCACAGGAATTAGTCCTTCCTTAAAGCAACGTCCCTCAAATATTAAACTCTATAGATGGTGTCTATAAATCCACCTCTTTTTTCCTTCTCCCTTATCTTACCATCTTCCTCAAACCCAGCTGTCACTTCCCAAGGCCAACCTTCAGCAGAAGGTTGACACTGCCCAAGTTTATCCTTGTGAAGGATATGCCTTGTGAATTGGAGCATCTTCTAAATGACCAATGTGAGCCCTTTTGAATATTATTTACCATGTATACAGTTCAAGAACGTGTGGTACTCAAACTTAATATTTATCTGCTCTTACAGGTTTGTAGCCTTAATCTCAAATTTGGAGACCGTCAATATTTTTCCCCCAGTAGTAAAGGAGCCACATTTTTATGCTGCATTGTCCAGTTGGTTTTATTCTGTTTTCCCAAATATAGCTGGGCTCTTAAACTAATACTCGGCAGTAATCAATAGAAGATTTTTGACAACTTTTGGAAGTATGTAAGGCAAATGAATATTTTCTAATAGGAGCACTTTATTAACTCAAATAAATATATAGAAGAGTAACCAAATAGCTAAGAAAAATAGGAGAGGAGACTATTCAAAATAAAGTTTAGAATCTTATGTGCTAGAATTTGGAATATTCTATTAACATGCTCTTCTTGCTTGCCTCATTTAAAGTTTAATACTCAAACTCAAATAAAGTTTTTAAAAACTCAAATAAATCTGTTATTTCAGTTATAATGCAGATAAGTTGAGATTTTTTGCATGTTTGAGTAAAAGAAGGAGAAAACCCTAAGGATCCATTGGTATTCCTTGTTAAGTTGGGAAGAAAAGATAGCTTTCCTTTTCCCTCTTATTCCATCTGTTCCTTTTTCTGTTTAACTCTTCTTTCCCTATTCTTCACCCTTCTTTACTTTTCTTTTAAACAGAAACACAGCCCTTACGCATAAGTCATGTTATCTGTTAGCTACAACAACTGGAGCACAGATGAAATTAAGAAGACAAAAAACTGTCTGGTCATTTGAAATAAGTGTCCAAAGTTAAGGCTCTAAGTTATGTATGCCCTCACTCAAAACTACCTACTCTTACTATGCATACAATTAATAACCTATCTGGCACTTATACAGGGCTTAGCAAGCTTTACAAATATGTCATTTTGTCCTTTCAACAAACCCAGGAGTTAGGTGCTGTTGTTATCCTCATTTTATAGGTAGGAAACTGAGGTAGACAGAAGTTAAATGACTTGCCCAGAGTTACTCAGGTATTAAGTATCTGAGGCTGGTTTTGAACTCATATCTTCCTGACGACAGGTCCAGTGTTCGGTCTATTTACCATCTAGCTGCGATCTAATAGGCTTAAATATTTGATTCTTATATTCACATATGAGAGGCAGCAATGTAGATGGATGGAGCTTGCTAGTGACAGATGCCAAGAAAGAAAGGGGAGACATAATGGCTGACAAGGAAGGAGGAGACAGAAAAACTATTAAAAAGCAGGTGTCATTTAGTCCCAGGGCAAATAGCTCCTTCACACTTCAATACTCACCTGAGAGTACCACATGCTACAATAAGTATTTATAATAATGATTCTGAGTCATCAACAAAAGTTAAATCATCAGTCAACTATCAATCACCAAGCATATATTAAGCACCTACTATGTGCCAAGTACTATACCGAGTACTGGCAACATCCATAGAAGAATGAAACAATTTCTACTCTCAAGGATCTTACTTGTAATGAGGGAAGCTATCTATCTTTCTATCTAATCTATGTAAATATACATACATATATGACAAATATTTTTTATTCTTTAATAATATCTAGCATTTATATTACACTTTAAAGTTTACAAAGCTCTTTACAGTTTAAGCTTTACAAAGCACTTTACAATTATTATCTCATTTGATCCTCACAACAATTCTGGGAAGTAGGTGCTATTATTTTCCCCTTTTTACAAGTGAGGAAACTGAAGCAAACAGGTTAGGTTATTCGTTCAGAGTCACACAACTAATGTATGCAGCTGGATTTGAATTCAGGTCTTCCTGACTCTATCTCTATCATTCTTTCATCGTACTACCTATTCATATCTGTATCTATATCCATACACATACATACACACATGTAATATACATATGTATATATTACATATTTATATACACATGTCATTTATATACATGTAAGGTATAAAATATAAATAAATAGAAGGCATTAAATAGAGGGTAGTTGGGAGGAAGGCATTAGTAGTTAGAGACATCAGAAAAGATGTAGAGATCTGCATCTACTTCATGTAGAATGTAGCGTTTGAGGGGGGGGCAGAGCCAAAATGGCAGCTGGAAAGGAGGGACTTGTGTGAGCTCCCCCCCAGGTCCCTCCAAAAACCTATAAAAATGGCTCTGAACAAATTCTGGAACTGCAGAACCCACAAAATAGCAGAGGGAAGCAGGGCTCTAGCCTAGGACACCCTGGATGATCACTGGGGAAGGTCTATCGCAGAACTGGGAGCCGAGTGGAGCAGAGCCCGGAATGAGTTGTGCCTGAACCAACCAGACTAGGAGCCTGGTGGAACAGGCCCTAGCATCCTGAATCAGTGGACTATGGCAGTTACCAGACTTCTCAAGCCACAAACACCAAAGACAACAGAGAAGAACTGCAGAACCCACAGAATAGCAGAGGGAAACAGGGCTCCAGCCCAGGACAGCCTGGATGGTCTCATGGAGCTGGAAGAAGAGTGGAGCAGAGCCCAGAGTAGGCGGCGGCAGAACCAACCAGACGGGGAGCTGGGCGGAACAGGCCCTAGCTCCCTGAATCAGTGAGCTGTAGCAGTTACTAGACTTCTAACCCACAAACACCAAAGACAACAGAGAAGGTTGGCGGGAAAAACTGTGGGGGACAGAGTGAAAGGAGTTGGTGTTTTGGCCACTGCCCCATGGGCAGCGGAGGTGGTGCAGCTACAGAAGTACAGCTGCACTTGCTTCCAGCCCCAGACTCACCTGGTGGGAGGAATTAAGTGGCAGATCAGAGCAGGAGTGCAGAGCCTGCTTAAGATCTGAGTCCAATCTGGGTTGGCAGTTCTTGGGGGAGGAGGGGCACTGGTGTGGCAGAGCTGGCTGTATAGAAATAGCTCTGTAAACAACAGCACATCCCCTCAAGCTTGGAACAAAATTCTCTCTAGTCTACAAGCAGTCATACCCGAATGAAAAACTCAAGGGTCAAGTAGTTGGCTGGGAACATGGGCAGCGAAAATGCTCTCAGATTCAGACTCAGACTTTGGAATCTTTCTTTGGTGACAAAGAAGACCAAAACATACAGCAAGAAGTCACCAAAGTCAAAGAGCCTCCAAGCCTCCAATCAAAAATCAAAAGCCTCCAAGAAAAACATGAACTGGTCTCAGGCCATGGAAGACCTCAAAAAGGATTTGGAAAAGCAAGTTAGAGAGGTAGAGCAAAAATTGGGAAGAGAAATGAGAATGATGCAAGAAAACCATGAAAAACAAGTCAATGACTTGCTAAAGGAGACCCAAAAAATACTGAAGAAAACAACACCTTAAAAAAATAGACCAACTCAAATGGCAAAAGAGCTCCAAAAAGCCAATGAGGAGAAGAATGCCTTGAAAGGCAGAATTAGCCAAATGGAAAAGGAGGTCCAAAAGACCATTGAAGAAAATACTACCTTAAAAATTAGATTGGAGCAAGTGGAAGCTAGTGACTTTGTGAGAAATCAAGATATTATAAAACAGAACCAAAGGAATGAAATAGTGGAAGACAATGTAAAATATCTCATTGGAAAAACCACTGACCTGGAAAATAGATAATTTAAGGAGAGAGAATTTAAAAATTATTGGACTACCTGAAAGCCATGATCAAAAAAAGAG
>CM053622.1:555000892-555194272 GCA_028646595.1 Phalanger gymnotis
GCTCCAAGGCAAAATATGGATTTTCAATAAAATAGAAGACTTTCAAGTTTTCTCAGTGAAAAGACCAGAGGTGAATAGAAAATTTGACTTTCAAACACAAGAATCAAGAGAAGCATGAAAAGGTAAACAAGAAAGAGAAATCAAAAAGGACTTACTAAATTTGAACTGTTTTGTTTACATTCCTACATGGAAAGATGATGTGTATGATTCATGAGATTTTAGTATTAGGGTAGCTGAAGGGAATACACACACACACACACGGCACAGGGTGAGTTGAATATGAAGGGATGATATCTAAAAAAATAAAATTAAAGGGATGAGAGAAGAATATATTGAGAGAGGGAGAAAGGGAGAGATAGAATGGGGTAAATTATCTAGCATAAAAGTGGCAAGAAAAAGCAGTTCTATAGGAAGGGAAGAGGGGGCAGGTGAGGGGGAATGAGTGAATCTTGCTCTCATCAGATTTGACCTGAGGGGGAAATAACATACTCACTCAATTGGGTATCTTACCCCACAGGAAAGAGAGAGGAAGAAGATAAAAAAGGGGGGACGATAGAAGAGAGGACAGATAGGGGGAGGAGATAATCAAAAACAAACACTTTTGAAAAAGGACAGGGTCAAGGGAGAAAAATGAATAAAGAGGGATAGGTTAGGAAGGAGCAAAATATAGTTAGTCTTTCACAACATGAGTATTGTGGAAGGGTTTTACATAATGATATGTATGTGGCCTATGTTGAATTGCTTCCCTTCTTAGGGAGGATGGGTGGGGAGGGAAGAAGGGAAGGAATTTGGAACTCAAAGTTTTAAAAACAGATGTTCAAGAAAAAGTTTTTGCATGCAACGAGGAAATAAGATACACAGGCAGTGGGGCATAGAAATTTATCTTGTCCTACAAGAAAGTAAGGGAAAAGGGGATGGGAGGGGAGTGGGGTGACAGAAGGGAGGGCTGACTGGGGAATGGGGCAAGCAGAATATATGCCATCTTGGAGTTAGGGGGAGGGTAGAAATGGGGAGAAAATTTACAATTCAAACTCTTGTGAAAATCAATGCTGAAAACTAAATATATTAAGTAAATTTTAAAAAAGAATGTAGCATTTGAGCTGTATCTTAAAATGATAGTCAATCTATTCTGTTAAAAAAGGCAAAGTATATTTTGAAAGATTTCTATTCAAAATAATAAAAATAAATAAATGTTTTGGAGAATGAAATAGCAAACTTCAGTCATATTCATATGGATTCCTTCTCCAGTTATGTTAGATACAGTAGGTATTACCATATGCTACCTTTAACATGGTGCTAAAATAAATATAGATAGCATCATCCATTTCTTGGGGTGATACTCACCTTCAGTGTCAAGTAGTGGATAGATGTCTGGCCTTAGATTCAGGAAGACCTGGATTCAAATCTTGTCTCTGACACATACTAGTTATGTGAGCATAACTTCTCAGGACCCTAGGTAAGTCTTGGACTACAAGATATTGGCCATGTTGCAAATCTGCATTTTTGGATAGAGTTTCCTCACAGGAAGGAAGGAGGGAAGGAAGGAAGGAAGGAAGGAAGGAAGGAAGGAAGGAAGGAAGGAAGGAAGGAAGGAAGGAAGGAAGGAAGGAATGGAAAGATGAAGGAAGGGAGGGAGGGAAGGAGGGAGGAAGGGAGGAAGGAAAGATGAGAAAAGAAAAGGGTATTAAAGCTGAAAGTAACCTTAGAGATCATTTCATCTAATCCTCTCATTTTGTAGGTGAGAAATTGAAGCCTAGAGCTGCTTAAGTAGAAAGGTCTTAACTAAGGTCACATAAGCAGAACTCATAATTCTGTATCTCAGAAGTATCTAGAGTTGTAAAGAGGTTGCAGATCAGTTATTGAGAAAATGTTATCCCTTCCTCTTGGGGGAGAATGAAGGAAGAGATCTGGGAGCTTTGTGCCATCTAATCCTGACTGCAGCTTTGGTACTAAGGAAATGTGCCTGTTGGGGGAGCTCTGAAGTCCCAAGTAGTGCTGCCATGTTACAAATGGAAATAGTATCTCAGAACCAAAGGTGGCTGGAAATTCCTAATTTTAGCTTAGTGTGGAGTTAAGGCACTCAGGCCTACCTCACTGAAAACAGCCTTGAGAGAGTTCAGCTCCTGATTCTCCAGATGTATATGACTGAGGAACTAAATGTAAGCTATTTGCTTTACCAAAGATTCATAAGATTTCTTTAAGCAGAAAGCAGCCTCAGAGCATATTGCTAATAGGATTCAGTTTACAGGATTTTTTTACGTGCAACTATTTGGGAATCATATAAAATGAAGCAACGCAAAAATAAACCTGCCACGTCTTCTATAGGTCAGGTTTAAAAATATTTAAAGACAGGTATTATGCTCCTCTTCAGTCTTCTCTCCACGTTTTTGACAGTGGTATCTTTCTTCTCTAAGTTTTTATGATGTAGCTTTCTCCTGGCTCTCGTCCTGTCTGACCACTCCTACACTGCTTTTGCTGACTGATCGTATATATCATAGAGCCTAACTATAGGTGTTCCCCAGGGATCTGTCCTGGGCTCTCTTCTTTTCTCTCTTGACACTCCCCCTCTTGATGACCTCATCAGATCCCACGGCTTTGATTCTCATTTCTATACTGATGATCCAAAGATTTATATATGCAGTCCCCTCTCCCCACCTTGGCTCTCCAATGAGTGTCAATCCTGTATCAGTTATTGTTGATTGGATGTTCTAAAGACATTTTAAAGTGAATGTGTTCCAACTTGACTAGTGTGTAAATTAATCCAATGCCAAGTTATACCTGGAAGTTATATGGGATTCCATGCCTTCTTGGGGAGCGAGGCGGGGAGGGAGGGAAGAAAATCTGGAACTCAAAATTATGTAGAACTGTTTGTTGCAAACTAAAAATAAAAATATAATAAAGTGAATGTGTTCAAAACTGAACTCTAACTTTCTGCCCAAACCTTTCCCTTTCCCAAACTTCCCTATTTCTGTTGACAGCCCCATCATACCTCCAATATCTTTGCTTCATAATCATTAACCCCTCCTCCTTCTCATCCTTCCTATACAATCAGGGTCAACATCAGCCCTTTCTCTTCTACAACATTTTTTCATCTGACTGCTTCTTTTGCTCATGGGGCTACCACATTAGTTCAAGGCCTCAAGACTTCTTGCTCAGATTATTGCAACTAACTCCTCATTAGTCTTCCTGTCTCAAGTTTCTCCTCATTCCAGTCCATTCTATTCACTGCTACTGCTGCCAAAGTGATTTTCCCCAATTACCAATCCGACCTTCCCACTCCCCTCCTCAGTAAACTTCAGTGGTCCCCTATTGCCACTAGGATCAAATACAGACTCCTCTGTTTAGCTTTTAAAGCCTTTCACAGTCTGGCCCTAACATATTTTTCCAGCCTTCCTGGATATCACTTCCCCTTCTGACTCTTATGATCTAATCAAACTGGTCTGCCTTCTGTTCCTCACACACACATGCATCCCTCCATCTCCTTTCTCTGTGCCTTCACTAGATTTCTTTCCTAGTGCCTGGACTGTACCATCCCCCACCTCTGCCCCATAAAATCCTTCTCTGTCTTCAAGTCATAGTTCAAGCTCTACTTTCTACAGGAAACTTTCAATTCCCTCAAACTACTAATATCCTCCCTCCTTAATTGCCTGCAGTTTAACTTCTTTGTATAACGTTGTATTCTCTTTATATTTATTATATATATATATATATATATATATGTATACATACATATATATACTTATATACCTACTTCTCATCTTCCCTTGATCCCTTGATCATGAAACTTCTTTGGAGGAGCAATAGTCTCATTCTTTGTATGCACAGAGCCTCAAACAGTACCTGGACCATAGTAGGTGTTAGAGTTCCTCCTTTGGATTAAGGCAAATATGCTAAAAGAAGACAGACTATTAGAAAGGGGTAAAACTTTTAGCTTCTATTAATCAGTGAATCCACAAGCATTTATTAAGTCCTTACTGTATGCTAGGCACTGTGCTAAGCGCTTGGCATACCAAAAAAGGCAAAAAAAGGCAAAAAGATAATCCTTCCCAAGGAACTCACATTCTATTGGAAAGGAAACATGCAAAAGAAGTGTACGTATAAGAGATAAATAGTTTAAATTGAAGCTAGTTGGATACGTTAATATAAATCAGCTTATTAGAAAACCTGAGAAATTGATTTTGATGGGAAAAGAGGTCACAAAGGTCTAGAGTATGGGAACAGACAAGGATGACAGAACTAAGCAGAAAATGCTGGTACCAGCTGTGAGGGTGGCACAACACAGAAGGCACTGGTTTTCTGTGTGTTTACAAATAGGGTAAAGGGTAGAGCTAGAGAACAGAGCAGATGGTGAGTAGGTCACCAAAAGAGAAAGTGAGAGGTGGGTCAAGCCTGCTGACTTCAAAATTAAGACACTCTCTTTTAATTAATGTGCCCTAAGGTTTGAGGCCAGCCTGTGAAAGGGATAAAGTACTAATTTCTTTGCTTTTTTTGCCCTTAAGCCACCTGGATGTGTTCTAGGAACTCAAGGGTAGAGTGGGAAAGGACTGATCCTTATAGCTGGGATCCTTAAAAAGATTTGGGAAACATCAGCATAGAGATGATAATTTAAATCCATAGGAGCTGATGAGACCACCAAGTGAAACCTGGTTCAGGTTAGAGTCTTAGGGACAGTCGTGGTTAGTGGACAGGATCTGGATGCAGATCCACAAAGGCTAAGCAGGAGAGGGCAGTGTCACGAAAACCGAGAGAGAAGAAATATCAAGGACATGAGGGTGGGCAACAGTGTCAAAGGTTATGGAGAGCTCAAGCAGGATGAAGATGCCTATGTCTTTGGAAATCTTAGGATCCAGTGGGGGAGACAAAACTAGCATCCATGGAAACATCTAACAGTATTAGAAAATATATGATCCAGGATGAGACTGGTTTATACTCTTTTAAGTGCTACAGGAGTTCAGAGTGATTCTTCTGTTTTCTAAGAACCTCTCTAATCTTCAGGGATGACCCTGCCTGGCTCTTGTCTGGACTAGCTTGGAAAGGTGTGGCCAGATGTCAGACATTCCCCAAATAGTCCTCTATGTAACCTCCCCATAACTGGGCAGTTGACCTGGGTGGAGCCATAAACTCGAGAAAAGTGATGAACCAGGAGCTTTGAAGGCAGGACGTCAGCTATATTATGATTTAATTTTCTGCCTGAAGGGGACTTTCAGGGTTTTATCTGGGCCATCCTTCTCCAGACCTGAACCTACATCATTCCAAACAAGTAACTGTCTACCCCTATTTATTGCTCAAGATCTCCAAAGGAAGTAACTCCACAACCTCCCTTGTCACCACATCAGAATTTCTCCTTGCCCTTACAGGCAAGGAAGGCCTTTCTAGGGTCTAGATCTAGGGTCTAAATCCCTGCTGCTACAGTTTAAATTCATTCCCTTTTGTCTTGTTCTTAATGGAAACAGGAAATAACTGCTCAGAATCCATTAACGCCAAATCACAAATATCTCTGGGGTAGAAAGGAACTGTGGAAATTGAAGGTATTAATCACATATATAGTTATACATACATATGTGTATATTTATTTGGGAGAATTAGTTATTGAGACTCAATGTGTCTAGCTTCTCTCTAGAAGATGAGAGGGAAGTATATTAGTTAAGGGGCAGCATAGCATAGCTGACAGATATAGTAGACCCAGCATTATGAAGACCTGGTTTGGTTCTGCCTCTGACAAATACTAGCTTTGTGACCATGACCACATCACCAATCTCAGTCCCTGAGGAGCTTCAGAGGGAGTTTCCATATTGGGAGATGCACCATACCAATGAAATCCTAGGTCCAGACCAAATAGATGCATGTATACATAATTTAGTTTACTCCTTAATTTGGAAATTGTTAAATAATTCAAACAGGGCTGGGTTAATTTTCCTTTGCACTAGAGATGAAGAATGGGTTTATGAGTAATGGTGGTCAGCAGCAAGGGGTGTTCAAGTTATTTAATATAAGCTCTTTCAGCGCATTAGCACCATCAGCTTGTAGACGAACAATGTACCAATTAACAATAAACATTCTGTTTATTAAAGCAGGTCTAACATGAGCGATTCTTGGAACTACTCAGTAAAGTTACTCACAGTTACTGTGTGTACTTCAAAGGGAAAAACTTAATTAAAAACACTACAATTCAGAATTCTCAAACTTAGCCTGACTTCCCCTCCTCCCAGAATCATCCCTTTATAAAAGTAAATCTCAATTAATACAGTCTGTCTATGCTCTAAGATTGGGTAAGTCTATCTGGGAGTTTCAGGAACTTACTCACATGTTCATATTGCCTATGGTATTATTGGTGCTATAACTACTATACGCTACTTGTTTTTGTGAAAGTCACAAGAAACATGAACTGATCATAGTAAATATCAAATGATGTGAGGAGGTCTCTAGAAGCAGTGTGCTGTAACACAGTGGTGTCAAACTGAAATAGAAACTGGGTCATCAAATGTCTGTAGGTATATATTGACTTAGAAAACCACATATTAACATTATCTATGTTCAATTGTATTTTAATTTATTTTGTTAAATATTTCTAAATTGTGTTTTAATCTGATTAGGGCTCACTCAAGAATGGCCCGCTGATGGTGTGTTTAATACCTCTGGTATATCAAATCAGGTGCTGGACTTGATTTAGGAAAAACTGGGTCCTAATCTGACCTTAACAGTTGTTAACAGGGTGAACCTTAGAGTTAACTCCTTTAATCTCTCGAAGTCTCAGTTTTCTCATCTATAAAGTGAGGATGATAATAAAAGCACTTTACAGTGTTGTAAGGCTCAAATCAGATAATTTGTGGAAAGGGCTTTGCAAGCCTTAAATTGCTACATGAATGCCAACTTTTATTAATATTGTTAAGACTGAACTGGCACACAGTGTCATGGAAGAATTTTGGAAGTGGAAGAATTTTGGAAGATGGAAGAATTTTGAATCCTTGGCTCTTCCTGGCCCATATGATTTTATTTCTGATTGCTTTAATTACCCATAAGAAGAGCTTAAGAAGACTTGGAGTAGTGAGTGAGTGAGTGGGACAAGAAAGAGATGAGTAGAAAAGGAAACCTGATTTGCCAGAAACTAGCTCCTTTTAAAAAACCTCAGTACAGAAACTTGTGCGGCACTCATAGCATTCCATTTGTGGTACAACTGAGACTCCATCACCTTGTGGCATAATGGAAAGAACAGTGGAGTGGGAAAACAAAGATCCAGGTTCTGCTTTTGATTCTGCCACTAACCTTCATCACTTGGGGAAATTCAATTAACCTCTCTGGGCCTCAGTCTCCTCATCTGCCAAAATAATTACAAGATTTTTAGGGTCTCTACCAGCCCTAACATTGGATCTCCTTATGGTTTCCTGACTTCTGGCACAGTGCTAGAAGGATTTCCACTATTTCACATGGCCTTTAATAAGTCACTTCATTCTATTCCCAAGGCTTTAACCAAAGCTCCACTGCCTTCCTACCTTTTTTTTCCATTTCCTTGACCTTTTAAATTTTACTATTTTTATTCCTTTCATTCTGCAAATATTTGAGTGCCTCCTTGAGTTCAGGAGTGCAGTGGAGAAACAAAGACGTCTAAGACTTGGCCCCTGCCCTCCAGGAGCTTCCTAGTCTAGTTGGGGAGATAAGACAGTAGGAATATAAATAACTACAAGACAAGGCTGTGTATGCTAATTGCCAGTTGCCTAGTAGCATTCTCAGACTTTGCTGTGTTCCTTAGTACTTGTCAGTGGGTTGTACCAAGAATGTTCTTTGGTCATTTGGTATGTTTATGTATTCTGTCTCTCCAAGAGGGCCTTCCTTCCCCTCTAAGGAGGCAGGGGGAATCTGTATTTCTTACTACCCCTACCCTTCTCCTATACAGCCTTATCTAGGGCTTTGCAAATACTGCACCCTAAAGGGAGTGCTATTGCTTGCTTGACTGACTGCCTGGAACGATGAAACTCTCAATACCCTGTCGGTCAGTGTTGCCAGATTTGGGTTTTAAATCATTGCCTGGCGTGGGCGCCGGGTGTAGCCTAGTGTAGGACTGCAGCGACATTGCTTTCAAGATTGAGACGTCTGACTAATGCGTACAGGCTCTCTTCCGCAGTAGATCCTTGAGTGCTAGCGACTTCTAGCAAATAACAGTCCGGACGTTGGGTCCCCCCTGGGCCACAGTGACCCCAGAGGACTTGGGGTTAGCGTCTGGGCTGGGAAAGAGCACGGCTCCGGGCGGAAACTGGGGCAAGCACCCGGTTTATCACCAGGGCTGCTGGACACAACCTTTTGCATTTTCTTCTTAGGGTTCCGGGGGCAGCGAAGCCCTTTTCTGCAGCCCCCTTGGTCTCCCCCTCGGCTTTATCCTTTTCTCTTTAAGTGACTTCTGGAAGTTACTAGAAAAGCGAATCTCTCTGCCTGCTAGCTTCGGGTCGGGGCAGCTTGTCCCGGGGACTCCGGCTTCGGGGTGTCTGGCAGGGATGTCCACAGCTCCGCAGTTACAGGTTAGACTTGGGCGGGGGGATCCTTAGTGCGGTCTGTCTGCATTTTGCCGACGCCATCATCATCACTATTGTCGATATCATCCTTAATATTATTTTGCAAACGCCATGCACTATGGAAATTAACCACTTCCCCTGACACTTCCAATCCTGGCTCTTCTGCCTGGGTGGCTTTGCACTTGCCTTGCAGGAAACGAGGCTTAGGGGCGGGAGAAGGGGGCACCCAAGCTGCTGAGCAGCGTCCAGATCTCAAAGCCCTGTCAGTTCTGCTGACCTCCACCTCTGCTGTCTGCCCTCTCCAAGGGCTTCAGGAGAAGGAGGTCTCCCTGGTCCTAGGCACTTTGACAAAGATAGCAAAGGAATACCTGCCCCCCCCCCCACCCCCGCTCCCACTCCCCCACCCCCATGCCCCCGCGCCAGGTTTGGGCACCTCGCCCAGCCGCTGGAGCGGGAATGCAGACCTGAGACGTGCCTCGGTTTCCACCGGTGGGAGCCAACTTTGCTTCCCCTCTGGACCCTCCCCCGCGCTCCCTTCGCAGCCCCAAGCTGCTGTTGCTGCTTCTGCTGCTGCAGCCGAAGCCGAAGGAGGGTTAGGCACTCAGATCTCAGCCAAGGGAACCTCCTTAGCGGAGCCCCATGATGTCAGCTTGCATCTTGCAGCCGACGGGCGGCGGTGGGGACAAGGACCCGGCTCCGCAGTCCGAGAGGCTCTCCGACGGCAGCGCCGGCCCGGGTTCCGGCGCCTCCTCCTCGTGCAGCCCCGGCTCCTGTCCCGCGACACCGCTACCGCCACCACCTCCTCCGCCACCGCCGCCTCAGAGCCTGTGGCTCGAGCTCCGACCCGCCTGCATGAGGACCCAGCAATGCCCCAGCGAGTCCAGTGGGCAGACCAGCGGCGAGATCTGCACTAGCAGCAGCAGCGGCGGCAGCAGCGCCGGGCTGTCCCCGGGCTCCGATTCCGACAGCAGCGGGGTGGTGTGCGGCGGCCGGGGCGGGGGCGGCGGGGGGATGCGAGGAGTCCTGTCCCGATACTGGAGCCTGGAGAGTCTGCACTCAGCCACTGGTAAGCGCCCCTTCTTCCTTCCTTGCTCTCTCTGCTTCTACCTTCCCTCTGCTTCCCCATCCTTTCTTCCTTCCCTCATTTTCATTCCCTTCCTGTTCTTCCTTATTAATTTGCCTTTCTCCTTACTTCCATTCCCCCTTTTTCCTTCTTCATCCCCCCTTCCCCTTCCATTTTCCTTATTTCCCTTCCCTTTCCCTCCCCTCCCCTTTTCCTTTTCACTCTCCTTTCCTTTCCTTCTCTTTTTTTCCACTGACCTTCGTGGTTCCAGTCAGCCAAATTAGGTTGGGAGAGCTGGTGAAACAATTTGGGAAAATGAGGAAGCATGTGTATGTTTTTAAGGCGAGATTAGAATTTGGTCAGTTGCATCCTTTGTAAGAGTACAAATTGGGAGTGTGGTTGAATGGATCCCCAGATTTTGAACCAATGAGCAAAGGTATAGGTTTTCTAAACTCTTGGTATGGGTATAAATGTACATACATATCAGCTACCCAGGCGCTGAGATTCCCTTAGCTGCACGGATGCAACTCTGCTGTTGGGGTGTAGTACTCTGTCATAGAGAGAAGCTGGCCAGTTGGTGGATTATCCTTATTTATTGCCTGAGTATGAGACACATTTTAACCTCTCCTAAGAAGAGACAGCTTTCTAGACTTAAACATGATCCCAGACATAGTGGTTTTCATTCACATTCACATTCCAGAGGCCAGATTTTAGCTCCCGGCTCTGGTGTATGTATACTGGAACTGTGTTGCCCCTGGCTGGTGCCTACCTGTACAGAACATATTCTTTGCCCATAGAAGAGGGCTTTCTTGTTTGGATTCCAGAATTCTTGGGAAGCTAGAGTAAGAAGAAATCTTACAAGGGCTGTTAAAGGAGATGATCTGGATAGTGGCTTTTTATGTAGTCAGTTTCCCCATAGAGTTAAGTGCTAAGCTGGTGTCTTTATAGTTAATTTTCTGCAGTCAGTCAGTCAACAAGTGTGAATAAGGCACTATTATACTAGGAAGAACATTGGATAGGAGTCAGACAGATGGAGATCTCAACTTAGTAGATGTGCAAACTTTGGAAAAGTCACACAATTATTATCATAATAATTGCTCAGATTTACATATGCTTTAGAGCTTGTAAAACATTTTCTTTACAGCAACCCTATGATGTAGGTAGACTGTAAAATAACTTAATTTCCATTTCATAAATAGAATTTCTTGTAAATAGGAAACTCAGTCTTAGGGAGGTTAAGGAAGGCACCTCTGGGGGCAAGCTTAGACTGGAGCCTGAGATTTTTGACTCTATGGCCAGTGTGTTTGCTGCTATACCATGCAATCCAGAGTTTAACCTTCTCAGGCATCAGTTTCCTTATTTGTAAAATGAAGACTGTAATTAGGTGAATTCTAAGGTCCTTTCCAGCTTTGCTCTTCTCTGAATCTATGACAGACTGTTGGCACTGTGGCATTCAGATACAAGTATAACTCAAAGAAGGTCCCTTAATATCTCCAACTACAGGGAGGGGAGGGAATAAGCATTTATATAGTACCTACTTGGGCTAATTGCTTTATCAATATTATCTCATTTTAATCCTCATAATAATCCTGGTAGGTAGGTGCTGTTAATTATCTATATAATTGATTTTAGAGTTGAAAAAGCTGAGGCAAACAGGTTATGTGACTTGCTCAGGGTCACACAGCTAGAAAGTGTCTGAGGCTGGATTTGAACTCAGGTCTTCCTGATTCCAGGCCTAGTGCTCTATCTACTGCCACTTAGCTGCTTTCAGGGGCTACAGAATCTTAAGATCCAGAAACAATCCTAAAAGTTCACCTAGTCATCCTTGTCCCTTCTACAGCTTTGCTGACAAGTGGCTATCTACTAAGGTAACCCATTCTACTTCTGGAGAGCTCCCCTTGGTAGGAAGCTTTTCTTCTTTAATATCAGTAACTATAGATTACCTTTATATAGTGCTTTACATACATAATCTCACCTAACCCTCATAATAATATTAGGACATAGGCATTACAGACATTATCATTTTTGTTTTATAGATGAGAAAGTCTGAGGCCCAGAGAATTTGAGTTGTTGCCTATAGTCACACAGCAGCTATTACGTATGAGAAGTGGGAAGCTTCTCTATAACTTCAGTCCATTGCTCCTAGTTCTGCCCTCTAGGGCCAGGCAGACCAAGTCTAATCCCTCTTCAACTACCTAAACAATCCTGTTGCTGCCCTCCTCCTACCCTCTTTGGTCTTTTCTTTTCCAGAGAAGAGTTGGGATGATAAAGTATATTTGGTAAGTCTTCTAACAACGTAAGAAATTAATGACAATAATAATTCACACTGATAAGTTTTTTTACGGTCTTGAAATAAATTCTATCCCTTCCTCCATATCAGAGAGGTTGGAATAAGTGGACCCATCCTTTTCCTCCTCCAAACTCCTTTTTTAATAGGATCATTGATTTAGAGCTCAAGGGGGTCTTAGAGGCCATTGAGACCAACTCCCTCATTTTACAGGTGAGGAAACTGAGGTAGAGAGAAGTTAAGTTGTTCCTTGTTCCTCGTTGTTACTTATTACAAGTTGTTACTTGTTATGAGTTGTTACTTGGCCAAGGTCAATCACTAGTAAATGTCTGAGGCAAGATTCTAGCCCAGGCCAAGTCCAGTGCCTTATCTACTATGCCATGGCCATCTGAACTTGATTCATAAAATGTCCTTTATAGTTATTCAGTCATAAATCATTTTCATATCAGTCTTTCGGAGTTTGTGGGGCATCCTTGGCTTCTCTACACAGACAAGAAAACAATGGCCCCAAATGGCTAGCTGACCATTGGCTAAACTGACTCAGGTCACATAGCAGCAGATCTGGGCCTCGACTTTTTCTCTTAAGGTTTTTAGGTCCTTCGCTGTGGGCCCAGGGCCCAGGGATTTTTGTGCCTTGAGATAAAGGACAAACCAGATGTGGGAGAATCAGGCTCACCCTCTGGGCTCCACGGAAATTCCAAGCTCTGTCTACAGAAAAGCATAGGAGTTCAGAGGGTGGGGCTGAGGGTGAGTATAGGGTCAGGCTCTTGGCTTGACCCAACTATTTGCTCGGAGAGTTCATTCGATGGAGTGTTTACTGGAGGACAGGGACTGCGAGGTCATCTGCAGAATAAAGGATTCGGATCGGGAAGACACCATAGAGATCATCAGGATCACCCTCGTTTTACAGACAAGCAATGAAGGCCTAGAAGATCAACAATATGCCCACTTTCACAGAAGGAGTAAGAAGTGGAACAGAGATTGGAACACAGGTCCTCCATCTCTAAAACCACTGCCTCGTACTGGGAGGGTGAAGGGTGTGGCCAACTCAGTGACAATACCGTAATGAGAGTCAAGGGGAGTAAGCAAGATTTCATGAAAAGAGAATTGGTCTGAAAGTCAAGAGACCAGTACTGTCTGCTTTTCCACTAACTAGCTGTTTGACCTTAGTCAAGTCACTTCACCTCATTTGTCTCATTTTAATGTAAATTAGTATTAGAATGGATGACTTAAGGCCAAGGGTTCTTAACCTCTTTGTGTATCATGAACACTTGGTGATCTAGTGATGCCTGTGGACCCTTTTTGAGAATAAGGGCTTTACAAGTGTAAAATAAAATACAGAAGATTACAAGGGAAGCAATTTTCCTGAAATAATTATTTTTAAAAGATTTTTATTTAAGTTCACAGATACCAACCAGGTTAAGAAACCCTGAGATAAGTTTTTTTTTCAATTTTTTTTTTTTTCCCGAATCCACAATAATATCTAGGTCAGTCTTTAAACCCAGGGATAGAGCAGGGGAGTATGTGTCAAACATTATTAAAACAGGCTAAGGCTAGCCTATATGAGAGCTTTGGTAAATCGATACTTGACAGTGTTTTGATGATTCTGGTAGTTGATGTAGTTGGTTGTTATTTTTAAGCTGCTGGATTGTTTTGAAGTCTCCAAAGGGAAACAAAAAAGGGCTCATGCCTGCAGGCTGAGACTATTTCTTTTGCCTCTGTGGCTTACTGTCAGGGCAGGAGCCTGTTGGTCTCCCAGAGGAAGCCAGGGAAACCCAGCAGAGGGCCGCTTGAACTCTCCTTGGCTCTGAGATACTCCTTGCATTTTTAATGTCAAGTCTCGGCATTTTCCACTGAAATGTCACCCCGCCTCCTTTGGTGGAGGAGACCTCCCTTACTGGTTGAATCACAAAACAAAGTACTCACTGGATTTCTACTGCCCTTTTTCCTACCTTCATGCACTTTATATCAGTATCCCTCCCACTCTTGCGCCCTTTCTGATCCTTAAATGTTCAGTTCTGCCTGTCCCCATGGCTTTCTTACTGGCTTTTATGCTCTGGGTATGCTTCCAACATTATTAACAGATCAGTTCTTTGGAACCCAGTCATTCTGGGTTTGTGCCTGTATTTCATCAGTTTCCTTTTCAGAAAGGGCTCATAGATGCCCCAGATTTGGCATAGGGGAAGCATTTTCCCTATTCCTCCTAGAAGCTCCCATTTTTTATTTGCCCTCTTGTATCAGGGAGGATCACTATAGGTGGGGTCAGGACCAACTCATAAGCAAAAAGAGAGCAACAGGGGTTCTCTCCCAAGTAAATAAGGATCTGCTGTTACCTGGGCAAAAATCTAGGTGCGGGCAATCTGTGCTCTAAAAACTGTCATCTGAATATCACCATACCATAGAAGTCAGCCACCATGTTACCACCCTTCTCTCTTTGGGAATACTATCACCAGCAAGTGAAGAATTCTCACTGGAGCCTCACCGTAGTAGAATGGAAAGAACAGTAGTCTTGGAATTAATAGGATTCCAATCTCAGTTTTGCACCTTAAGTTCAACTGGTATTTCCCCCATTTCACAAATAAGGAAATAAAGACAGAGAATATGTGGCTTTTCTAAGTCAGAGCTGGGCCTGTATTCCAAATAACCTGAGTCCAAAGGCAATGCTTGTTGTAAATACAATGGGCTTCTTAGTGACTGTCGTGCCTTTCATTTTGGAATACTCTAAATCAGAGTTATCAAACATACCTCCCTGCAACACTACCTAGTACAGCCTGAAGCAGATTAAAATGTGATTGGGAAATAATTAACAAGATAAAAATACAATAGAACACAGTTATTATGTGGTTTTCTAAGTCAATATGCAACCTGTGGGAATCCTTATGTATAGATTTAGCGGCCCTTATTTCTATTTGAGTTTGACACCACTGCTCTATGATACCTGAGTCTTGGCTCCAAAATTCAGTGGACAGGATCTTTGCTGTCACAAGTTGTGACAGATTATATTGTGTTTGTCCTTCATTTTTGAAGAGGACCAATGACATCATGGGTGATGTCTTCACTAGCAAGTAAATTGGATCAGCCTCACTTTCTCTTTCTGAGTTATCAAAGTCCAGTGGCAAGACAAAAATCAAACTTTTCATGAATCTTCTAGATTCTGCTTACTGAGGCTAGCCTTTTGCTTGGAGTATCAACTAGAAATCCATTGTCAGAAGAGTAAGCTGAAGGTGGGGGGCATCTAGAAGGCCCTACTCAAAACAGCTGAGCATATACTATGTGCCTACCCCTGTGAAGGAAAGAAGGAAAGAGAGGGTCCCTGCCCTCGGGGAGCTCACATTCTTTGGAAAGTTGTGTAAAGCATGTTAAATATTTGGGGCATTACATTATTTCTAAATTGTATGATTCAGACTATGAGTCCTGTTCTGTATTTGAGAAAGATTTCATGAAGGATTCTGGCCTTGGTGTCACTGGCATCTGGTGTGAACAAGAATTCTAGGGCTCTAGATCCTGTCCTATGGAGAGAATCATTCCATAGTACAAAGAAACCCTTAGTTTATTGCCAGAGCTGTTTCTACCCTTGGCAGAGGACTTCAGGTGGATTGTTCCATAAGGAGGCAACTTAGAGGACAGTGAAGAATTCTGGTCAGTGGGCAATTTTTTATTAAGCTGTTGATTGACCCGTTCAATCAAGCTTCAATTAAATTCCCATCTTATGAGCCTATGGACTCTCAACTGAATACTAGAACAACTATTGAACCATCTGGTCCTGAGAAGTGAGCATTGTCCCTTCACAAGCAGCAAGTTTTAAGAGACCTTTTAGAAGAAAAAGGGCGTAAGAATATGTAGTAATGAACATCAATATCCTATCTTAGGCCTGAATGCTAAAGATTATACACATTAACTGAATGTACCAGTCATGAATCTCTTTTTAAAAAATAATAAATCCTCTATCTATATCTCCCCTATGGCTTCCTACTGCATCTAATCCAAATTCCTCTGCATGGCATTCGAAGATCTCTATAACCTTGCCCTGACTTACCTTTCTGGAATTGTCTTCCATACTCCCTAACAAACCTTTTATTTTAAAAATTGCTGTCTTTTGTTTTTACTTTGCATTCATTTCCAATTATATTACCTCTGCCTTCTCAACCCAGCAAGTCATCCCTTTTAACAAGGATTAAAAAATAAAACATAGTTCAGCAAAACCCACCAACACATGTACTACATCTGCCAGCACATGCAACATTCCACACTCGTAGCCCCTCTCCTCCAATGAAAGGAGAGAAGGACATTTTCTTAACTCTTATGTAGGGTCAAGTTTAGTCATAATTGTACAGCTCAACCCTTATTTTAGTCAGGTTAATTTCCTCACTGTCCCTTCTACATACATACTCATTTCCCAACTACATATTTTTCCTTATTCTATTTCTTCCACTTGAAATGCCCTCTTTATTCTTCTACCTATCCAATCAATCTTATTATCTTTTAAGATCTAACTGAAGTTCCATGTTCTCTGAAACCTTCTATGATCATTCTAGCCTGCCTTATCTTCTTTCCTTGATTTCCTACAGCTTCATTGGTTTCCCACACTTCCTTGGCTTCTTACTCTCCGATTATTTTCTCTTGTTTGCTTTGTACAAAGCACCATGCTAAGCACTGGAGATAACTAATAGAAAAGTAAAAGAGTGGGGCAGCTGGGTGGCGCAGTGAGTAGAGCACCGGCCCTGGAGTCAGGAGGACCTGAGTTCAAATCTGGACTCAGACACTTGACACATTTACTAGCTGTGTGACCTTGGGCAAGTCACTTAACCCCAATTGCCCTGCCTTCCCCCCTGCAAAAAAAAAAAAAAAAGAAAGAAAAGTAAAAGAGTTCTTGCTCTCAAGAAGCTTATGCCATATTGGGAGAAAGCATATATTGAAGGTTTCAACTAGAAAGATCCCATAGTCCTTAAGATACAGTGGCAAAGCAGATGGCCATGCCTTTTCTTTAATGTCATTTCCACTGATAAAGTTGTATCCATTTCTGATGTTGAACCATTTGACACTGCGAAGGATTTAGTGATAAGAATTTTTTATTCTGAGTGTTCAATAGGTTCTGTAGTACCTGAAGGACTAGTTAGTTATCAGGTTGTATCTCTGCTGGGGTTACTCCCTAGGATGATGGCTACGAGAAGACCTAAAAGAGTAGGATTTAGATAAGTAGAGAGTAGAGGGAATTCTTTGTGGAAACAAAAGCATTATTAAAGGTTTGGTGGTTGGGATGAATACCACACACATGGAAGGTAATGAAGATTGGAATAAAGAATGCACATAGGACTGAGGACATCTGAGTATAGATTGAAGCATGTTTATTTCACTTTAGTTTCACTTTTTTTTTGCAACATGGCTAATATGGAAATATGTTTTGCATGATTTCATGTGTATAATTGATATCATATTGCTTCTTCTCAATGAGTGAGGGTGGGGCTGAAGGAAGAAAATTAGGAATTCAAAATGTTATTAAAATTAATATTAAAATATAGTTATTTTTTTAAAAAAAGAATTCATATAGAGTAGCAATGGGAGGTAAAGTTGTATTAGCTTGAATATCCAACTGGGATAGACTGAAATTCAGGCAGGGGATTTTGGCCATAATCTGATAGTCAATGGAAAACCATTATGGGTTTTTGAGAAGGGGAGTGACAACATACGGTTTCCTACCAAATTTCTAATATCATCACAGATTATGTGGTAACTGATTCATCCTGAGCATAACTAGAAGCTTTTTCTAAAATCTACAAAATGATGGAAAAGATGGTACAAAGTATTTCTATCAGTTGTGGAAGATATGTTTGTCTTGCTTTCTCAACGGTGGGGGGCGGGGGGAGGAGATGGGAGGAAGAGAAGGCAGATCTTTGTTTGGAAAAAAATCTTTAGAACGAAAAATAATTGTGAAAGGAAGATTTTTCGTTTTTGTCATCAATGAATAGAAGGCATTATTACAGATATGATAGATGTACTTCACTAGGAAACTAGGAAACATAACCAGAAACTAAGCTTTGCTAAGGGGAATATTGAAGTATTAATGACTGGTTTCCACTGCTTCCTTCTGTGACTCAGGAAGACTGAATGAGAAGTATAATGAATAGGACTAGAACGTGGCTTCCTGGTCTTGTATAATTCTCACAGGGAGATTCTGTTAGTCTCTTAACTTTGTTCTTCCTCAGTTTCCTCTTTGAACTAAGACCTTTCATTTTGGCAGCTTACTTCTCTTAGAGGTTAATGAAATTAATTACAAGTTTGTAAACTGCCCTGAAATCCTCGGAGAGAACATTCTAATGACTAGAAATGCTTCTCTTTCTCCTCCTCCTTCTAATTCTCTTTATCCGCCACAGCTGACAACACTACAGCACCACCACAGTATTATTTATTACTCATAAGCACTTCTGCTTATGACAACATGTGTATGAATAGTCTTTAGTGAAGACGAGGGATCTTTCCTTTCTTCAGCCATTAGAAATACTGCTTATGGAAACAACTTGTAGAAAATGAAGCAAAAGGAGATAGAAGACAACACCTATTTATAAACAGGAAAATGGAGAAATGTCCAAGGAGCAGGTCATCTGTTAGCCAGTATAAGTCACATAGTGCTTCAAGGTTCCTGCTCTGAATAGAACTCTTTTTACCAGCAAGTTATAGTCTTCCCCTCCCCCCTCCAATAGCTCTACACCAGGGGTAGTGAACCTGGGGCCTAGGCCATATGTGGCCCTCTAAGTCCTCAAGTACAGCTTTTTGACTGAATTCAAACCCCAGCGATTGAGAAGGCAAGCAAAATTTCCAAATTAGTACAAGTTATTCCCTCTGTGATGTAGAGCACAATCCCTACACACCTCATCACAAAGTTTTATGAGTTGAGGATATCAAAAATAATGGCATTACCTGGTAGCTAGCCTTCCAGTAACACCCTCTGAACTTAACCAGGCTTGTCCTCTGATGACAGACTTGCTGTCCATCAGTAGTCCATGCCTTAAGTTTTTTCCAACTTGGCAGAACCTGCCTGAGCTTTTACTGGCATGGCCTTTGAGCACCCAGTGTCTCCTCCATGTCATGATAAGTCATGATAATGCTATATAGGAGGACTTTAGTAGAGAGTAATATACTCTTTATGCAATATATTATATGCTAGCGATCTATAATGTTATTATATGATCTACAGTATTCTTGCACAATATAATGTATACACACATGAACAACAGGGATCTTAGTGATTTTTTTTAGGGAGCTAGGTGACACAGTGGATAGAGCACCAAGCCTGGAGTTAGGGAGACTTGAGTTCAAATCTAAGCTCAGGCACTTAATACCTGTGTGACCATAAGCAACTCGCTTAACCTCCATCTGCCCCAGTTTCCTCAACTATAGATTGGTGATGCACCTATCTTTCAGGGTTGTCATAAGGATCAAATGAGATAATCTTTGTAAAAAGTGCTTAGCACTATGTGCCTGGCACATAGAAAGTGCTATATAAATGTTAGCTCTTATTATTCTATCTCTAAATTAATAGATCATGTTGGAGTATCTATTAAATATTTGACAATTAACCTACCTAATGTAACCTTGGTTGAGTTTCCCTAGGCTTTGCTAGAAACCCAGGTTATGATAGGAATACACAGGACCTGTATTAAATACAACTATAAAAATTTATAACCCAAATAAAGTAGAATCCAATAACTTGAAGGACATTTAATGTCTATAGATGAGTCAGGTTAATATAGCAAAAATGACAGTACTCTCCAATATAAAAACACACTGGATATAATACCAATTAAAATACCAAGGGGATTCTTTATAGAACTAGATAAAATCATAGTGAAATTTATATGGAAAAATAGGCAATGATATAAAAAGGCACATTGAAAAGTGATGGTGGCTTTCTGTTCCCAGGCTTTTAAGACATTACAGGTGGTTATCATCAGGACTCTCTGGTACTGGGAATAAAAGAGAGAAATAGATCAATGAAATAAGATAACTATACCAGATGTCCAAACAAATGTATACAAGAGATTAGTATTAGATTGAATGTACAGAAAGTTTAAAACAAAGATTCATTATTTAACAAACATACTTGATAAAATTGTTTGCTTCCCCTCTCCTGCCATCTTACGCAAAATGAATTCCATTGACTTGGATTTAAGCATAAAATAAAACAAAACAAAAACCTACAAAAAGTTGGAAAAGATGGTACAACGTATTTCTATCAGTTGTGGAGGATATGTTTGTCTTGCTTTCTCAATGGTGGGGGGAGATGGGAGGAAGAGAAGGCAGATCTTTGTTTGAAAAAAATCTTTAGGAGAAAAAATACTTAGGAAGGGAAGATTTTTCATTTTTTCATTCAGTGAATAGAAGGCATTATTACAGATAAGGTATATGTACTTGACTAGGAAATTCTAAAAAATTCTGTACCATGAAATTAAAAGAAAAATAGCAGACTGACCAATTATGATGGATAAAAACTTGACTTTTAAAATGTAGAAGGAAGGACCTGTTAAAAGTCACTGTGGTGATACCAATTCCACAATAGATAGTCAAATGACATGAAGAGAGCTTTAAAATAGGAAATGCCGATTGTTAATAACAACTTGAAAAATGTTCAATATGACTAATAATCAGAGCTACAAATTAAAACAACTTTGAGGTGTCCTCTCACACCTGGGAAATCTGAAAGAATTATTGAAAGCAATAAAAATAAATGCTGGAGGAGTGGTGAAGGCAAAGATAAGGACTCCCACTGATGATGGAATTGTAATATTGTACAATCTTTTTGAAGAGCAATTTGGCAGATCTTAGGAAACTACTGATTACGCGATGAGCTCTCCTTTGTTGCTTTTCCTGAACATTCTCATTTCCTATGAATAGACTACTGGGGACTCAGAACTGTGCCATTGAACTATCTCATATCTGACAGCTCTGGTCGTCACTACGCCCCAATTTGGCAAATTCTTCACAAGAAGAAGCGGTAGCACTCAGAGACACACAACCAACCTCTTTGGCCAGTGGGGGGTGGGGGTGGAGGGAGGGCGGGGAGAGAGGGAGGGAGGGAGGGAGAGGGAGAGAGAGAGAGAGAGAGAGAGAGAGAGAGAGAGAGAGAGAGAGAGAGAGCGAGCCTGTCTTTTTGCATATCCTAGGACTAATATTCCTTACATTCAGAATTCACCAAACTCAATACAACAAATATTTATTAAATATTTTTAAAATGATTAAATGTCACCTTGGACCATAGATCTAGAGCTGGAAGTGATCTCAGAGGTCCAAACCCTTCTTTCTACATAGGAGAAAAGGACATGGGAAGTTGAGGAACTTGCCAAGAATCACACAGGAAATATCATTGATGGGATTTGAACCCACACCATTGGGTTGACTTTAGAACCACTGCTTTTTCTCACTGATCATTCAGGGAAATAATAAATAATTACAAATAGCTGTATGAATGCTTTATCTTCTGGAGCCTCTGTCTGATTTCCTCATGGCTTCTCAGTCCTAATACAGAGAGCTGAAGTAATTTGCACAAGGTGATACAGGTAGTAAGTGGTGGGTCTGGGTATGGGAACTCTGGTTCCTCTGACTCAAAACCCAGTCCACTTCCCACTAAAGCCATGCTGTCAATCCAACCCTTGATTCAATTCCTAGAATGACTATCCTTAGCACATGTGGTTTGTTGTGTATTTGCAGCCTGATCTTACTCCTCTAATCTCAATTGAGAATGGGAAAAATGAAATATGGCAGCAGCAGCCACAGACCCAGATAGAACCTGGAAATGGAGGTTCTCCCATTCCCCCAGGAAGAGGTTCAGCGGCAGGTTAGAAAGAAAAACAAAGCCCTTCCACTGGAATTCTCTCACCAGGGTGCCCTCAGGTGATCTGCTCTACTCCTATGCTGTCACGTGGGCCCTGTTCCCATGGAATTATGCAATCACCATTAGCAACGAGAAGCAGTTGGACCCTTCTCTTGTATAATAACTTTAAAGCTTCATGCAAATAAAATTTGGGAAAGAGGAAGGAAATCAACATGATCAAAATGGTATTGTAAGAGCAAGACATCAGGAGACCTAAGACCATTTCTAGCTACTGCTTATGTGCACCTGCTATCCAGGGATTATGACATCGACCCAGTGGTTCAGATCTTTCAGAAGGAGGATAAAAAATGAATCATGAGGCAGTGAGTTTCTTATCACTGAAAATGTTCAGGCAGAGGTCGAATGAACATTTAAGTCTCTGGTCTTCAGTTTCCTCTTCCATAAACTGGGGGTATAGATCAAATTGCTTTGAATAATATATAGTACTGTACAAGTATAAGGCAATCCATTATTCACTAAAATAATGCAGTATAGGAAATCACTAAAATAGTTCTGTCTCTAGTGAATTATTTTGCAAAGCAAGGAAACCATTTGTCATAGGAATACTAACTTTTTAATGACCTAAATGTCCCTATCTACATTTCACATTTATCTTCTAAAGCCAATTTTCTAAGGAATGTTTGATTTTAACTAAGTCTTATCTTTATACACTTTAGTACCAGACTTGACCTCCTTCTCTTGTCTGTGTTATTGAATGAAGTATCCTTTTTTCCAAGCCCCAGCCTAAATCTTACTGCCTTTGGGAAATCTCTCCTCTCTACCCTAGAATAACATAACATCTTCCCTCTCAGAACACTAAAAACATTTTGCTATCAGCCCTATTAATTTAGCATACAATCACCATCTCAGTTTTAAAAAAGAACTCAGAAGCCATCTAGACCCATCATACATTATTAATAATGATCTCTACAATATCACTGATAAGTAGTCATCCGAGACCCCCCAGGAAAGGGTAAATGACTTTCAGATCATAGGATAAGAATTGAAAGGACCTTAGAGATCATGTAGTACAACACCCTTATTTTATATCAAGTTTTAAACTCGTTCTCTGGTTCTTCCACATTGTCCACTTCCACTAACTGAAGTTAGGCCAAACACTTCTAATCTTTCTTCCATCTATTGGCCTTTTGAATACTTGGAATTTGGTATTATGTCCCTCCTGGCTTCTGATACTAATATAGATGGTCTCCAATCTTCTCACCATCATGGTCATCCTCTTCTGAATACTAACCAAGTCATATACATATTCCAAAACAATGTGGAATCCAAAACTGAATATAGTACTCTATATGTGGTCTGATCAGGGCAGAGTACAGCAGAACTGTTTCTTCTATTATTTGAGACATTAGGCCTTTCTTCGTGCAACCTAAGACCACATTAGCTTTGTAGGGTTTTTTTGGGAGGGTGAATGGGCTGCCATTGTTGCTGTCGCATTGTTGAAAATATTGAGTGTGCAGCCCACTAAGCCCCCACATCCTCACAGGAACTGTTATATAGCCACATTTGCCCCATTCTGAACTTGTGAAGTTGATTTTTTGAACCCAAGTGCAGAATTTTACATTTGTCCATACTAAATTTAATCTTATTAAATTTGGGTCATTGCATTTGGGTCAGATCTTTTTTAATTTGGACAGTCATCCAGTGAGTTGACTGTATCTATCCTAGCTTGTAATATCTGCAAATTTTATTAGTATATTTTCAATGGCTTTACCCAAATCATTGATAGGAATATTGCATTGCACAGGGCCTAGCATACAACCCCGGGAAGTCCTACTAGAAGCCGCTGCCTAAGGAGTCATTGACCCATTAGAGACTATTTTTGGGTCCTGTCATTAAGCCAGCTCTGAAGTTAGCCACATATACTATCTAGACCACTACTTTCCAACTTGTCCACAAGAATACCATGAGAAACCTTCCCAAATGCTTTTCTGAAATCCAGTTATCTTATTTCTATAGCACTCTTAAAGCCTTCCTCGACCATCCTCAATCTATTTATGTTGCTTAAAGGATATGAGGTTCATCTGTCATGATTTGCTCTTCATGGAGCCATGTTTTCTAGTCATCACTGCTTCCCTTTCTAAATACTTACACACAGTTCCTTTGATAATATGTTGTCGAGTTTTGTCAGGAAGCTCATTGACTTGGGATTTGCACACCTCACCCACTTCCCTACTTTGAAAACTGGGGCAACATTTGGTTGTCGTCAGTCCTTTGGCACTTTTTGTATTTTCCGCAATCTTTTGGAAACCATCAAAAATGTCTCAGCAATAACATCTGCCAGTTCTTTTAGCATCCTAGAGTGTCATTCATCTTGGCTCATTAACTCATTAAGAATTGACAGATTCTCTCTTAGCACATTCACTTTTTTCTTCAGTTTCCACTCCGTAACCATAATTTTCTTTCCACTTCTGAGTCCAAAGATTATTCTCCTTGGAAGAGAAAAGAGAAGTAAAATAAGCATTAGATAGTGCATCCTTGTCACTCTAGTCCATTTTCATCATCCCATCCACACTAAGGAGTGCTCCCCTCCCCTCCATTCTTTTGCTCCCAACATAGATTAAATGAATACCTTATTCTAGCATCCTTAACATTCATCACATTTAGCTTCAGCACGTTCTGGGCTTTAATACTTCTAACGGTGTTATTGTGGGGATCATGGTACTCATTTGTATTCATCCTTAGTTTCCTATCCTTGCTTTCATCTTCTACACAGGGTATTGCAAAAGTCTTAGTAGAGTTTTAAGCTATCAAAGATTAAAATTGCACTAAGCCTTCGAGGACACCATATATTTGCCTTTTAAAAATTTAAGTCTGTTCCCTGTGCATCTCCATTACTTTCTTTAGACAGCTTCCTCCTTCTTTCCCTTTAGAGTTGTATACGTTTGTGGCTTCAGAATTTCATTCTCGAGAGCTTCCCATCCCTCTTGGGCTGATTTATGCCATAGAATTTTAGGCCTTTGCATCTTATTTATCTTTTATATTTACCCTTTGAAATCTGATCTTGCAAAATATTGAGCCTGTTTCTGATTTTGCCCAGTTTTCCACTCTCTCTTTCTGTCTTGAATTCTATGATAGAGTGGTCACTTATCTCCAAGAATCCTATCATTCAATCAACAAGCATTTTTTACTTAATAGCTTCTTCTTCCTTGTTGGTCAAAATTGGGCCTGGGAGTACTTGCCGCTTTTTTACCATTTGAAGGATAAAGTGATCATTAATAGGTACATGCTTCTTCATATTGTTCTATGTTTTAGCCATGTTAGAATTGTGTCTCCAATCAGACTCTATATTCCTTGAGGTCAAAGACCATGTTGCTTTGTCTAAGATCCCTCACATTGCTTTGCATAGTGCTTGGCACATAGTAGGAACAAGATATTATTGAAAATCCATTGATAGGCCTAAAAGGGTTGAGAATTGATAGAAACAATAAGAAGTTTTTGTTGTGGGTGAATTCTATGAGTAGGGAAAGGGAAGGGAATGAAGCAAGAGGATGTCACTGTATGGGCCACAATTCCCCAGGGCCATTGATGATGTACATGAGAAGTGACAAGCCATGCAATTCTAGGCTGTGACCCATAGTGCTTTACTGAACTTTGCTCAGACAGAAAAAGAAAACAACTTCTCAGGAACAAATCACTCTGTCCCTGGTTCACTAAACAATGTAGGGGACAATAAATCATTGCCACTTACTAATGAAGGAATAATCACATCAGCTTTTCCTAGGCTTTCTTGACTTCTACTGTATGTCTCAAATGGGACAGTATCAGCCCTAAAACCTGAAATTGTCTTGTGGTCTCAGGATTTTAAAATATATCCATAAGGTTCAAGCAGAGCTCAGGACTCTCCCAGCCTTGTCATTATACCGAAGAATAATAGAATAGCCTACAAATCCAATCCAACCTCAATTAAATGTAGGATTCAGAGGATAAGAACTCTGCTGAATTTAATTTTCTGGATAACTGGGGAAGTCATGCAGAAAACCCTTTTATCATTGAGAATTGACCTAAAGTGCCTCATCCATGATTGACTTTTTATTTGCTGGCTTAGGTTTGAAGAGCCTTCGATCATATTTCTGTGTAGGACTAGGAGAGGGGTGGGAAGAGGGAGGGAGAGAGAGTGAGGAAGTATACTATACTTATTGCCACTGTGAGGCATAGTGGATAGTGTGCTGATAGAATCAGAAAGTCATGGGTTCAAATCCTGCCTCAGATACTTATTTGCTGTGACTCTAGGCAAGTCACTTAACGGCTCTGAGCTTTGGCTTCCTCATCTGCAAAATTGTATGGTTTCTATTGTAATGGTGATGTCCATAATCCCATAACAGCATCTACCTCCCAGGTTGTTGTGAGAATCAAAAGATACAGCATGTAAAATACTTTGCAAACTTTAAAGTGCTATGCTATTATATGTCATGATCTCAGAATGCCCCTAGAAGCTGGATTTTTCATGAATCCTCCATGGCAACTTAGCATTTTTTTTCTTCATAGATATGGAAGGCTTCAAAGATACTGTTAATTTCAGGATAATGATTAGTTGAGTTCTTGGTTAATCAAGTTTTTTCTGTATCTGTGTTGTCTAAATGTATATTTTTCATGACTAATCAAGGAGGCAGGTAGATATCACTGACACCTCGAAATAATCTACAGTAAACATTTCATTGCTGGTTGCTCAAAAGGAGCAAAGTAATCTCCAAATATGATGCAGAACAGGGACACAACTGCATGATTTCTCCATTAAAACATTGAACAAATTAGTTAGTCATTTGATTTCTGGTGGTCTTTATCCTTAAGGACTTGCACTTCTGCCAGAGTTCTGTGTCCATTGGCGTTTCTAGTAGTGTGAGCTGCCCCCTTCTTTCTTGAAAAGCTCTAATAAAGCCTTTAAATCAATGCCTCCTCCTTCAACATCCCTTCTCCATTCCACCACCACCATCATCATCATCATCATAATAGCTAACATTTCATATTGTTAAACACTTAACAAATATTATCTCATTTTACCCTCACCACAACCCTGGGGGGTAGTTACTAGTATTATCCCCATTTTACACTTGAAGAAACTGAGTTAAGTAACTTGTCCAAGATCACATAGCTAATAAGTGTCTGAAGGCTAGATCTGAACACAGATCTTCCTGACTCCACTGGGCTCTTCATTGCTCCTTCCTTCTGGTCACAGAAGAACCATCCGGGGGTTGGGAACCTTTGACCTCCAGGCCACATGGCCTTGAGGTCTTCAAGTATGGCTCTTTGAAATTCAGTCAAGGGCCGCACCTGAGGACCTAAAAGGCCACATGTGGCCTTGAGGCTGCAGGTTCCCCACCCCTGAACTATTTTCACGACTCACCAAGGCTAATACATCTACATGTGCTCTTGATTCCTTTCTCTCCTGCCTCCTCTAGAACGCTGCCTCAGGCATTATGCCCCCCCCCAAGGAATTTTCAGTCTCTCATACTTGCTCCTTTTCATCCCACAAACATACCTAAGTCTCACCAGTCTTTTTTAAAGCCTTTTTGTGACCTTTCAGTCCCATTGAGCCGCTCTCCAGTCCTCTCCTCCCTTTCACTGCTAAACTTCTTGAAATAGTTGCTTACACCCAATGCTTTCACTTCCTCACTACCCACTCTTTCCTAGATACTTCAGTCAGACTTCTACCCCAATCACTCTACTGGAATTACTATTTCAAAGGTCAACAATAATGAATCACCAAATTCAATGGCCTTTTTTTAGGCTTAACTCTCTTTGACCTCTGAAGTTGTCAGTATTGTTGGCCACCCCTCTTGCAGGATTCTTTCTCCTCCCCTGGTTTCAGAGAGACCTCCCTCTCTTGGCTCTTGTCTTTCTAGTCATTCCTCTTCTGCAGTCTCTTTACTTTCTTCCCTACAGGAATGTTCTCCAGGGGCTTGCCTGAGGTCTCTTCTCTTTTCACATTCTATGAAATCCTGTGGCAGCCTCATTTGGTCCCATAGTTTCATCGACTATCTATAATGTTAGTGATTCCTTAAATTATGTTTCTAATCTTACTCTCTCTTCTGGAGATGATCTGTCTTCAGTTCATCTCCACCTGGATGTCCCACCAGTAACTCAGATGGTGTATGTTACAAACCGATCTCATTATCTTTCCTCTGAAATTTGGTTTTCCTTTTGGACTTTGCATTATTTGTCTTCAACATCATATTCACCAGGTTCCCATATGTATATAACTTTGGAACTGTCTTTGAGATTTAACTCTTCCTTATCTGTCACATCCAGTCATTGCTACAACATCTCTATCTTTTCTGCTTTATTCTCACTGGTACCACCCAATACCAGGACTTCATCAATACCTACCCTTTGTGATAGATTCCTAATAGATCCAGTTCTAAAAAGATAACTGTAGTGTATTCCTAACATATCTTCCCACAACCTTGTGTGATCATCTTTATGCCACTAATACCATAATAATATTTCTGGTCATGTTACTCTGCTGCTCAAAAATCTCCATTGGCTCCCTACTGCCTCCTGAGTAAAGTGCTGTTTCATTCACTTTGAGGACTTTCAAAGGATCTCCACCACATGGCCCAATGCTTTACTTCCAGAATTATCTCATATTATTGCTCTCCATGTGGTCTATATTATAACTAAACCATATAAATCTTAGCCTTTTAGACATGCACTGTACTTTCTTGCCTCTTGGTCTTTGCTCAAGATTTTTTCCCCCTTATCTAAATGCCTTCCCACTCTCTCTTCATTTTTTGAATCCCTACCTATCCTTTAAAGCCTAACTCAAAAGCTATCTCTGCTAGGAAGCCTTTCTTGTTCCCAGTGGGTGGCAATAGCTTTCCCCTATAGACTTCACATAATACAGTATTTTTAACTCATCACATAATACTGCGTATTATACCTGTTTGGCATCCTAACCCCACTACAAAACTGTAAGCTCTTTGCTCTTAGATAAACTTTGTTACTCTCCCCTCCGGGCCTAGCACAGTGCTATTTACTTGGTCAAGACTTAAATGTTTGCTGTGTATATAACTCCTCCATTGGTAAAGGTCCGTCTCTGGTGAAGAAGACCTTTAGTTTTAGGATAGATGAGTTCTGTGTGTCTTTATACAGTGAAAGAGGAGAAATATAGAAAGATAGAGAAAGACAAACACTGAGGCTTAATAGGTAGAGACCTGACCTCTGAGTCAGGAAGACCCAGGTTTAAGGACCACAGGCCTCAGGTACATATTGGCTGTGTGATTCAATTCTCCCAAACTATAGGTTGCAAAGTTGCAGCAAATCTGCTTTGGTAGAAGGAGTTCTGGGCTGGGCCTGGAGTCAGGAAGACTCCAGTTCAAATCCATCCTCAGATACCAGCTAGCTATATGACCCTAGGCAAATCACTTAACTGTTTGTCTCAGTTTCCTGAACTGTAAAATGGGAATAATACGTGTCACCTAACTGCCAGAGTTGCTGTGAGATCAAATAAGAAAATAATCACAAAAGGTTTTAGCACAGTGCCTGGCATATAGTAAGTGCTATGTCAATGTTAATTGCTATCTTTAGTAATAGTAGTAGTAGTAGTATCTGGGTGCCCAAGAGAAAACAGAGCAGAGCCTTGTCATTTATGCAGATATTAACAACTTAAAACTGATAAGACTTTTGTGATACAAGTATTTTCTGAGATACCTTATCCATGTTGTCAAAAACTGGGACTGTCCCAGTCAGATCCTGGATCCTGGTTGCCTTAGCTCAGACCACAGCAAGAACCATCCCAAGCCAAACATGGGAACAGAAAGATCTCACTGCCCTTTAGTAAGCACACGACTTAGAGTCTAGGAGGTACTTCTGGAGGATCTGTCTTCTTTAGCCAAAGACTCCATCTCCACATGCATCATTCTGTTCTGTCTCCATGCTGTGAAGTCACACATCTATATTTGGAACCTCTGAAGCTGTTGCCATAGCAATAAGTGTATTGACGGTGTGACTTTGCTCTGTGGAAAAGGATCAGAAAATGATGTTAGAAAGATAGGATGAGAGGGAAGTAGGAAGAAAGTAAATGTGGGATATAAGTGAGGAAGGCCTACTAGCAGTGGTCGAGAGATTCACATGCTCTCCTCTAGACTATCTTGCTGAGTTTTGAGTGAATAAAAAAAATCACAAAAACCCCAACTATTTATTGAACCTCATTTAGTAGATAGTACAAAAGTCCTCCATCTCAGCCTATTTGAACAGAGAAGACACTACTAGAGCACCAGGGGTGGGGCAGTTCTGAAACTCTCAGAGATGCCACTCTTCTGATGAGCCAAGCAAAATTCTCACATTCCTAATAATAACATCCATCTCCCATCACTTCTTGAGAGTGCTTTATATCTTTCAGAATATTTTCAAATACATCATCCCATTTATTCCTATACTTTTCCTGTGATGGTAGGATAAGATGGCTATTATAGCTCTATTTTATGGAAGAGTAAACAGAGTTTCTGAGAGCTTTAGTGACTTGCCCAAGATGGCACAATTCATAGTTTGGACACAACTGCAAGTCAGGTCTTTGTAAGAATCATATTATAATGCTGTGTTAAAATTGGCATTGACCTTAGGGACCCTCTAGGTTGCTAGGTGTGTCTGTATATTGTAGTTCTTCATTTTATAGATGAGTCTAAAGAAAGGAATGGCTTGCCCAAATTTACATGGCTAATTAGTCTTCTGACTTCTAGACTAGTGCTTTTTCCATAAAATCATGCCACCTTAATAACTACTTTGTTCATAAGTAAATCAGTGCTCTTTTGTTGTACAAAACCAGTTGTAAATATGGCACACACACATACATATATACATGCTTGCTGAATTGAATAAACTAGTAGTTTTAACTCTATATAGGTACCCCATTTCATGATTGAAGTTTGTAGGTTTTCGATGCTAATAAGACCTATTCGAAGTCTTAAGACTGAGTTTAATTTGTATCTACACAAAGTCCTATAAAGGAACGCCCCTTGCTGTCTCTCAGGATGATTCAGGATCCGTAGCTATATACATTATTGATGGAAGATAGCAGAAGATAACAGTCCCCATTTGTAGAGTTTGTTAAGGTTATCAGGTGATTTTCTCAGAAAAAAAGGTATTTTCCAAAAGCTCCCTGAAGGCAGAGATGGTTTCATTTTTGTCTTGGCATCCTCAGGACATACTGTAGTGCCTGAATTATAGGAGGTGTTTAATAAGTGCTTATTGATTGACTCCAGAGTCAGATGACCTGGAAGAATGCATAAATCTTGGTTAGGTGTAGTTGGAAACAAAAATCTCCACTCTTGGCGTAGGGCCATTACGTGCTTATACTTTGAGGAACCATCGCTTTGTTGGTATGGGTAGTCCTTCCATTAATGCAATCTGCAATCCCTTTATACCTAAGTAGAGGGCCTTCAAGAATTTATGGTGGCCACAAAAGTAAACACCCTTAAGCCAAATTGGTGGTGAATCTCTCTAAACTTGGGTTGATCTTCAAACAACATAGAGTTCATTACTAAGCCCAATACTCAACGCCCTTCCAATATATAGGACCTGCCAGCAATTATGCTTTCTTGGCATAGAAACAGAATCACCTCCATGGTGCTAGAAGACATTGAAGTAGGGCTTTCATGGAGGATGTGTCAGGTACACAATAGGTTAAATAGTCTTTAGATTTGCCTAGAAACTGACCTTCATCTGCAAGGATGAGATTAAAGCTCCAAACAAAAAAACAAAAAATGTTTATACAAATTTTTGAGATACAACCAATTTGTAAATTAGGAAATGTTTTTAGTTGCCAGATGACACTAAATAGCCTCCTCATAGACTAGAAGTTGAAACACAAAGGATTTGTCTTCTATGCTAATGTCTAAATACTGTAGCCAAGCTGTGCTTCTAGGTTCCTGAGAGATTGGTCAGCCAAGACCAACATGGTAACCTACACCTCTTCACAACTGGGGAAATGATGTTATGATAGACAGGGTGCTGGGCCTGGAGACCTGGATTCTAGCCACAGTGCTTCTATTCACCAGAAGCTAAGCTATGTCCCTTCCCTTGGCCTCAGTTTCTTTATCTGTGAAATGATGGGGTTTGGCTGGATCATCTCTAAAGTCCCTTCCAACTGTAAGATTCGATGCCTATGAATTAATCTGAATAGTCAAAATGAGGAGAAATTAATAGGAGTAACCCAGATGGAATATGCTACTGGACTTTCACAAAGTGAATGAACAAAGTCAAGGTCTCCAGAAGAGCTCTTAGGAGCTCATTCTAGAAAGCTAAAACATTAACTTGGGAGAGGAAAGATTAACATGGCTGAGAAGACAGGGTAGAGAGTTTGCCTCAAGGAAATATAGTTTAGTCATCACAGACAGTATTTTCTGTTCTACATTAAACATGGAAACTTGGGCTCTTTTTCCAGATCAGCCTCATTCAGTGGAAGCCACTTCTGAATTGTCCTCAGGATTCTTCCCAAGATAAACATGTACCTTTGGGAACAAAGCGAAGAAACTCCAGACAGTATCAGTCTTGGCTGCATCCTGAGTTTGGGACCTCTACTCTGTGGGGGGCTCATTCTTGACTGACGGCATTGGCCTGGTCAGTTTCCCTTTGGCTTCCTGTACATATTGTTTGAGGGTGGCCCACAGGCCTTGTGCAGGCTGCTGTATATCTGGGGAACAAAGGGCTAAAAGGCAGGTGCTCTCTTCCAATGGTCTGAACTTCAGATGAAACAGCTGTCACAGCAAACCTGGGGAGGAGAATCCAGGGAGGAAAGCCTGCCTGTGCGCAACACTGGTCATAAATACCCCTGAGCTACCAGCCAGACTCCCCAGATATATAAGAAACCTGAGAGGAGACTCAATTGTGGACCTCTATAGAGAAAATACATTTTCACGGAAAACCTGTTTGACGATAAATTTGCATTATAGTCTTTTTCATTGAATACTATTATTTCTGTGAGTGGATCCCACATGCCATTTTAGAGATAAAAGTGACCTCAGAGATCATCTAATCCAAATGTCCCACTACACATGAGGAAATTGAAGGGTATGGAGGGTAAGTTGCTTGCCCAAGGTCTTACAGCTAAAATGTGACACCTCGGATTTGAGCCCATCTCAAGTGATTACCATTACTCTTGGATAGGTGGCTACACAGAGTGGAGCTCTATTTTCATGCTCATTTTAGCCAATGAATAGGATGAGACTTTGTCTGGCCTTGTTAACTTCTTGAAGAGGAAAAGTGGAGTAGCCCTATTTCTCCGAATGTTTGTCCCCAGTTGTCCATTTTAAAAATATGACTGTGGAACAATGGCTGTCCACCACTGTAGTCTAAGCATTGAGGGGGGGAAGTCTGTTCTTTTTTCAGGGGAAAACACAAGTGGATGAGGTTTTTCAAAAAAGGAGGCTTTGTCTTTTCTCTGTGGATGATCAAAGAGACACAGGCATTAGCCCTTGATCTATCACCACCTTGTATAACTTTGGGCAAGTCACTTATAACCTCTTTGGATGTCAGTTTCTTCATCTGACTAATGGGGATAATATCTGCCCACCCCTATCACATGAGATGGTTGAAGATCAAGGAAGCTAATGGATGTGAAAGTGCTTTGTAAGATATAAAATGCTATATAAGTGTAAGATGTGATTGACTGTAACTGACCATGGAGCAGAACCTCATTCTGACACTTACCAAGTAACACAATGTTCTAAGAAGTAGAGATAGCTCAAAAAAAAAAAAAAAAAGGAGACAGCCCTTGCCTTTAAAGGATTTAACCTTATAGTAATACCACATTATATTTGGTCAACTAATTCTATTTCTTGGATACAGCATGCTATATATAGCCTTTCTTCTTTACAGCACATACAGAGAGTATTATACTAAGCTTAATACCGGGTCCCTGTTACCAGTAGGACTCTACATATTGTTTCTAAGGAATCACCCTTAGCTTTTTTTTAAAGCTAATCAAGGTAGGAAAAGCAGGTGGATGCTGAGGGGTGGGAAGACTATTCTATAGAGAATAAACAAACAAACAAGGCAAGGAGTGATATTGTAACTAAGTCCATAGACATGGATTTGAGCCAGTGGCAGAGGCAGCACTACAGCCAGAATCATGTCAACCCAGCTGGTACTTTGTCCAAGGAACTGTATTTGTTTAATCACCAACAGGTGGCTTTCATTATATATTACATGACTGTCCAGTATCTTCCACCGGTGGCTTTCATAGAATCGTGGTACTATAGAACTGGAAGGCTCCTTGGGGGTCATTCCCACATTTAATAAGTGAGGAAATTCAGATGCAGAGACATTAAGTATCTTGCCCACAGACACACAAGTTAGGGGAACAGAGATGTTATCAGAACCTGGATCTCCTCACTACCCTTATTTCTCCTCTCATTATATCACGTTACTTTGTTGTTATATGTAGAAGGAGAGCCATCCAGCTTTAGAAATGGAGTTAAATTAGTTCATCTAATCAATTAACAATCAATTTTTAAGCACCAGATATGTGCATCTAAGGCCATAAACTGAACAGCATAGCACAAATTATTATGACAAGTTCATTATGCTTTGAGCTGCATATGAACTTCAACGAGAAACTGAGGTCACCCTCAATAATAGAAGGCATTAAGATAGGAAGCATAGAATAATGGATAGAGAGCCAGTCCCAAATCCAGGAAGACCCAAGTTCAAGTGCCACCTTTGACACATACTGGCTATTGACCACTGGCAAGACATTTAACCCCTCAATGCTCCAGGCCACAGGTGTCAAGCATGCAGTCTGCAGGCCTTATGAGGTCTATGACAGTCATGAATGAAACTGAATCCTACTAAAATGTTAGCTGGGGTGGGGGCTGGCAGCTAGGTGGTGCAGTGAGTAGATCACCAGAGTCAGGAGGACCTAAGTTCAAATACGACCTCAGACATTTGACACACGACACACTTACTAGCTGTGTGACCTTGGGCAAGCCACTTAACCCCAATTGCCCTGCCTTCCCTCCTCCAAAAAAAAATGTTAGCTGGGAAATATTTGATAAAACAAATAAAAATACAGGAAAACATAGATAATATGTGGTTTTCTAAGCCAATATGGGGCCCACAGAGATCCTCACATATGGTCTAGTGGCCCCATTTTGATTTTAGTTTAACGCCACTTCTCTAGGCCACTTTCTAGGACTATAAGATGCAAAGAAGGTGCTGACCTGCTTTAGTAGAGGGAGTTTTCTCACCAGGAAATTCCCCATACCAGTGAAAGCACAGGTCAATTCCTTCTCCTAGTCCATAACAAGATTTATGATCTTTGCCAGAAGTTATCGACTGTTCTCTGGCTTCCTGTAACCCAGACAGACAGATGGTTTCTGTAGATAAGAGCTGAAAATAGGGTGAAAGTCTGACTTGTAAATGAACAACACACAATGCCATTGTGAATATTTGATATTGGCAACCGGGGAAAAGCAAAATTTTTTTTTAAATTTCTCTCACTGAATGATTAAAGGAACCCTAGTTGTTTAATTCTATCTGTTTGATCAGTATGCTTGCTTTTTCTTCATTTGATATCATTTCTCAGTTACTCCTCTCTTCCTCCAGTCTCTGATCATGAGGTAGTGGTAGCCCTTCTCCTTGGCGAGGCCAACATACACTCCTCTGGTCTCTCCTACAGCAAATTTTCCCCTTGGCAATTTCTCCTTTCTAATCTTCAAACTCTTCTCCATCCACTGATTCTTTCCCTACTGCATTTCAAGATGACAAGTTTCTTCCATCCTTAAAAATCCTTCACTAGTCACATCTTCTCAGGCTCTCATTCTTTGTCTCTCCTCCCTTTCTCAACCAAATTCCTTTAAAAAGCTGTCTACACCTGTTGCCTCTATTTCTCCTCTCCCTTCTCAGGTGTTTGCAGTCCAGCTTCCAACCTCATCACTCAACTAAAGTTACTTTCTTCAAAGTTACCAGTGATCTCTCCATTCATTGCCAGATCTGATGGTCTTTTCTCAGTCCTCAGACATCTTGACCTCTCTGCTTCATTTGACGCTGTTGACCACCCCTTCTTCCTTGGATGCTCTCTCCTCTTTGGGATTTTGTGACACTGATCTCGCCTTATTCTCCTACCTTTCTACTCCTTCAGAGACTTCGTTGAGTGGTTCATTGTCCATATCATGCCCCCAATTGTGAATGTGCCATAGACCCTCTTCTCTACTCTCTCTACATGACCTAATCGGTAGCCATGGGTTTAATTCTCTTATCTATCCAGGTTATTTACAGATCTATATATCTAGCTAAAGCCTCTTCCCTGAACTTCATCCCTGCAACACCAACTGCCTGTTGGAGATTTTCAGATTGGATATCCCAGAGATATCTCAAGCTCAAAATGCCTGCAACCGAATTTATTATCTTTTCCTTCAAACCTAACTCTCTCCCAGTTGTCCCTGTTGCTGTTAAAGGCACTACCTTCTACTTTTAGCCCATTCATCATTCTCACCCCATATATTACATCAGTTGCCAGGTGTTGTTATTTCTACCTCCACAATATCTAACACATCTTAGCCCTTCTCTCAACTCTCACACAGCCACCACTTTAGTCCAAGCCTGCCTCACCTCTCACTTTGATTATTGTAACAGTCTCCTAAATGTTCTCCCTGTCACATCTTTCTCCATTCTAATCCATCCTTCAAATCCCTGCCAAAGAAATTTTCTTTAAGAATGGACCTGTTGATGCAGCAATGCCACTTGTAGGGCTGTATCCCAAAGAGATCATACAAATGGGAAAGGACCCACATGTGCAAAAATATTTATGGCAGCTCTTTTTGTGGGGGCCAAGAACTGGAAATTGAGGGGATGCCCATCAATTGGGGAATAGTTGAACAAGTTGTGGTATATGAATGTAATGGAATATTATTGTGCTATAAGAAATAATGAACAGGTAGACTTCAGAAAAACCTGGAAAGACTTATATGAACTGATGCTTAGTGAAGTGAGCAGAACCAGGAGAACATTGTACACAGTAACAGCCACAGTGTGCAATGACTGACTTTGATAGACTTAGCTCTTTTCAGCAATGCAAGGACCTAAAACAATTCCAAAAGACTCATGATGGAAAATGCCATCCACATCCAGAAAAAGAAATATGGAGTCTCAATTCAAATCAAAACAGACTATTTTCTTTTTTTTGTTTTGTTTTATGTTTTTCTTTCTCATGGTTCCTCCCATTTGTTCTAATTCTTCTATACATGACTAATGTGAAAATATGTTTAATAGGAATGTATATGTAGATCCTATATCAGACTGAATGCCCTCTTGGGGAGGGGAAAGGGAGGGAGGAGGAGAAAATTTAAAACTTAATGGAAGTGAATGTTGAAAACTAAAAATAAATAAAGTAACATTAAAAAAACAGACCTGCAAAATTTTTTTTTAAAAAAACAGACCTGACTACATCACTCTCCTTCATCAACTCCATCAACTCTAGTGGCTCCTTGTTGCCTCTAGGATAAAATAGATGAGCTCCCTTGTATAGATTTTAAAGCACTTCACAACTTGTCCCAAACCTATCTTTCCAGCTACTATGAACCATATGATGTGGCCAGACTGGCCTTCTCTCTAAGTGCTTTATCTCTTATCTCCAGGCCTTGGTACAGGCAGTGTCATACCTTTGATTCATTCCCTCCTCTCTTCTGCCACTTAGGATCCACCTCTTCCTTCAAGACACAACTCAAGCATCACCTTCTTCATCAAGCCTTTCCTGATCCCTGCAACTGTCATCCCTCCCAAATTACCCTGAATTTGCACTTATTCTCTCTATAAATGTTTTGTAAACACCCACACGCACACACACACACACACACACACACAAACTTGTATCCCTGGTTGAATATAAGCATCTTGAGAACAGAAATTATTTCATTCTTTGTATATCCCCAGCATCTAGCACAGTCCCTGGACAAAGTAAGTGCTTATTAAATGCTTTTAAAATTTAATTTATTTGACCTCAGATTATAAACTCGTGAGGATAAGGAAGATTATATTATTCATCTTTATATTCTTTACACCTAGTGTAGTGCCATCTGTTCATTCATTCATTCCAAAAACATTTATTAAGGACCCACATGTTAGGGGTATAATGTTTAAATAAGATTTAGTCTATGCCCTCATGGAGTTCACAATATAGTAGGATGATAAGAAACTAACATGATAAATAATTTTACATTTTAAGAACAATCAAAGGGTATAAAACAAAATGCTCTATGACGTCTGAGGGGGAAGGATATTACTGACAAGCCCAGAGGTAGGGGAAAGGTATCAAGTAAAAGTTTCATGGAGAAGCTAACATTTGGAGTTGGGCTATAATGGATAGATTGGAATCAAGTAAGCAATGAGGTGGTAGGAGGAAATGCCAGGCATATGAAGCAATGTAAGCCAAGGTATAGAGATGGAAGAGCATAGGGCATATTCAGTAGGCACAGAGTAGTGTGTAGGAAGGGAGGCGGTATGAGACAAAGGCTGAAAGGGAAGCACTAAGGATTTTTAGCTGAGGAGTGATATTACTAGAAAAGATTGACTAGAGGGAGGAGAGAGTGGATTTGGGAAGATTTGTTAGGAGGTTCTAGTAGTAGTATGGACGGGGGTAATGATAATCTGTCTATCTTAGATCAGTGGCAGTGAGAACAGAGAGGGGAGGATGGATGTTAGCAGTGTTGTGGAGATAGATCAACAGGACTCAGTAACTGGATAGGAGAAGGAAAAGTAAAGATAATGCCAATCTTATAAACTTGAAAGACTGGCTGATGGATAGCGGTAGTAGTAATGCTAGCATTTACATAGCACCTTGGGACAGTCATCTTTGTGAATTCAAATCCAGCCTCAGACACTTACTAGCTGGGTGACCCTGGGCAAGTCACTTAACCCTGTTTGCCTCGGTTTCCTCATCTCTAAAATGAGCTGGAGAAGGAAATGGCAAACCACTCCAATATCTTTGCCAAGAAAACCCCAAAATGGGGTCATGGAGAATTGGACACAACTGAACACCAACAATAAAACATCACTCTTTAAGGTTTACAAAGTGCTTTACAAATGTTATCTGATTTTATCCTCACAATGACCCTGGGAGGTAAGTACTTTCATTGTCTTCATTTTACAAATGAGGAAACTGAGGCAGACAGAGGTTAAATGGTTTTTCCAGGTTTATGTGGCAAGTAAGTATCTGAGGTTGGATTTGAACCTATATCTTCCTGACTCCAGGCCCAGAGCTCTATCCACTGTACCACTTGGTTGCATCAACAGATGTTACAGTGGTCGACAGAGGATAGAAATAGTAAGCTCAAAAGGAGGAACAGATACTGGGGGAGAGATTAAGTTCAGAATATTTTAATGAGGAGCTGATGGGACACCAAGGTGGAGACATCCTTAAGCAGTTGGAGAGTCAGGTCAGAAAAGGAGCCAGGATCAAAGATAAAGACTTTAAAGTCAGGCACATAGAGGTGGTAGTTGAAGCTATAAGAATGACAAAGATTGTAAGAGAGAGTATTAGGGAGAAAACAGAAGTGGGCTCGGGGTAGATCCTTGACTACACCAAAGTTTTGAGAAGCAAAGAGCCAGCAATGGAGACAGAGAAAGGAACCAAGAAGTAGTAGGAGAATCCTTGTCATTGAAGCTGAAGGAGGAGAGGGTAGCCGTTAGGAGGGAATGATCAAAAGCTACACTTGGGTTATGGAGCATGATGACTAAAAAAAGGGCTTTGGATTTGGTCAGTAATAGGTCTTTGGTGACCTCAGAGAAAATACGTTCAGCAGAGTAGAAGAGGTAGAAGCCTGATTACAAGGGGTTGAAGAGTGAGTAATGAGAAGTGGAAGCATTAGTTAGAAACATCACAGAAACTTAAGGAATATTTATTGAACTGAATTGATATTTAGATGCAGAATTGACTTTGAGCATGTCGTGGAATTGAGCCTACCAGTAATCTAGAACAGATGTGTCCAGCCACAACACTCCCAAGTGGATTGAATCAGATCAAAATGCAATTGGGAAATATTTAACGAAATAAGTGTAAATACAGTAGAATGTAGATAATATTAATATGTGGTTTTCTAAGTCAATGTGTACTCTCAGGGATCCTTGTGTATAATTTAATGGTGCCCCCTGTTTCTGTATGAGTTTGACATCACTAGTTTAGAGCCTAGCTACAAAGGTAGAGAGGCTGGATAAGAGTTCCTACTAATGTAGGGTATCCCAAAGGTCTTAGTGCAGTTAAAACTTAATAGCTTAAAACTGCATTAAAACTTTTGGGACACCTTGTATAGAGTCATGTAATAACAAGTACTCACTTTTTTATAGCTCTTCAAGGTGATGGGGTTCTTTCCTCATAACAAGCCTGCAAGATAGATAGTACAGCATTAGTATGTTCATTTTACAAATAAGGAAACCAAGGCTCAGAGAGGGAAGGTAACCTTTAATAGCCGCACAGTTTGTATCAAAGAGAATTTGAACACAGTCCCCTGGCTTTAATTGAAGCACTTTTTGCCACTATAGAGTTGAGTGGGGGGTGGTGAGGATGGAGGGAAGTGGGGTGTTGCATGTAGCAAGACCACCCAAACAAAGAAGTGGTTGCTCAGCATTGGAAACTCTCAACATTTTATGATAACAGGAGTGTTCAGAGGAGAAGGACCAGTTCAGGTAAATAAGAAACATCTGCCAAGCCACATACCACCTCTGAAATTCCCCATCGTGTTAAATAAGAGCCCTGGAGGATTCAGCTTCTCTACTGTTGTGTCCGAAATGATTTAGTTGTTGACTCCCAGAGTCCCACTGTTTGTCTGTGATTCCCAAAATAAGCAGTGCATTTCCTTCCAAGTTTGTCCTACCTTTTCTGGGGAATGATTTGCCTCCTCTATAATATACCCTTCTCTTTCCCCTCCTGCCCCTTTTGTGAGATTCACTTGGTCTGTCCTCTTAGCATCATGCCTGGTAAGCACTTAATATTTGTTAGTTGATTAATTTGGAGGTGGGAAACTTGCATCACTTCCACTCCATTGATTTGGGAAATTGGTATTTACATTTTATTCAGTTTTTTTAATTGAAGAATTTCAAGCTGCCTGGAGATCCAGAAAACAAAAACAAAAACAACTATTCCCATATTACCCATTTTTCAAAGCCCAGCTTACATTCCTCATCATTCCTCATCTTCTATAAAGTTTTCTCTGCTAACTCTAGTCTATATTGATCTCTCTCCTTCAGTCTATCCATACTGGGGGGTGGCGGCGAAAGACAGGAAAGAGAGCAAGCATTTATTAACTACAGTTTACAGGTACAACGCATCCTCAATCTGGAAAAGCCAGGTAAAGTTTTTGGCCTTCCCTTTGTACCTGAGAAGTCTGAATTTTTTATTTTTCTTTTGTGGGGTATTTATGGTACTTTATTGTAAAATTTGGATTAAGTATTTGGTCCTAGGCTATGTGCAGGTTAGAGTTAAATGAAAATGCTTTTTCTGTGTTGTCTGCTGGCCTTAGTATGTTGTCTGTGGCTTCCACAAAAGTCCCCCCAAATTCCCATTTAATTTCTTATGCCAACAGGTGATATATTGAAACTACACTAGGAAAAGTCGCCATGTAGAAGGGATAACTGTACCCACTATATGTGCTAAGTGCTTTACATGTATTACCTCATTTCACCCTCACAACAACCCTAGGAGGTAAATGCTAGTATTATCCCTATTTTTCAGCTGAAGAAATGGGCAAATAGAGGTTGAGTGACTGGCCCAGGGTCACATAGCTAGTTAATGCTTGAGGCCAGATTCTAGGCACAGAGTTCTATCCACTGTACCACCTAGCTACCTGTATCATCTGTTTCTACCATTCAGCTCTCATTTGCAGTTAATCCATTACTTAATATCATTTACTATCTTACCTTGTACATAGTTGTCCTATGTATGCTAATAATGAATTTCTGACTGTCATATGCCTTTATTAAACTATTAAAGTTCCAGGAGAAGCAGGGACAGTGTCTTATTTAAACTTCTGCAGACAAGGACTTTGTCTCTCCTCCCTCAGGGTTTCATAAGCTCTGATCAGCTCAATAACATCCCTGGTTGTTGGGATACTCCCTTGTCTCTCCCGTGGCAGTGCCTAGCATTGGGCTGGGTACAAAGTAGGCACTATATAGGGAAAAGAGGAGTGGAAATGGAGGTGCTAATAATAACTACCTTTGGAAGGAGAAAGAATGGGAGTTTTCTTACTCTTCAGTGCTCCCCTTCTGCCCAACATGAGCCTGGCTATCAGACTCATTCTCTCTCTTTCTGCTAATTAAGAAGGCGTATAGATATAGAGCTAGATAGACATAGACACACATACCTCCATCTGCCCGTCTGTCTGTCTGTCTCTGTCTCTCCGTCTCTGTCTTTGTCTCTCTCTGTGTGTCTCTCTCTATCTCTCTGTGTCTCTGTCTTTCTCTGTGTGTCTGTCTCTCTCCATCTCTGTCTGTCTCTCTGTCTCTGTCTGTCCCTGTCTCTGTCTCTCTGTCTCTATCTCTATCTCTGTCTCTCTCTCTTCATATATGTACATATATGTATGTATATATACATATATATACCACACACACACACACACACACACACACACACACACACACAAAATCCTGTAGTGATGATTTCTAGTATTCATAACATGAGATTTCTTGGCACTGTCATCGAGTCAGCCATCTGCATCATAAATCGCTCTCTTCCTTTGCCTCTCCACATCCTAGCTGACAGACATGGATAGCCAGGCTTCATTTGGTGCTCACAGGAACACCATGTTTTGCACTTGCACACCCAGGCTGCCTCTAGCAAATCAGGAGTGCCAGCTGCTGTAAGGGACTAAAATGGAGAAGTATCCCATAATCACTGCCACCATCCTAGCTAGTCCTGTCCACCATCCCTTCATACAACAGCATTCTGGAAGTTCTTCCTTATTCTAGTTTCTTTTCCTTTAAATCCATTCACCTATCAAACATTTCTTACTTCTCTGTGTCTAATATACTGTATTAGATGATAGGGAAGATGTGAAGATCTGATGTGGTTCCTGCCCTCTTGGAATTTATAGAGTAATGAGGGAGAAATTTTTGGTCATCCTTTAAATTGCACCCACTGTTAGGTCAGGTCAACCTTGCCAGAAGGCCAGAGTGGCTGAAATAGAAAGCTAATGGGGCCTCTTTGTAGCATATAGTGTCATCCTAGAAAGGAAATCAGCAAGACCAAAAGGCCATGTGTAGATTTTGTGAGTGCAAAATGACATAACCACAAAAGAAAGGAGGTTCATTTGAAGTGATTTGAAATTTTAAGTCTCTCGTCTGCATCTGATAGTCAAGAATCCTTCATTAGAACTCTTTAAGTGAGGCAGGTGGTAAAATACAGTAGTAAAATGCTGGACTTAGTCAGGAAGACCTGAGTTCATATCTGGCCTCACTTACTAGTTGCGTGACTGTGGGCAAGTCACTAAACTGTCTGCCTCAGTTTCCTCATCTGTAAAATAGGGATAATAATAGCACCAACCACCTATGCTTACTGTGAGGAGAAAATGAGATATTTGTAAGGCACATGGCCTTATGTGCCTGGCACATAGTAAGCACTTTAAAAATGCTTGTTTCCTTCCTTCAACTGCCATTTTTGCTGCTGAGTTCACCTGCGTGGACAAGTAACCTAATCTCTCTGGGCCTCATCTCTTAAATGAGGTAGTTGGACTAGATTAGAGTTATCCCCAAGTGCCACCAGCGCAAACCAGATTAAAAGGTACTTGGGAAATAGTTAACAAAATAAATAAAAATACAACAAAGCATAGCTAATGTATTCTAAAGTCACTTTGTGACCCAGCAGGGATCTTTACTCACATATGGGTTGCTAGCCTCTGTTTCTTTTCTGAGTCTGACAGCACTGGATCAATTGATGTCTATGAATTTCCCTGTTTCTGTTATGTTTCTCACAGTCGGCCCTTTCTTTTCAATCCCATTGCCACTGCCCTATCTCAGACCCCCGTTAATATCTATGTTACCTTAAGAGAATCCCTTAACCCCTTTGAGCCTCATTTCCCCATCTTTGTAGGACTAATCTTCTTTCATCCTGTAGAATGTAAGAAATAAAAAAGAATCTTGGACTCAATGATCCCCTTTTAGCCCTAAACACATGACCCCATCTCCCAGACTATGATGACTACTCTCTAACCCATCTCTGCCTTTATGGTGTCTTCCTCCTCTCTGTTTCTCCCCCAATGCCCCATTAATGTTAATCCACAGACATTAGTGCATCACCCCTCTGCTCAGGACTCTGCAATGGTTTCTTGTAGATGGCTGAATAAAGTCCAGACCCTATTTAGCCTGGTATTTGAGACATTCTAACGGAAAGCTCCATCCAGCCCTTCCAGGTTCACTCACCTTCAGCCTCTCTCCCATTCGTTGAATGGGTGTTACCTCATTCACAGTGAGCACCTGAAAAGACCTTAGCCTGAAAGGGCTAGGGTCTCCCATTGCATGCTGGGTCATCTCCAGTCATCTTGATGAATATCTGGTCACTTGACCCAGATGGCTCTGGAGGAGAGAGTAAGGCTGGTGACCTTGCACAGCCCTCCCTCACTCAAATCTAAGTTGACTGCAAGTCATGTCATCATTTCCCTGATGTCATGGTCGTCTTCAAGAATGAAGGGCAAACACAACCTTCAGCCTCTCTAGATCCGAACCATAGTGGACTTCTTGTTATTTTAAGGCAGCTTAGGTGGTAAAATGGACAGAGAGCTGCACCTCTATCCAGCCTGAGGAAGGCCTGCGTTCAAATCTGACCTCAGACAAAATAGGTGCATTACCCCTGGGCAAATTGACTAATTGCTGTCTGCCTTGGTTTCTTCATCTGTAAAATGAGGATGATAACAATAGCATCCACATCCTAGGGTTGTTGTGAGGATAAAATGAGATAAAGTTGTAAAGTGCTTCACAAAGTTTAAAATACTATATGTTATCAATTATTATTCCTCGAATATGCTGTGAAATTTCCTGCCTCCCTGACTTTGCTTACACTTTCCCCTCTACTTGTAGTACCTTCCCTAGAGCTCCCCATCTCCAACTCTAATACCCCATCATTTATCTATTTTGTAGATATTTAATTTGGATTATTATATACTGGGTCTGGGTTTGTCATGGTGAAGCCCACTCATTCTGGGGAATAATGAGGTAGTAGTGATTTCACTAAGGCTCCCAGGACTTGCTATGTACGTCCTCAGTCTTTGTCACTGCTGCCTGCTAATTAATTAACTGGGGTTAGTGTCATTCTGGCAGGCAGCCAATTAAGAACTCATGGTCTACAATTTGGTGATTGCTTGGCCCTTCGTGTCTTCTTGGAAAGTTCATTTTAGACTTGTTCCTCAGCTCCTTACTAGCTGGAAAAAATCACTTAACCTCTGTCGGCCTCAATTTCCTTAACCGCAAAATGAAGATAATAGCACCTACCTCTCAGAATGAAATAACTTTTGTAAAGCGCTTAGCACAGTGCCTAACATATAGGAAGTGGTGTGTAAATGTTAGCTATTATTATGAATTGAGATAACTTTCGTAAAGCGCTTAGCACAGTGCCTGACATATGGGAAGTGGTGTGTAAATGTTAGCTATTATTATGAATTGAGATAACTTTCGTAAAGCACTTAGCACAGTGCCTGACATATGGGAAGTGATGTGTAAATGTTAGCTATTATTATGAATTGAGATAGCTTTCGTAAAGCGCTTAGCACAGTGCCTGACATATGGGAAGTGGTGTGTAAATGTTAGCTATTATTATGAATTGAGATAACTTTCGTAAAGCGCTTAGCACAATGCCTGGCCCATAGTAGGCGCTTAAGAAAGGCTTCTTCTTTTGCCCTTCCCCTTCATGTTGCAGTTGGGTTCTTAGTAACGGGACTCTAACTTAGGACAGTTATGATGCCATAGGATTTCAGAGCTGGAAGAGTCCTTATAATAGCCTATCGAGCCCAACCCTCTCATTCGAAGGTGAAGATGAGGTAAAGTGGCTTGTCTAAAAGGGCATTTGGGGATATAGTGGATAGAATGCCAGGACTGGAGTCAGGGAGACTTCTCTTCCTGAGGTCAAATCTGGCCTCAGATGCTTACTAGCTGTGTGACTCTAGGCAAGTCACTTCACCCAGATTGCCTTAATTTTCTCATCTGTAAAATGAGCTAGAGAAAGAAATGGCAAACCACTCTGGTATCTTTGCCAAGAAAAACAGCAGCTCGGGTCACAAAGAGCCAGACACGACTAAAATCAACTCAATAATAATCGCAAACAACTTGGCCAAGGTCATATCTTCTCTAACTTTCACAGTTCAGTTTTTTTGGCACTTTTCTTCCCTGAAAGAGGAATCTGTCATTCCCATTCTCTTCAGTCAACAAATGTGTTTTCTGTAATTAATTTCATATGTGCATTTGAGATAGGAGCAAGGACAGTGTGAAGGCTGATGGATGCTAATGGATGTGTTCAGTCTAAATTAGCTGAGTTTTCTTTGTGCCAGAGCCTGGGATAACCCTCTTTGCTGTGGAATTTCTGTTTAGAATGGGAGCTGAGAGAGTGGAGGAGGACAGTGGGGAATGGAGGGAGTAGAGGGTTGAGAAGCACAATTGAAGCTGGAGGTGTCTAGGAACATTTGGTTGCTAAGGAGTTAGAACAGTTGTGTATCTTTCTGGGAATCCACTGAAAAAGTGGGTGACTCACTTTGGGAACAGAGCCATCCAATGGAGCTGTGAAACAGGTGAATATCTTCTAAGGAAGCAGAAAAGGGAATTTTTAAATTAAAGCTTCTTGCAATGAGTTCTTTTTTTCCATCTTGATCCCCACTGCCTGTAGGATAAGTGCTATTGTTTTCACATCCAACTCTGTGACTCCTCGGACCATAGCATGCCAATGTTTTCCATGGGTTTTTCTTGGCAAAGATACAGGAGTGGCTTACTCCAGCTAGTAAGGAGCTAGTAAGAAGCCATTTCCTTCTCTAGTAGGTTAAGTGACTTTCCCAGGATCACACAGCTAGTAAGTGTCTGAGGCTGCATTTGAACTCAGAACTTCCTGATTCTAGGCCCATCACTCTATCCACTAAGCCACCTAGCTGCCTCCTAAGTACAAGTGCCTTAAGCCTTCCTTCATACCCTCCAGGCTATCTTTCCAACCTTTATCTTTCTCTCTACTACTCTACTTCCACTCCATTGCAGCCTAACTGTTCTCACTATAGCATTCAGACTCTAAGTCTCTAAGACTTTGTGCTTGCTATTTCCTCTGCCTGACATGTCCTCCCTCTTCCTCTCTGCTTAACTAAGTCAAATGTGCCCTTCCAAATATGAATGAAAGGCTTGAATCTGATGATCGTTGAAGTCCTTTCCATGACGGAAACCTTTGATCCAGCTGAAAACCTGCTGTCTTTGTGCACTAAATTTTTCTCCTCGGATTTGGAATCAAAAGACCTGAGTTCATCTGTATGACCTTGGCCAAGTCACTTCCCTTTCCTAGGACTCAATTTCTTCATCTATGAAATGAGAGAATCAGGGTGATTCCCTCTAAATCCCAAAGTTCAAAATCTTTTGATCTCAAGACGCTTCCCTGAATTCCTTTTGCATTCACTGTCACAACTAGTTACTTGGCAATTAGTCACATATTGTCTTATGTTGGCCTTTAACTTTTCATGTGCTTTTTTCAGTGAGTTGGTTTCCTAATGAATTAATAAACAAAAAGCATTTCTTAAGTACAGTAGATTGACACACCCCTTCCAGAAACTAGGGTTTCAGAACTGGGGCAGGGATGGGAGGAGGAGGAGGAAGAATTAGGGAGTGAAGTGATAAAACGTAATTGGAGTTTGCCTGAAATTGTAGACCAGGTGAGACAGTCAACAGTTAGGATTGTGAGACCTGTTTATGAGATCATAAACTCACTAAAGAAGTACATTCTTCCTTTATTTCTCTGCTATTCCAGAGCCCTTAGCAAATCATTAGCTGGTTGTGAATGAATGATTAATTGAATGAAATAATCTGGTAAGGAGGACTAGATGTTTCTTAGTAAGGAAGCCCAGGGATGAGTAGCCTCTATTGCAAATGGTGTTGAAGGGAAATTGCGATAAAAATTTGGAATCTCAGATCCTTCTGGATTAAAGGGGAAAATGAGTCTGAATTGCAGACAATTTAGATCAGACACTATCTGAATGGATACCAAGTCATAAACTAAGTCATACTGACTTTGAGGTCAGTTTCATTTATTCTGAACTCTCATTCGGGCCACCAATTCACCTAGCTGAATAAATTTTGACAGCAGCTGTTGGAGAGATGCTAAAATGCAGACATTGTGGAGAGATTGTTTGTGACAATTCTAGCCTGGATGTCACAATGGAGACAGAAATGGCTTTGTGACGGCACATCTCTCTTGGGTTGTTTGCCTCTGGAGAAAAGTTTGGGTCAGCCTTTTGTGACAGTCAGAAATCTGCAAAACTCTGAGAAGTCCAACCAGATATATCACAAGCCTGATTAATCAGAACGCCCAGGAATTGGGCAGTTTGGGTAGGAACCGACTTTTCTGACAGCTGAGATTTAGTTGCAAACTCTTTGTTTCACATCTTGTTGAATTCTGTCTCAAATGTTTGCATCTCTTTTTCTTGCCTTAGTAATATATGCATTAATAACAAATAAATAAATAAAGTAAACATATGCAAAAATAAATGCATTTTTCAGGGATATTTTCCTGTAGTAGAATCAAGTTAATGAGCATTTATTGAGCACCTACTGTATTTCCATTTGCTGAATTTGGCATTGTGGATGTATATTCCCATTGTACAAGGTAATAATGACAACATACTGTCTGTGTGGCCTGGGATAAATCACTTGACCTTTCTATGTCTGTGTTATTGTCTCTCTCTGACAGATGGAGAAACCAAAGCCAGGAGAAGACTGGAATCACATAGCATAGGGCTTTATCTGTCTAAATGCCATTGCCTCTTTTGGCTCACTACCACATTGTCTGTACTCAAGACAGATAGAGAACAAACGCTGATCTTTGGCGGGGGATAGTGGTGGGAGGAGGTTAGGGCAGGCAGAGAGTGATAGAGGTGTTAGATGACACTGACCAGTTGCATGATACAAAGGAGACCTGAGTTCAGGCTTGGTAAAGCTTGGTAAAGCAAAACTGTGGGTGAAGGGAAGTTTATATTCCATATTTCCTTGCATATTCTGCCAGTATCCACCCCTTGTGAAGTCCTATCCTCGTGCCATCCTCTTTCCCCTCCTCCCTAGCTTCTTTGGCCTGTCCCTGTTATACATGTTTTCCTTGCCCTGAAATCCCTTTATTCTGTGCCCAAAGTGTCAACTAGGCAACCTGAGAAGGTAGTCTAATAGAATATTAGCTCCTTGATAAGAGAGACTGTTTTGTTGTCGTCCTGTTTACGCCTGGAGCTCCTGGCATAATGTGCTTCTGACACATAGTAGGTGATTAATAAGTACATATTGATTGATTGATTACTTAGAAACTGAGGAGAAAGAACAGTGTCAATTCTAGGAAATAATACCTTGACCATTTCACCCAGCCCATCATGGTGCAGTTTCAGACACTATAGCTAATCCTTGGAGGGAAGTGGGGGACAACAGGACCTTCTTGGCACTCTTCAAATAATGCTGCATAGAAAACCATTTTTTATGCTTGCACTGATGGCCTGCCTGCCAAGAGAGCTAAATCCTCTGCCACAGAGCAGCCTAGCCTCGTTCCATCTCGTCATGGGCTGAATCACGGCTATGTTCCTATACTCAAGTTCATTTCTGAGGATAATTTATGCTTCTGAGATTAGCTGGGCCCCTCTGGTAAGTGGAATTTTCTTCCATTAACAAAGCCAGAACCTGAGGAGCTCCAACCAATCCTCATTTATGGTTGGATGAGGTTCAAGGAGTGCTTTTTTCATTCTTGATGAAGGGGCTAATTGCCTCACTTCCTCTTCTTCCATGCCTGGATGGTCTGCAGCAGCCCAGCACAGAATCCAGATGTGACAGAGAGCGATAGGAAGGCACCATAATGAGGCAGCCAGTCCTAATGGAACATTCGATCCTAGGGCAGAGAACAGCTGAGGAGCTTTAGGCAGAGGGAGTTCTGAGAGGCCTGTGTGAGCAGGGTCTTGGCTGAATGGGAAGAAGGGAATGTGATGAAAAAATGTTGCATGTGAGTTAGTCAGTCAATAAGCATTTAGAGACCCTGCTTTCAAGGAGCTCACAATCTACTGGGGGAGATGGCCTACAAATAATAATATACAAGCAGGCTATAATGTTAATGTTAAATGTTAAAAAACATTATTCTTTCCCTACATCATTTGCAAACTTTCCCCCTCATCTCAAATTCTATTGCAGGGAATATAATAGCTTGAAAAATCATCCTAGTGCCTTTCCTATACTCTCCTTATTTATTTCCCCATTTCCTCTGGCATTTTTGGAAGAATCAGTTAGCTCTCTAGCATCACTGACTGTTCAATGAGTTAGGAAATAATGGGGACAGCTTTAAACTGCCCTCAGTGTAACCATTAAGGAAAAATACAAAAGACTTTCTGGGATGAAACTACATAAGTACATCTCTTGCTACTAGGAAAAAAGAAGCTGAACGATAGTTACAAGAACCACCTGCCTGCAGTACCTACTTTCTGAAATTAAAACATTTATTTTTTTTACTAAGGGTAGATTCCTCCCTCACACACCCACACCCACCCACCCACACAAACGCACACAAACGCACACAAACACACACACACATCTCCATCTTTATTAATTTCACATTTGAACTTGAATGCAGTTGTGATTTCTGAAAAGATTGCAAATTCAAATAACATTGACTTTATGTAACAAAAATGAAGGACATTCTTTAAACATATCCCCATCATGCTGGAATTTTATTAGGAGAGAAGTCAGAGAATAGGGAGAATGTCAGCAAAGTCATCCTCCCCCAGGGAGTAACTTAAGGTTTGGGCCAAGCCATTAGCATCCTCCATCGCTCTCTGGGCACTCATTGTGAATTGACAAGCAGCACAGCATAGCTGCCATGTCCAGTACTTCACCATTTGCTGCTTAAAGAGCAAAGTTATCAGAAACAGAGTTGCTGATTTGCATCCAAGAGTCATATTCATTGTCAGGTCTTTAAAAAGGAGATCCTTTCTCCAGCTCATCCTTCTTTTTACTTCTCCATCTTCTTTTTACTGTGGGGCTTCATGGGGTAGAGGGTTGATTTCTCTCTAATTCCTTTGCAACTCCCCTTCTGTGTTGCCCCTAGTGCCAGTACAGGGCTAGGCTCATAGTAAGTGTTCACGAAATATAAGAAGGCCATGTAATCGCATATTGCGTAATGATTCAGAGAATGGCTGACATCACTGGCCATACCTTTTCCCTACAGGTTGGTGCAGGTGAGCTTCACCTTCGGCAGTCTACTGTAGTGATCATGGCTGAATCTTCCTCTACTGATTGCTGCAATCCTCAGAGCTATCCTTCACTTACATCTTTGATTCTTTCCTCTTCCTACTCCTCTCCACCCTTAATATCCAAGTCACCATGTTCTTTTTAGTGGTGCCTCTTGCACGTTCACATTGCTGTTTAAAAATGGTACTTCGAGGTGTTCTCAGGTAGAGATTCAAGCTCTTCCCATTTTGTGGGTGGCAGTGTTCATCTTGTTAGTCTAGGGGTACAGTGTGTCAGCATTTATCCAGTTAGATTCTTGGCTCAGCCCCCACCCCTTTGGGAGTGTCCACCCTCTTCTTGTATTACCTAGCTTAAATGGAATTCAATCATATGAACATAGCATGTAGCTGACAATGCAACCACTGCTTAACTATATGGTGTTCTTTTATTCATAACAAAAGAAGCGAAAGGAATTAATCTTATTATAGTGAAATAAGTACCTCCAGAGCTGTGAGTCCATGGCTCCTCCCACTCCCAGGAGATTCCAAACCAGCCTAAAGCAAGGGTTGTTAATCATTTTTCTATCATTGACCCCTTTGGCACTCTAGTGAAACCTATGGGCCACTTTTCAGAATAATGTTTTTAAATGCATAAAATAAAATGCATAGGATTACAAAGGGACCCAGCTATATTGAAAATATCAAAATATTTTTAAAAGAGTTTTTGGACCCTAGGTTGAGAACCCATGGTAAAGATCTGTCCCAAATCCATTAGTACAAGAACACAGTTCAAGTGCATAGACTCAAACCTCCCCATCAGCCATGTCCATTGGGAGCTAGCAGCCATCCCCTACTAGTTTTCCACTCACTGCCTCCCATAGGATCAATATCCAGTGTTAAACTCAGAATCTGAGTCACTAACGCTGACTGCTTTTATTTCTTTACCCCTTTGTCTGGGACTTCTAACTAATTATTGGCTTCCCAACAATCATCTATTGAACTACATAGGATTCAAACTGCTGCTCACAGCTTTGTTCATTGCTAATGAAGTGACTCAAGGGTAGGCCCAGGCATGGAAGAAGATCCTTCCTATACTTTCCTGCTGTTTTTCCCATGTCCTCGATTACTTCCACCTCTTCAGCTGGTTTTATATTATCTTGGTTTTATGAATGAAGATGACTGGAGACATGGGGATGACAGGTCATTCCCTTCTCCTTCTCTGCCCCTCAGTAGCATGCAGAGCATGTCCTAGGATCACTGCCACAGCCTCTTAATGGTCTCCCTGCTTCCAGTCTCTCACTCTTTCAGTCCATTCTAGGTATGGCAAATACACTAATCTTGGTGTGCTGGCTTCTCTGAGTAACCACTCCGATCAAGTTATCCTCCCACTTAAAACTTTAAGTGACTATTCATTTAGCTACTCTAAACTCCTAGAATGCAAGGCACACTTCATCTGGCCCCAACCAATTTCTTCAGCTTACTTCCCTGTACTTGCCTTCTCTCCTCTCCCCTCTATTCCAGCTAAATTGGTTTACTCCTTGTCCCCTATCAGTGATATAGATTCCCACCTGGGTGCCTTTCTTCACTACCTTCTGACTTCCTGAAATGCCCTTCTCTTCTCCTCTACTTGTTTAAAGGCGTTTCAGTAGTCCTAGTACAGTTTTATAGCTTAAATATTAATCGTTAATAGTTTAAAACTGCACTAAGACTTCTGGGACACCAGCATATCTTCTGTCTCCTGGACGCAACTGTAAATTTCTTGAGATCCAGGATGTTAACTTATATTTCTTTTTCTCCCTAGTGCCCTCTAGATAGCAAGTACACAATACCTATTTGATGATGATACCAGGGATATTTCTGGGCCTGAGGGGGTTTCATTCTCAAGCTTGGTGATCAGCATCTAGGCCTGTGGGTGAAAATCTAGTGAGAGCTAGAAGTTCTGTAAGCCCAGAACACCTCCTGGAATTTTATTGCCAAAACTAAATCCCTGTTAACTTTGTCATTTTTTTTCTCTGTCCTTAAAGTGGAGTGATGGTGAAGGGGGTAGAGGTTGGGACTGGGATGTTGTGGTATGTTCAGTTGCACCAAAATAGAGTTAATTCATTTGGTTCAAGTATTTTAGATGTCCTGCTGAGTCCAAAGGCAAAATATTCACTGTACTGGAAGATTCATTTTAGTCTTGCTAACATTCTATGTGAATTTTGAAAAAGCGGTAGAGGATGCATTCTGATGCAACAGTCCTTTCAGTGTCTATTGTGTGAAAGGTACTGTGCTAAGGGCAGTGTATTTACATATCAAAATAGGAAAATTCCTCATTTCAAGGAGCAGACACACATTCTACTGGGTGGGAGGGGGGATGGGAGAATGAGCAATGGCCAGGATGTGACATATACACGGATAAGCGTAATATAAAGTAGAAACATAGTACTCTAGGAAGAACTGAGAAAGAAGAGAATGCTTTTAACTGATGGGGTTGGAGTGAAAGATCAGGGAAGGCTTCATGGAGGAAGTGACACCTGAGTGGAGCCTTGGAGGAAGAGAATTCTGAAGGGCAGAGATGAGACAAGAGGGAGAGAAAAAAATTAAGAAGGGGAAAAAACCGTTAGAGATGGACAAAGCTGAAAATTGTTCAAAAACAAATACCAAGCACTGGAAAAAAGGCCCTGGACTTATAAATGATGGAGCAGAGCACATCTTATCAAGTGAACTGGAGAGATTCTGAAGAATGTAGATACTCCAAGAGCAGCCTATACACGAGTTTACTGAGCTCCCTGCCAGAAGTAGGCTCCAAGAGGGAAGACCCTTGCACCTTTGCTTTGTACCATGTCCTCACCCCACTACCCTCCGCCCACGTAGTGCCTGATTTCTTAGACACAAGCCAGACCCGGAATCACCACACACACACCCACTTTCCTCCCAGATCTCTAAAAATGCAAAGTAGGCCTTATCAGCAGCTCCCAAAAAGTCAGCAAGAGCAGACTGTCAAAGGAGGAGACATAAAATATGTTCTCAGTAACAGAAAGAAGTAGGAAGTCCATGGCCAGATGTTAGGGTCATAGTCTTTGGAGAAAATAGTCAAAACAACCTCTTGTACTCTTATAGATATTTAAGAACTGGAGAGGACCTTAAGATTAAACCCAACCCCCTCCTTTGATGGATGATGAAACTGGGTCATATGGTATTTAAATGGTTTGCTCAAAATACACAGTGAGAGAGCAAGGTTCGAACCTGAGTATTCTCACTTGAAGCTTAGGGTTCTTTCCATAGAAGTGAGAAATAGAGAGGGATAGGAGAAAGTGATTGACAATTCAAGTTTCTTTTAGGATCATAGATTCTGAGCTAGGAAGAACCTTAAAAGGCATCTAGTCCAGCTGTTTCATTTTACAAATGAGGAAATTGAGGTTGGGCAGAGCTGGGATTCATACCCAGGTCCTCTGACCCTGCATCCAGTCCTCTTTCCATTGTACCATGCTTCCACGGGAACAACTCCATGGGGCAAATGGCAGCCCCATGTTCTGGGTAGCATAGAGAGCAAAGCTGACCTAATGAGTTATGACTTCTCTGACCCTCAGTCTCCTCATCTGTAAAGTGAGGATAATAACACCTTTTGTGCCAACCTTATAGGGTTGTTTTCAGGCTCAAATGCATTAATGTATATGAAGCACTTTGCAAACCTTAAAGTGCTATATAAATGTCTGACCGTTGTGAAAAATGACCCCTAGGTATTAAGGAGGAGCCCATGAAAGGACAGGCTCTTTTCCTCTGGAAATCTAGTTAATTTGCAGTTGATTCAAGGCTGAGGAGAAAAAGAGAACATATCTTAAAAGTTTTCTTTGGATACTTACTGGAAATTTATGATTTGAGAGACATTTTCTTGAAATCTGCATTTTTTTTCGGCAATGTTAGTCCTTTGTAATATCAAAAGGGAGTCACTCGGTTCATTAGATTTCGTCTTTCAGCCACCCTCACTGCAAAAGACCAGAGTCCTCGTTGGAAATGGGCTGTGAAATCTGTTCCTTGAGCTGATGCCTCTCTCACATACTTCTCCACATCTATGCATGAGTCATAAAGGCATGTAAACCATGATTCCTTTGGGGATCAGACGGATAAATAGCAAAAGAAAAAGGAAGGAAAGGAAGAGCTTCCTAATAGCAATGAACTCTCTGAGGGCCACATGTTGTTAGGAGATTGGATTCCTTTGAACGAGAAGTCACGAGACCTGATTTCTAGTGCTAGCTTCATCAAAAACTCCCCATGTGACCTTGTACAAGTTTTTTCTTCTATCTGGACCTCAATGTAATTAATAAAAGCTAACATTTACATAGTATTTACTATGTGTCAGGCACTGTGCTAAGCACTTTACATTTATTATGTCATTTGGTCCCTCACAACAACTATGGGAGTTAGGTGCTAATATTATCCCCACTTTACAGATGAGGAAACTAAGGCAAACAGAGGTTAAGTGACTTCCCCATGGTCACACAGCTAGTAAGTGTCTGAGGCTGGATTTGAACTCAGATCTTTCTAACTTCAGGCCCAGCACTCTATCCACTGAGCCACCTAGCTACTCCTACAAAATGGAACAGATGATTCCTGCTCAGCCTTCTTTAAGTGGTTATCGTGAGGCTCGAATGAGATAATGAATATGAAGTTTCCTTTAAAAATAAAGTATGTACCACTTAGGACCAGAATAGCCACATGACATCTACTCAGTGTAACAAGTGGTTTTGAAATGTGGGAGGGCAAAGGAGGGCCATGCTGTCCTAGTACTTGCCTTGTGGAGAGGAAAAAATTTAAAAAAAAAGCTGTGCCCCTAACCCCCCCAAACAAAATTAAATAAATAAAGTATGTTGCAGATATCTTCCAGCGAAGAACAAGGTTCATGGTCTTTTTGGCTGATGCCTACATATTCTGTAGCACTCAACCTAAATCCATGGGATTGATAGTTTTGTGGATGATTCTTTGAGAGACCAGCACATCACCAAACCTCTATTGCAATGGAGCCCCTGCCTGAGCCAGCATCTTTTCTGAAGTCTCTGGACACAGCTGAGCAGAGCCTGCCTTCAGCAGAATTATAAAGCTTGTCTTCAGTGTCTTTTCTTAATACATTCCTTATTCCCTGTCATCTACCTGGTCGAAGTGCTTACTACTCCTGTTGTACCCCGCAGTGCTCAGGAGGCCTTACTATGGGCCCTAATTAGTTTTGACTTTCCTAAGCAGAACCCAAATATTTCTCTCTAGATATTTTCCTCTCTCCTTCCCAACAAAACTTACTTGTACTTGGTCAGCTTCTTCAGGTCAGCTCCCAAGGGCCAACATGATAAATAGAATTGTACAAAAGTGTTAATTCTTAATTGCTTACTGTTCCCATTTCACAATTTTGAATACAGACTTAAACAGAAAAATCTGATGTTTTTGTTTTTAAATAGAAATTTAGGGTGATTTGGTCTTACACAATCTGAAGGTATATGCAAACTAACAGGATTCCTGGAGATGTAGCACTTAACTCCAAGAAATATTCTGGGGCAGCTAGGTGGCACAATGAGTAGAGCACAGGCCCTGGAGTCAGGACGACCTGAGTTCAAATCCAGTCTCAGACACTTGACACACTTACTGGCTTTGTGACCATGGGCAAGTCACTTAACCCCAATTGCTCTGCCTTCCCTCCCTCAAAAAAAAAAAAGATACTCTAAAGAGTACTAAACTTGGAGTTATGTAAGACCTGGGTTCAAATCCCACCCCTGACACTTGCCAGCCCTGTGGCCACGGGCAAATCATTTAAACTCAAAATAAGGCTTTATTTGTAAAATGTCGAACCTTTAATGCCAATCTCACAGTGTCTTTTGTGAAGATGAAATGAAATAATGTATGTAAAGTGATTTTAAAACCTTAAATGGGTATATAAATATTAGCAGCTGTTATTATTTATTAATGATGGAATTTCCAACACTATAGAATCTGGGCTGGGAATTATTTTAGGATAGGCCAGCCTTCCCAGTGTGTACCAAATCACATTATGTAGTTCTCCTATGATAACTCCAGCCTTATCTTTGCCATTACTCTGGGTTTTTAGAGCCAATTATCTCTGAAGATCAGATTAGGACTCTGTGGACATAGAGGTCCAAATAAAGGTTGGAATGATCTCAAAATTCCAAGAAGTTCAAGGACAGGGGAGTTTTGGAGTCATTTTTGAAGTCTCAAGAATATTCTCAGTTCTGGGCTTCCCAGCAATTCTCTCTCAAAGAGAATTCTACTAATAACACTAACATACCTCTGAAGGGGCCTCAAGACTCAGAGTAACTTAGTCAAAGACCAAAGAAGATCTTTGTGGAGCATATGAAATTCATTGGCTTTTCAAATTTTCAGAAATTCCAAATCTCTGGGGTAAATTAAGATGGCTCACCATGAGTTGAAGACCCCCTCTAGTCCCCATAGTCTCTTCTAGATTTTGCCAGGCAACAGATATTTTCCACCATGTAACTTTTAACTGTCAGGAAAGAGGAATGGTATTTGTCAGGCAGGGGTGAGTTTCATAAAATATGAAATCCAGATGTCCATAAAGAATAAACTGGGAGGGATTAACGACTTTACTAAAGGATCCATATCTACAAAATGATGGGTTTGTGCTCAATGGTATCTGCAGTTTCTTCTAGCTTTAAATCTTTTATCAAACAAGCAGATTTACAAGGCTTCAGCTTGTTTCTTATCACCTTAGAAATGTGCCAGAAGCAGGAACTTACATGAGGTTGAAGAAGAGAAACTAGAAATAAAAGGCTGTTGACAAGGCTGTAATATCCCTAACTGGTATTTGAAAATACCAAACTCCTTAGTCCTCTTGACTGGGTCAAATCTTGGGCATCTTTTGTGGCTTAAGCTCAGAAATGTTGCTGAAAATCCCCCTTACTTTTTCTTTTCAGTACTATTAAAGCCCAAGGAACATGGGCTCCTCTGTTGAGAATATTGGAATTGAGGTCATATAGAAATAACACTTCACTAAGGACCTGAGCTGGGTCTGTCATTGACCCAATGTTGATATTACATGGATGTCCCGTCACCCCCAGAGTTCATCTTTCTCTTTCAATGCACAATAAATAAGCACACCCAAGTCAGGATCCTGTATCTGCATTGCCTTTTATTTGAAACTTCAAAATAAGATTTCAATAGGTTGTGTTGCATAATCCATATGGCTTCAGTCCTGTTCCCTCAAGGCCCCTAGACTGGCCCCTAGAAATTATCCAGAAGGGTAATGTCATATGTGGAGGAGGGGAGACTGTACTGGGCACAGAAGGCTCAAAAATGGGTTCAGGTCCCAGCTTTTCCACTTATGTGACCTTGAGGAAGTCACTTGGTTTTTTCTACGTCTCAGATTTCTCATCTACAAAATGAAGGCATTGGACTAAATAATCTCTAAGGCTTTTCTCAAGTATAAAATTCTTTGATTCACTATAATTCTGTCCTGACTGATGATCTCTCACAATGCAGTTAACCATTCTCCTTCCACCTAAAAGTACACAGAAGGATAGAAAGGTTGGATGATGTGGCCCAGTTCATGCAACAAGTCTCTACTTTTTTGCATTATAAACTAGGCCAGGCTAACAAATGATGTGATAAAAGTGAATGTATGGATTTCAGAGTGTGTTCTTTTGGGGCAATATATAAGTATCTCTCTTCCACCAAAAAGAGCCTGAATTTCTCACCTTGTTCAGTCTAAACCACAAGTATTTATGGAGTAGCCACTATTGGCAGAATCCCAGCTCTAGCCTTGGATTCAACCCCTAACACTGATCCAGGAGAGAAAGCCAGAAGAGGAACAATTTTGTGAGGAAGAGAAAATAGAGATCCATTACTATACCCACTAGTTTCATAGGCAACATTGTGAGCCTTTGATCAAGCCGGATGATGTAAGTCTCCCTTCCAATGCAAAGACCAAAGGGTTTGGGGGACATGGGCTAGGAATCTTTAGCTTCACAAGACTTATGCTTGACATAAAAGGACCAATTTAACAACCAGGGTTATAGCTGAGGTGGGGGGGAGGATAGAACCAACTCAATAAGGCCGGAAATCTGAGGATAAAAGCCTCCATCTTATGTTCATTTCTCTGGGGAGCTATCCAGGGTACTGATCTCTCCTCCTAAAAAACCTTCCAACCTTGAAAAGCCCTCTTTATCTGACCACCTAACTAAACGTGCTTGAATCTTGCCTCTTGACTTTGATTAGCTTTGATTAATGACCACTTGCTCCCAGGTCGTGCCTTGTCTTATGTCATTTGCCTCTCATGCCAACAATTGCCCCAAATCACAGATTCTTAGCCTTTTTGTTGTGGATTTTCTGGCAGTTTGGTGAAGTCTACTTACCTCTTCTCAGAATAATGTTTTTAAATGTAAAGAACAGACAGCATAAAACTACAAAGGAAATAAATTATATTAAAACGTATTTATAAAAATATGTATTATTAAAAACCAAGTTTATAGACTCTAGCTCAAGAACCACTGCAAATCATGTCTTACCTAAGCTGAGCTATGATCTGTACTTGCTGCTTATTCTAGCTATATGTCAGTTGCCTAAGCTATATCATGGGAAAGGAAAGAGGAGGTCAAACTTAGATGATTTCTAAGGCCCCTTCTAACTCTGAAATTCTGCAGTTTTTTAATTAGAGTTAGACATGTTGTATGTGATGTCATCTTCCATCAGCCTGTAATGGTAGCCCCAGCACATGAAAGCTATCAGAGGAAAAAGAAGTAATGCTTAAGCTTAGGATAGAACATTGCCCTCTCTAAACTTCTCTTTTAAAATGTAAGCCCTGGAAATGGTCACATATTTAGTCCCATCTCTAATACCCCACTATGAAGTTTTATCAGATTTAGGGGAAAGGGTCATATGCTGAAATAAGAGCAGTAGACTTTGGAAGGGCTGGAGAGAACATTTAAAAGGTAGAATAGGGTATGGGGGAGGTGGCAAGAGGGTACAGGAATGACTGGTCCTGTTTCTGGGTATGACATCATAGAAGGCAACTAGTATACTGTCCCTAATGTTCCCCATCTTAGACTGGATGTCCACGGACCTGAACCTTCAAAGCATTTCTTATGATTTTCCACAGCAAAGGAAATGTTCATCTGCCTCACCTACCTGGCAGTGCCCTGGTGGATATTTGCAGTTGTTAACTCTGCTGGATCTTGTTGCAACTCACACTGTACTTCGGACCTTCGGGTGCTAATGAGCTTAGACAGGACTGAGAAAGTGGGAACCAGTTTTCTCAGCTGCCTCCCATACGTCAGAAGTTCTAAATTGGGAGTGAGGTGATCGAGGGAGGGTAGAAGAGGTAACACTCTATGTTTAAATCCCTAGCCATGCCAACAGAAGGCAGGGAGTCAGGTATTACAAGGGAACTCATTTATCCTTTTAACATCTCACTGCTCAAAAGCAGAGCTCTGAATATAGCACATTGCCAGGGCAAATTCTTAGTGAAAAATTCAGCATTAACCTCAATAAACAACAAATACATATTAAGTACCTGCTCAGTGCCCAGTTTTAAGCTGAGGAAGACATGATAATGATTGCTGACATTTATATGTGTGCAAACTTTAAGGTTTTCAAAGTATGTGGTGAATATTTTTCCTCTTCTGAGCCTTACGACAAAGGATGTAAAGGGGTGCTATGTTATGATCATCCCCATTTGTAAAACGGGAAAAAATGAAAGTCAAGGTTGAGTGAATCACCTGAAGTCCCACATTGTCTGAGGCAGGATTAAAATCCCCTTCTTCCTGACTCTAAGCCCAGCACTTCTGCCACTTTATATTCCATGCTGTCTCATGAGAGAAAATATAGCCTCTGCTATCAAGGAGCCCATCATCTAACTGGGGGAGCTAAGGCTGACTCATACACATGGGGAACCATGACTAGCACAAGACAATGTATTGCATAGATCTAAATTATGCAGTCTGGCTATAAATGCTATAGATTTTCTGAGGAAAAGGATCTGAAGACTGAAGTAGTCTCAGAATACTTGATGAAGAAGGTGGGGCTTCAACTTAGACAAGAGTTTGTTCAAGAGCCTTGTCCAGTTCCATGATCTTAAACATGTTAGGTATTCCAGCAGGCTAATGTGAGAGGAAGCAGTTCTCAACTGAGTGGAAATATGGAAAAGTTCTAGGTCTCCAAACCCTTGATGAACAACTCTCTGGCTCTGTGGTTAATGAGAAAATGACAAACTGCTTCTGTCCAGCAGATGGAGGATGGGGGGGGGGGGTAGACAAACAAATGAAAAGTGCTGTGGCTAATCTACAAACCAAATAATCTGTTCTGAGTTGAATGATGTTCTACCTTATTTGTGAAAATCTTAGGCCTACAAAGATAGAAGTTTCAGAGATTTCCTTCCTTATTTCCTCCCACAGTTCCCAGGCTACACTGCTCATACTCATCACCTTTTGAAACCATATTGCCTGGTTTGAAAGGTGTGCCCCTTCTTGTGCCAGCAAATATATTATCTAATTGCTTAATATGAATGGAAATAAGCCCAGTCGTGGAGTTGGCTTGAGATAATATGTTCTAAAGTTATGATTTTTCTAATACCATAAATGATGTACCCCGAGTCAAATAACAAACATAATAGATAAATATATCTTTTATGCTACAAAGAAATTATAGACATTTCTTCACTATTGAAGGTCTACTATGCTTAGGGGACTCAGAGATACAAGTTACAGTGTGTGACCATTGCCCTCTAGGGATTTACAGTCTAGTTAGGGAAACAGGTCGCACATACAAAAATAAAACTAATAATATAATATATAATGTAAAATATGATTAATAATATAATATATAATTACCAAATCAGAGCCAGCCTTTTGTAGTGGAATTAGCTGTAGACTTAGGGTCAGAAGACTGACTCTGCCACTTAGTTTAATTTTGGATAAGAAGCTTCACCTCTTCTGCTATTGAATAAGGAGGTATCGTTTCATGGTCCCTAAGGTGTCTTCCTCTTCTAACTTTCTATAGATATGTGAATGATACAGACAAAATGTGCTACAGGAGTAGAGAGAAAGAAGTGATTCCTCAAGAATTAGGGAAATTGGGGAAGGCTTCATGAAAGAGGTGAGACTTAAAGTGGTCTCTGAAGGATAAATAAGATTTAAACTAGTGGATAGGAGGAAGGAGGAGAGTGTTCTAGTTAGCAGAAATGGTCTGACAAAGGCATAGAAACAGATTTACTCAAGGTATCTAAGAGTAGAGGTAGACAAAGTGGACAAATGGGTTGGACGAGAGCAGGCAGTGGGTATAGAGAAACTAGGAAGTGTTTATGGAAAGCAATATTTTGGAGTCAGATGCTGCTGGGCCTTGAATTCCTGACTGAGAAGTTAAGACCATCCTATATGCAGTTGAGAGTCCTTGAAGGATTTCAATATCATTGTGATAGCATCTTAACCCATATTTTAGGAAGATTCTTCTATAAGTTCCATGCAAGATGGATTAGATGGGGGAAAGAGTGGAAGCAGAAAGTCCATTGTGCCAATAGGCAACATGTGTGGTAGGTGTGAAACATTTAATTTTCACAATATCTTGTGAGGTACCTAGGGCTGATACTATTTTCTCAATTTGGAATCAAAACACAAGAAGGTTAAGTTGTTTCCTGAGGTTACACAGCTTGTCAGGACCAAAATTAAGCCCTTTTGATTCCCAGCCCAGTCCATTTTCCATGACTATATCTTATGTCAATGCTAAGAGAAATTGTGGACTTCTTGCTACTTGGAATTTTTTTAATGGATGGATGCAATGGCTGGGCTCTCTCAGAGTGATGGCCATGGGATGAAAATTATATCTTGTTGAGATTGTGTCTTGCCTTGTGATTCTGAGATCTGGCATCATGTCAATAATAAGAACTTCTCATGTTGTGATGGGTGTCACTTTCTATCACGGTGTCCATACAACATTATCTGTCATTAGGACATCCATTTTTTTGGTCTACATTAAATGCCTGTTCATCTGGTATTGTTAGGGAATTGTTTTTAATTTGGTATTTTGGTTAGTAGAGAGATGCCACAGATCCTATACATTGATTTCTAATCCTCAAAAAGTAGGATCTATTAAAATAAAATGATCACTGAGGCTATAGGCAATACAGTTGGCACATTAAGTTTCTCTAATGTTTGAGCAACCAAGTCAGGATCTTTTATTGACTCAGCAGCCTTACTAGTTATGTCAGGATTGGAATTCAAGTCTGCTAGGCTATTGTTATTTTCATAACAGAATCAGAATTTCACAGTGATAGAGGATCAACTGGCCCAACCTGTATTGGAGCAATAAACTCCTCTACAGAATCTTAGATAAATGGCACCCAATAGCCACTCAATAATTGTTTGTGGAACTAAGTTGAAATGGAATCATTATGGATTTCATTAATTCTTTGATTTCTGGAAAATGCAATTTTTAGAACTGGAAGGTTAAAGATCATCTAATTCAATCCCCACATTTTATAGATGAAGTAACAGTAGCATAGTAGAGAGAAAAGGTAGAGTGGCTTGCCCAGAATCACATGGCTAATTAGAGTAAAGCTAAGAGTAAAATTCCATTCTTCCAGACCCCAAGCCAATGTTCTTTATACTACAAATTATTATTTTATGAAAATGTGGAAGTCTACTATCAGAGATTTTTGTTGACAGCTTATACTGAATATGGATACTACAATGATGTTTGGAAAGTATATTCCCCTAGGTAGGTCAGTTAACTCTCCTTCTAGTCCTACCATGCGCTGTTCATGTGATTAACAAACCAAGCTGGCCTTCACAATGCAGAGTGAAGCTCCATTCCCACCCTAGCTGAATGATCACAAATTCCAAGTGAGCTGGGTCTGAATTAATGAAATTTGCCTGAGCTAGGCTCTTTCTCTCTGTAAGACTCACAGTTTTGCAAAGAAAGGTCAGCTGTCACAGACTAGGTCTGTCCTTTCACAAAGACTTCTGTGTGTTGTGTCATCAGTGTCTCCTTCCTGCCAACCTACTCAAAGGCTCTCACTATTAATTATGCAGCTGAGCTCGTTAGCAGCTTGTTAATTAAAATGAATGACTGAGAGATTGAGATGGCAGAAGTATTACACCTCAGTGAGCCGGAGATCCCAAGAAAACTGTCCAGGAGGAATCCACCTGGGTCATTGCCCTCCCCAGGGAAGTGGTAGAGACTCAAATTATCAGCTTTGTTTAGTTACTGGATTGAGGAACTGCCCTCTGAGACTTGAGCTGCCCCTGTGGATTTAGAATCTCCTCCCTACCTTTCCAAGAAACAGGAGCCAAGGTCATCTGAAGGGTTTCCCTCTAGCGTGGTCAGGAACTCCAGGAAAAGTTCACATACCTCCCCCATACGTCGCCCCCATTGAGACTATAAGGTTAACATCCTCCAGCAGAGAAGGTGAAGGAAACAAGTCAAATCCAAACAAAGGAGAAAAAAAAGTTTATGAGAAGAGAGAGGAGGAGGGGAGAAATGAGAGTATGGGTGTGAATGTTTAGTTTAGGGCTTCTAAGGCAGCCCACTGGGATTATTTAATAGGCTTAAAACTAACAGGTAAAATAATAGCCTTAGAAAAGAAAATCCTAAGGAGGTTGGGGACAGGGAAGGGAAAGAAATCCTTAGTCTCTAGGATAGGGATAGCTCCTGACAAAATTATGGAGGAGGTCAAGTTGGCCTTCGGTGCCCCTAATTCTCCCTTTTTATATTCTTTTACCTTTTCATCCTCTTTTCTCTGCTCTTCCCCTCCCCTAGAAAGCCAATAACCCAGTGTGGCCATAGCCACAGGAACTTTCTGATAAATTCTTTTACACTTCTAGAGTATTAGAGATTTAGCACATAATCATCCCCAAGGTATTTGCATTTTAAACCAAGAAACCACAGAAAGCAATGCTTAACCAAAAGGAATGAATCTTTAATTTGGAATATGAAGTGCTTTGAACTGTAGGTGAAGGAGTAGATTTGGAGGGCAGAGTCCTTCATATCAGCACCCTTCAAATCATACCCAATGCTTACTCCATCCGTAGGTAAAGATGGCCCTAGAGATCACTAGATGACTTAGGCTTGAGTTCTAGTGCTACCATTTAATAGTTGTGTGATTTAGGCAACTCGTTTCCCGTTTCTTAGCTTTAGTTTCCTCATCTATAAAATGAAAGGCTGGACTAGATTATCTTGAAGACTCCTTCCAGCTTCAATATTCTGTGACTGATGCATATGACTATATGTAATGTCAGTTGCCCGAAGTAATATTGGTTTATGCTCTACTCCCTCATTCGTGGATGGGTCTTCAGGAATCTTTCCATACAAAGAACTAATTTTAAACATATAGGGACTTCTGTTGATCTTCCTTTTAAAAGTAAAAATCTATATTGTTCTCCCAAGGTATCCTTACCATATCTTGATGATTTTATCTTCATCTCTGTTGTTTTAGGGGCCCTGTTCTGTTTTCCAATCTAGCTGCACAGGCACTATATTTTATTTTCCTAATGATTTAGACAGCTATGTATAATCTCTTGGTTCCAGTATTGTCCCTTGAGTCAGGTCTGTGCATCTACACAGTTCTGAATCAGGGCTTCATTCCTAACATTATTTCAGCCTGAGGTTTTCAGTAAAGTTCTATGATGTTCCTTAGAGGCCCTAAGAATCTGCTGTAGCTGAGAACTGCAAAGGTCATTGGAAGCATCTTTTTCCTTCCTTGCTTCACATTCATTTATACAACATTAGCCCCAGGAGACTCTGTAGGAGTCCTCTGAATGATCATCACCCTGAGAGAGGCAGCCCACTGGGAGCTCAATGCTGAGTGATAGCCTTCCTGCAGGGCAGCAAACAGTTAAAAGGACTCTTGTGAATCAGTGCCTTGAGGAGCCGTTGGCCTTATGCATAGACAGAGTAGGTATTTGTACACACAGTGTGACTTGTTCACATCCAAAACTCAGGTCAAAATATTTTCCCCATAGACCTGAAATAGTGCCTGAAATTCCAGTTTCATTTCCTTGGTTCCTAAAAGCTTTGGGGTTTTTAAGAGTTTCTTGTTAAAATAATAATTTTATTGTTTAGTCATTTTCAGTTGTGTCCAACTCTTCATGACCTCACTGTGGGGTTTTCTTGGCGAAGGTACTGGAGTGATTTGCCATTTCCTTTTCCAGCTCATTTTACAGATGAGGAAACTGAGGTAAACAGGATTAACTGATATTCTCAAGGTCTTACAATCAATATATCTTAGAGCCAGAAACTGATTTTTAAATTATTTTTAATAAAAATGCATTTTACTTTATCTTTCATTAATGAATAAAAATATTCAAATACATAAACTAGGACAAAAATGAACATAAGAAAAACAATAAAGAAGCTTCAGGACTTCTAGTCCAGGGCTCCCTCCACCAGATGATGATAGCTGTCCTGTTCTTTCCTTTGGCTTCATGCTGATTTCCATAATAAGGAATGTAGATTACAGTACTGTATGTACATAAGACCTTCAATTTGTTATTTACAATTAGTAGATGGCATAATGGCAAAGTCAAAAAAGGATCAGCCTGAAGACAGGAACACATAGATCTAAGTCAAGGGTATGCTGGTAAAGGTTTAACAATAGGCTCTTCAAAAAAAAATGTATATACAACACTTTTAAGTTAAATCTGCATTATTAACATTTCCTCCATGACTTTCTTAAGTCTAGATAATCATCGGAATAATAAATCAAGTCCTGATATGTGGAACTGGCTGATCTCAGAGGTATAAGTGCTTACGAAAATTTAACAGTTGCCTTAGGGGAGCTGTACAGCTGGTAAACCACTAGTTTAAGCCTTTTGTGACAGTGGGTGTGTCCCAGATGACTCTAAGACTGTACCTTAGCAAAAGACTTGCAAGACACCTATGTCAGCAGTCTCCCACACCTATGATATTCCTTGTAGGTTCATAGATTTAAAGCTGGAGAGGATCTTAGTAGTCCATCCTCTTCTTTTTAGCAGGTGAGAAACTGAGGCCCAAGGTCCTTGGGCTTAGGATTTAACTTTAGAAGTTAAGTGATTTGTCATACATTAGGGCAGTGGGAGCCAGGGTGCAATGAACTTAGAGGGAATGGTGACTGCTATCTAGGACAATTGATTAACAATTGATTTTCCCAGGAATAGTAGTTGGGATATAATTACTCTTCTCAGAATTAGAGTTGGAAATAGGGGGTTTGAGGGTGAGGGTGGGGAGGGCTCACTAATCAGGGTCTTAGGATCACAGTGATGGGAACCTGAATACTGGTTCAGAGATAAAGTTTGGAGCCCTGGTGACATGTCATTTAGATGACTGGGAAGTAGCCTAATGGGTCTGGGTCTAGGTTTGTATGTTCTTTTGGTTTTTCTTTCTTCTAGCTGAATCATATCATAAGTCTTCCCATAATTCTTTGGACACTATTTGCCATTTCTTATGGCATAGAAGTATTCCTTTCCATCCATATACCAAAATGTGTTCTGCCTTTCCCTGATCATTGACAATGAGAATGAAGACTTCAGAATAATGGAGAGGCAAAAACATTGGGCTAAAACTAGAGCCCTAAGTTCTAATCTCATTTTGGGCACTAACTTGTTCCTTGTTACTAACTCATGACTTTTAGAGAAATCACTTAACCTGCTGGAGCCTATTTCATCTACTATAAAATGAGGGATTTTGACCAAATGATCTCTAAGTTTCTTGGTACTTCTATAGTTTGTAGCTGTCTTGATGCAGGAAGAGGGGAAGATGAGAGGCAGAGGGAGTGATTCAGGATCTTCCTCATACTCAGTGGGCTTGGAAGTGATATAAACTTGTGGTTTGAAAGTTATAGAGACTGTGTCACTGACAAGCATGTGGGTGTGCTCCTGAAAAGTTCAGCCGAGTCACTTTTGAAAGCCAAACCTGTAAGTGGTTGAGGGAAGTCTATTTAGCCTGTGTCCTGGATCCTCGAATATTCAGGTTCAAAGTGTGAGAATTTTCATTGTTGATTTATGTTTATGACTTGCTTTTTGCTTCTGTCAAGTTAGAAAACTGGAAACTTTGAGTTAATTCACATCCGGATATTTAGTTGTTCACCAAGCTAACAGACACACGCAAGAATAGCATTGAAGCAATGAAACATTTAATCTTCAGAAAAAACTGTAAAACCCAGAATAGTTTGCATCCTGAACCCCTTCAAACTCCTAACTCAAATGGGAAAAGCAGCAGCGTCTTAGTGTGGACAGACTTTGTATTCCTACTTGAATACTGTTTCTGCCAGTACCGATCGTTCATCAGCCTAGTTCCTGGTAACTACCATCTCCAGATATGTCCCAGATTGTCTGGCCTCAGGTACTACTTATCACTCACCTGGTTGCTACTGGCTTCATTCTATCCTACTAGTCTCTTCTTCCACACCATAACACACTCAATTAAGCCTTCCATTACTCATATATTCTCCTAACCTAATTAGCAATTGCACGCAGACATATGACCTCATAGGAAGTGGAGTACATGCTCTCTGGCAGTGAATGCTTATACTCTGAACCTTGGCATCCTGGGAAATGTAGTATTTTCCCCATCTTGGTCATGTGTGCACAGGGATACTTGCTATTTTCCTTTGTTAACGTTTTGTATGAAAAGAATAATGTCCTAATTTTCTCTTAACCCTCTCCACTTATCTGTTAGGAACCTCTCTTGGCATGAGATTTCCATGGCAATTCATATAGCCAGGAGAATTCCTTCGATTCAAGGAATAATTCCTTCTCCCTAGTAAAGGCCTGAATCAAGCATGTAAAGAAGGAGATGATGCAGTTGGGTATACACATATCTTATTATTATCTACTGATGCCGGAAATACCTTTGAATGAAAAAAAATGACAGAAATTTCCCAGAGTCAAGACAACAATATTTATTTTTACTCATCATTATATATTCACTGCAATTAACTTATTTGCATGATAAGCACATGAAACACAGAAAATAGAAGCAGAGCGTTCTTAGGGACTTGCAATAATGAACTTTCAAAAAAAATCAAATTTTCTAAAATAGCGGGCACAATCAGGACACTGAACAAATTGAAACACTCACCTGCCACACTCACATCTGTAGAAGTATGTAGCGGAAAAGGGCATACTAGCAAAGCCTTCAGGGGCACTCTTGAGGGTCTCTTACCATCCATAAAAGATCTAGCAGCTCATTTTATTTAGACAGATATTTATGCATTTTTAAAGCAAATGAGATCATGTAAATGGAGGCACTTGGAAGAAAATAAAGCACTGACAATACTATTAATCATAATAGAATTTGTATAGCACTAATAATGCTATTAATAATAATAGGTAGCACTTATATAGCACCTACTATGTGCCAGGTACCATGCTAAGCGCTTTATAATTATTTTCTCATTTGATCTGCACAACAACCCTGGGAGATAGGTGTTTTTATTACTCTGATTTTTTCAGTTGAGGAAACTGAGGCAAACAGAGATTAAGAGACCTGTCCAGAGTCACACAGCTAGTAAGCATATGAAATGGGATTTGAACTCAAGTCTTCCTGGCACCAGGTCCAGAACTCTATCCACTAGCTGCCTCAACGAAAGTTAGGTATTGCTGTACATTATCTTATTTGAAAGTATTTTTGTTTACATTTTACGGGTGGGGCAATTGAGGCCAAGAGAAATTAAATGATCTGCCTGAGGTTATAAGGCCAGATAGCAGCTGAGCCAGAATGAATGTTTATGTTTCCTGAATCTTATGCCAGAGTTCTTTCCTGTATCTATATGCTGTTACCAGTATCCAAGGTTATTTCTTACCTCCTCTCTCCCTCCATCTCCTCCTCCTCGTCCGTGGAGATGACCTTTTGCTACTCTGCTCCTTTCTCCTAACCCCCCGTGCCCAATCATAGTGGTCAAAATCAATCCACCCCTGGTCCCCATGTGTCTATTTTTAAGCCTCACAAATGTTCAAGACTTGCTTGGGTATTTTATGTGAAATATTTTGACAAGGGAAGAAAGATAGCCTTGGGCACATTTGTTCTCTGCTTTTCTTGAGATGTTTTAATTTGAAGAGATGCTGTCAAGATTGATAGAAGAGGGGGGAATGGAAAGAAACAAACAAAATGGAATTTCCAGATTGTCTGCACATTCTTGATAATATGCCAAGGCTTTCTTCTCCCCAAATACCATAGAGTATCTATGTTCACCTCTGAATGAGCATTTCTAAAAACCACTTCACAATGAGTATGTAATACAATGCCCACCATCGTAAGCATCTTGGTCTAAGGGGACCCAGGAGAAAAGAAAAAAGGAAATTGATTTCACCAACATGTCTTCTAGAGATTACTAGACAGAATGACTAGAGGTTATTAATATCAGTATTTGCAGAACAACTGCAAAGTGTCCAACCCTATGCCATATGTTAGAGGAAGAGATATGGGAAAAGAAAATACTACCTCTGCCCTTGAGGAACTGACAGTCTGGTCAGGAAAACAAGACAAATGTCTGTGAAACAATCAGAGAAGAAGATAGTATTTAAGTAAGTACTAAACTTTGTGATACTCTTAAGTGCCATAGAAGTTTGTAGGAGCAAGAGACCACTGCGGACTTGATGAATCAGAGAAGGCTTCATGGAGAACCTGAGGTTCGACTGTGTCTTGAAGGATGGACAGCATTTGAATAGGCAGAGGGCATGAAGATAGAACATTCCAGGGAAGGGGAATAGCATAAATGTGGCTTGTGTTCAGAACACATAGCAGATGAAACCCACCAGCAAGGATTTCTTCTCTGGGGGCAGTGGCATCCTCCAAAAGTATGTATCAATGGGAAACTGTAGCTGAAACCATTTTTTTCCAGTTCTTTACACAAACACCTTCAGCTCTCCAGGATAATTATGTTTTCACTATATGTAGTTTAGGATTGTATTTTTTTTACAAGTTCAGTTTAACAAATGATTTTTCAGCATCTACTCTATACAAGTCACTGTGTGAAAGTTATAAAGAGAAAAAAATGAAACATATCTACCTCAAAGATCTTACATTTCTACTGGAGGGTGAATAAAATATAAACACAGAAAAGTATGATGCAAAATAAAGAATCCAGTGGACAATAGTGATACCAAAATGCTCGAGGAATACTCAAGAAGGGAGGTGTCAGAAGTCAGATTTTATGGAAGAGTTGTAATCTGAGCTAATTCTCTTAGGAAAATAAGAAATCTGAGAGAAGGGGATGAGAACAAGACATTCCAGCTGTGGAAGGATTCTGCAAATGCATGGAGACAGAAGTCAGCATATAGAATTTGGGGAATGGCTAGTAGTTCAATCTGTCTAGAAAATGGAGTATATGGAAAGGGGAGTGTGTAAATAGGGATAGGCTGACCCAGGACTAGATTTTCTAGGATCCTAAACATCACACTAAAGGTTTTGTCTTTGATCCTAGATTCAATAAAGAGTTGCTGAAGGTTTTTGAGGAAAAGAATAGTCAGACCAGTGCTTTAAGATGATTTTTGTGGCATATGCATTGGTTGCCCAGCAGGAAAACCACAGACATTTCGCCCAAAGGGTCAAGCTTTATACACTAGATTCACAGCAGAAGTCTAAGTCAGCACAAACATACATTCTTAAATTCCTAAAACCTTGGGCTAGTTCATCAAATTCAAGGCCTGTACTAGAGCCTACCTCTTTCAAGAAGCCTTCTCTAATTTCCTCAACTCTTAATTACTTTCTGATTAGGCTATATCACATGTCCTTGATCTGGGTCTACACAAACTCATTTTGTTCTGTTGTTGTTTGACTGAGGCAGTGGACGCTAGTCTCTCCTCTCCCACTAACTGTGTTACCTCAGGAAAATCATTTTGTCACTCTGAGGCCTTAGTTTTCTCATCTGTAAAATGAAAAAGCTATATTCACTGGTCTGCTGGAGCCAGGGGAGAGCTCAGGAGAGCCAATTGTTAAATTTTCAGAATAAGCACTTATACCTTTGAAATCAGAGAATGCGTTAATGAGGGCTTGATTGATTATTTTTTGTCAATTGTCTAGGCATATGGTAAGGAAGAGGGCCACCAAGCATTCCACAAAAAATTTTTTTATTAAACTCTTATTATACGTGAAAGCACAGAACTTCAGGAACCCAGTGCTCTCCCATAGTGTCTTTCACAGTCTGTGGTAAGGGAGGCAAGTAGCATCTGCTGAAGACTTCCATTGAAAGTGATGATGTTTCTCTCCCTCCAAGCCCTCTCTTTTTTCAGACCAGTGCCTTTAGCTGATACTCGTGTGGCCTGCTCTCTAATTCTCTCACCATCCTGGTCACCCTCTTTTGGACATGCTCATGTTTGTTCGTGTCCTTCTTTAAATATGGTGCCCTGAACTGAACAGTCCTCCAGATATGATCTAAGCAAGCTACAGTCCAGTTGGAGTAACATGCTTTGTTTCAGATACTATGCCTCTGTCAATGCACCTTAAAATAACATACACGTCCTTGACTGCCATATTATACTATTGACCCTTATTGATCTTGCAGTCCACAAGAATCCCAAGATCTTTTTCACACAGACACTCACCTAGCCACATCTCTCCCATTCTATTTGTGTATTGTTGGTTATAGTGTTAGTTTTATTTCCCTAGCTAGACCATGAGTCCCTTGTGGACAGAGACTATGTCTTGCAAATGTTTGGTCTCTTCCACGGTCCCTGTATCAAATGCGAGAACAGTGAGTTTTAAGTAAATTGTTGATTAGTTATGCCTAATGGAAGAAAACAGGCATGCATGATCTCACTGATTCTGATCAGATGCCCTGAATCAATTGGAAGAGATGCTGAATGCATTGTAACTCAGACAATGCTTGACATTGCCAGATCTGTTACCACGGTGAGAGGACCACTGCTATAAACTGAGTAGGCATTAACAATGTTTGCAATCATGGAACAACTGAAAGAAACACAGCAGAGTTTAGCACCTAGTTATCGAGACTAGTCAGTTAAAATGGTAAACTACCGGAGCAGGACAGCTCCTTGGGGTGAGCTCCTCTGTGTGCTGCACACATGCTTCCCTGACTCTGTATTCTCCCACCTCCTGCAATCTCTGTCTTCATACTATGGTGTCCCATGTTCCCCTTCCCCACTCATCTGAGGATATGCTTCTTACTGCTTGCCCTAGACACAAAAATTCCTCATTCTAGCTCTGCCGTCTGCACATTGGGGTGAGATGCCCATGATTTTAAGGCTAGAGAATATATAACGTATTGTCAGAGGAACTGTAGAGAAGAATAGAGAAGGGTACAAGGATGACTCAGGGAAGCAGAGAAGGGAAAACTAGAACCTACCACTGGTTTCTCTATATGATCCTTAATGCCAGTGTTTTCCACCCTCGGGGTAGGTGCCTTGGCTGACTATTTTCTTCCAATGGAAGCCTGTGGTATAAATGGTAATTCCATAGCAGCTGGGGTACTTAATTCTATCTTGTCCTAATCAGCTGGAATTTACTAATTAGCAGCCAGTCTGGATCTTATGGCAGTAGGGTAAAGTGTGGGATGAGGCTATAGTGAGCAATGCAGCTTTCCTCCCAGTGCTCTTGGGGTCTGGGAGAAAGAAATGGTCTGAGTGAGCGAATTTGGCTTTCCACATTCCCCTGAGCCTTTTCCAGTCTGGTGCCTCGCATCAGCAACCTCAACTCCCTGCCATCCTTCTCTTAACCCCACCCTTTCCAGTCCCGGGGAACTGAGAAACGGAGTAAGGCTGTTAGCCTGAGGAGAGAAACCTCTCAGCCTTGCTAGTCATTTGGCAGTTATGACATAGGCCAAGATCCTCGCCTTCTCCCATTGCTACCCATTAGGGTTCCTGAAGTCCGACTAAATCCTCAGACAGCTGAACCTGCATGTCTGACCCACACACTGCTCCTCTCCCTTCAGAGCTGGAAGAAATAAACAAAGGAGTAAGACAAGATTCAACCATAGAGCAACATAACATTTGTAGTATACTTTGCATGCCTTATCTCTTTTGGGGAGATCCCAGCAGTGCCTCTGGTCAGCCTGGAGATAGGATCATAGGATTTAGAGCTGGAAGGGACTATAGAAACCATGTAGTCTGCCCACTTCATTTTACAGATAAGGAAACTGAAACCCCAGAAGAGATAGGATGATTTTCCTGGGGCCACATAGCTAGTTAGTGAGAGAAGTAAGATCAGAATCCACTGCCTCTGTCAAACAATGAGACAACAGTATAGATTGTGTCTAATAGAGAGAGCTATGTTGTGTGGTAGAAACAGGTCAGAGGAAAAGGAGGTTTATTAAGGGCTGGGTTAGTCAGAGCTGGTTTCCTGAAGGAAGTAGGATTCACAGCAGGCCTTGAAGGATTAATAGAATTGGGATATTGTTCTAGGAATGTCCTTTAGGCCGGGCCCAGGTGAACCTCTTTGCCTCAGGTATACTCAATTAGGGGTTCAGGGATACAAGGCACACAAGAATTATAATAAACCAGTCTTTGTGCAGCCTGGAAAACAAATACTGGGCTGATGAGAAAGAATGTGAAAATAATCCCATGATCCTGACCCAGAACAAACAATAATATTTTCCAGTTCAAAGATACTGAGAATCTATTAATAGCCTTGTAATTCCAGAGGCTGAGGGATTTGTTTTCATCGGGTTCCATTTTGAAAGGGAGCATCAAAGTTCTAGCAGGAAGGACCTGCAGACGCCACACCAGCTACACACACACTAATAATAGTGCCGGCAGCACACGGGGTGCCCAGGGACAGCTTTCAACACAGACATCACAGCCTGCCTTGCTCCCAGAGGCCTGAAATCTAGCCATGGCAGCTGCTCCATTCCCTAGGAAAGATGATGAAAGAAAAAGAAGAGGGAACAAAATAACGATTGCAGTTTGCTTTAGCAAAACAACATTTTACTTTTTTTAAAGGAAAAACAAGGCTATGATTTAGTCAATCAATCAATAGATTGTCCCCGAGAGCCTGTTCTCTGCCCAGTCTGGTGCTGTGTGGGAAGTGAGGAGGCATGTTTGATGCCCTCGAAGAACTTATAGTCTGGTTAAAGAAATAAGACATACATATAGAGTGAGCTATAACTAGACATTTTTCTACCTCGAGCAAAAACATTTGGGGGGAAGAATGACATTGGTTCAGTCCTTGGAAGAGATAGAGTAGGCCAATTCTCACCCTCAAGGGGTTGGTGGGGAAGGAAATTTGATTTTGAAGAGGTCTCCAAAATGACAGGACTCTATGGGTGGCAGCTGCCCACAGTCACCATATGTAAGAAGCATGCCTCCCCCACCCCCTGTCATCACCCTGAGACAAAGCCTCATTTGTTTGTTCCATGCCACTTAACAGTTCTGTACATATGAAACAATCCGACAACAGTCTAAGTCAATGCTCAGTAAGTACCAAACAGTGTGTTGCAGGCTAAGTACTGTAGGAGTTCAGAGAGGGAGAAATCAGTGTGGGATGTGGTAGTGAGGGAAGGCCTTCTGGGGGAAGAGGTACATTTGAGCTAGACCTTAAAAATTCATCTAGGATTTAGACAAACTCACCTCTAGATGAGAATGGCCTAAGCAAAAACGTGGAGATGGGCGTGGAACTGAACATAGTACTTTTAGGTTAATCAGTCAGTGAAGAGAATTCCAATAGTGGCTTCCTGGTCACTAGCTTAAGGTTTTGTTTTTTTTTTCACCTACCCTGAATGCATGCAATACCAATTCTCTCTACAAGTCTCTATCTTCAATGCACAGTGAAAGATTTCATTTTTGAACTAGCTAAGAAGATGAAGTTTGAAAACTTAACGAATAGTTCTTTTGTTTCTATATTTTTCTGGTTATTTGAAGTTTTATCGATGTTCAGCCAATCCTTCAAAATGTCCACCTGTCAAGATGGAAGTTGTTAAAAACCAAACACTAACTGTTTGAGTTTGTGAAGAATCTAAACAGTGAACAATTTCAATGATCAACAAATACTTATTAAGTCTCTGTTGTGCATGGTACCATCATCACTGGCAAAAGATGCAAAGGTATAAATAACTAATAATATTAGCTAGCATTTACGTAATATTTTAAGGTTTGCAAAGCATTTTACAGGTATTATCTCATTTTATCTTTACAACTACCCTGGGAAGTAGGTGGTATTATTATCCTCGGTTTACATGGAAACTGAGGCAGAAAGCAATTATGTGACTTTACCCAGGGTCACACAACTACTAAGTTTAGAAAAGACAGTTTCAGTTCTCATGGATCTTACAGGTTAGTGATCATAAGATAAATCATAGGATTTAGAGTTGCAGTGGACTTACAAAATCAAGCTCAACTTCCTCATTTTACAGATGAAGAAACAGAAGTACTGAAGAGTTAAGGGTCTTATCTGAGGTTACTAGGATTTGAATCTGTGTCTCCAGATCCAATACTTTCTATTACTATATAGGCTCTTGTGGGAAGAACTTTGAGATTGAGAAGTCATTTCCATATCTGACTCTTTGTGATCCCTTCTGGAGTTTTTTTGGCAAAAAATATTGGCATCGTTTGTTATGTCTTTTTCCAGCTCATTTTACATATGAGGAAACTGAGGCAAACGGGGTGAAGTGACTTGCCCAGGGTCATACAGCCAGTAAGTGTCTTAAGCTGAATTTGACTTCAGGTCCTCCTGACTCCAGGTCCAGCACTCTGTCCACTGCTATGTAGGCTCTTGTGGGAAGAACTTTTGGGATTTAGAATCAAGAGACTTGCCTTTTAATGTAACTTGGACCACTAACTAGTGTGGCTTTAAACAAGTCATGGAAATTCTCTGGATCATACCTTCCTCATCTGCAAAATGGGAGGGGGGGTTAATAATACTTTCCCTGCTACTGTCACAGAAATACAGTGAAAAAATAAAGGTATACTTAAAATATGCAATGAAACAAAGATAATGTTTTGCTGTTCTTTCACATGGCTGACAAAACAAATAGGAGTAATGATCTGGAAGCATTAGCGTGTTCATCACATAAGCAGCACCTTGGTGGCCCTATGATGAAGACACCCAGAAGGCACTATAGTAGGTCAGGGCTGGTAGTTGTCAGGATATAAAGTTGCCACCTACATTTCCTCTTATCAAAGGTTTTTAATCATCCCCACCCTCGATTTATTATTTTTTTAAAACACTCTTTTATTTTTAATTTTTGAGTTCCAAATTATCTCCCTCCTTCCCACCCCCTCACTCACTCACTGAGAAAGCAAGCAATATAATATCAGTTATATATGTGAAATCATGAAAAACATATTCCCGTATTAGCCATATTGCAAAAAAAATAAAACTTAAAAATTAGTGTGAGAAAATAATACTTCAATTTGGACTCAGAGTTCATCTGTTCTCTCTGGAGGTGGCTAGCATTTTCTCATCATGAGTCCTTTGGAATTGTCTTGGATCATCGTGTTGATCAGAGTAGCCACGTTCGCACAGTTGATCATCATTACGACATTGCTCTCACTGTGCACAGTGAGCTCCCAGTTCTCCTCACTTCACTTTACATCAGTTTAGAGGTCTTGCCACGTTTTTCTGAAACCACCCCCCCTCGTCACAATAGTACATACTCCATCACAATCATATGCCACAACTTACTCAGCCATTCCCCGATTCATGGGCAACCCTTTGATTTCTATTTTTTGCTACCAGAAAGATAAATGATAAAAATATTTTTGTCCTTTAGGTCCTTTTCCTTGGTACCTTTAGGATATGAACTGAATCATAAAATTGTGGGTTAAAAGGTATGCAGTTTTAGCAGTCTTATAGCCCTTTGGGCATTGTAAGACAGATAAACACACAGGACGGTGCCTAGCACAGGTTCACTCATGGTCTGATCAGACAGGAAAGGCAGGAAGACAGCTTCAGAGGGGTTAATAATCTTGCTTTCTTCTAATCTAGTCTTCTCAAAGGGGTTGCTGATGATGGGAGCATGAACTCCTACAGCATTCCCCAATCACCCTTCTTGCAGGGGCTGATGTGAAGGGGGGAGGGGGCAACTGCCCTGCATCTCAAGATGGTCAATTGAGACAGACACAGCTTGTGCCTTCCCTAAATCCCCTCAAGGCTCAGTGGGGGCCGGATGAGGCAAACACAGATTCCCCCCAAGCCTTGATGGAGACTAAGGCACACACAGCATTCCAGCTTTTGCATTCAACCCTAAGGTTGAATGCAAACTCATTCAAACTCATTCATGTTCTGCAAACTCACTGACCAGTCCCCACCTGCTTTATAGGGCAACACGCAAAGAAGGCATATTGCCAGCAATAGCTTCACAAGTTTATATTATCTCACTGTTATATCCCACTTTGTAATCACAGTGGATATTTACGATTTAAGCACAAATGTTTATTTTATTTATCCTTATATAACACTGTGCAAGCATGGTGATGTTTACAAGTCATGAGCCTGGAAAACAAAAATTGTTATGGCCATGGATCCTGAAAAACTAAATTCTAAGAAAGAATAACAAAAATCCACCTCATACACACTAAAATCTACCGTACTTACAGGCATAGTTCCAAATTGTTTTCCGGAATAGTTGGACCTATTCACTACTCCATCAACAATTCATTAGTGTTCCTATTTTCCCTCATCCCCTCCAAAATCTGTCATTTCTAGTAGGAATGAGGTGGTACCTCAGAGTTGATTTAATTTTCATTTCTTTCATCAATAGTGATTTTGTAGCACTTTTTCACATGAATATAGATAACTTTAATTTCCCCTTCTAAAAACTGCCTGTTCATATCCTTGGACCATATATTAACTGGGGAATGGTTCTATTTTTATAAATTTAACTCAATTATCTATATATTTGAGAAATGAGGCCTTTACTTACTGTAAAAAAAATTTTTTTATATTACTTCATTATCTAAGCTATTCTTTTAGAACAATGTAGTTTCCCTGATTATCTCTTTTAAATTAAGTCTATTTTTGCTTTTGCTTTGTCTGAGATCATGATTGCTTCCTCTGCCTTCTTTACTTAGCTGAAGCATATGAGACTCTTCTCCAGACCTTTATTTTAACTCTCTGTGTGTCTTTTTGTTTCAAGTGTGTCTCTTGTAAAGAATGTGTTGTTAGATTCTGGTTTCTAATCCATTCTGCTATCTGCTGCTATTTTATGAATGAGTTCATCCCATTCACATTCACAGTTATGATTACTGTGTATTTCCCTCACTCCTATTCTCTTCTGTTTAGTTTTTTCTCTCTCTTTTTATCCTGTTCATCCCCAAAAGTCTGTTTTGCTTCTAACCATTGCCTCCCTTAATGTACCCTCCCTTTTTTTATCCCCTCTCTTTTCCTTATCCCCCTCCCCTATTTCCCTATTGGGTAAGATAGATTTCTATACTCAACTGACTGTGTGTGTGTATGCATATGTGTACGTGTGTGTGTGTGTATACATACATATATATATATATATATGTCTGCTATTCTTCTCTCTGAACCAATTCTGATGAGAGTGAGGTTCAAGCATTGCCCATCACCCTGTCTTATTTTTCCCTCTGCTATAAAAGTCTTTCCTTGCATGCCTCTTTTATGTGAGAAAAATTCTCCCATTCTTTCTTCCTTTTCTCTCACTGCATCGCTTTCTTACCCTTTTTTGGCTATCATTCCAACATAATTAAGTCGCACCCATGCCCTCTGTCTATATGTACTCTTTTTAACTGTCCTAATAATGATAAAGTTCTTAGGAGTTACATGAATCATCTTCCTATATGGTAATGTAAACAATTTGACCTTATTGAGTCCCTTATAATTTCCTTTCACGTTTACCTTTATATACTTCTTCTGAGACTTGTGTCTGAATGTCAGACTTTCTATTCAGCCCTGGTCTTTTCATCAGGGATGCTTAAAAGTTCTCTATTTCATTAAAAATAAATTTTTCCCCCTGAAAGATTATACTCAGTTTTGCTTGGTAGGTTATTCTTGATTGTTATCCTAGTCCCTTTGCCTTCTGGAATATCATATTCCAAGCCTTCTGCTCTTTAATGTGGAAGCCACTATATCTTGTGTGATCCTGACTGTGACTCCACAATATTTGAATTATTTCTTTCTGGCTGCTTGCAATATTTTCTCCTTGACCTAGGAGTTCTGGAATTTGGCTATAATATTCCTGAGAGTTTTCATTTTGGGATCTCTTTCAGGAGGTGATCAGTGGATTCTTTCAATTTCTATTTTATCCTTTGGATCTAAGATATAAGGGCAGTTTTCCTGTATAGTTTCTTGAAATATGATGTCTAGGTACTTTTTTTCAATCAAGGCTTTTTGTTAGTCCATTAGTTTTAAAATTATCTCTCCTTGATCTGTTTTCCTGGTCAGTTTGTTTTCCGAAGAGATATTTCATAATTTCTTCTATTTTCCCCTTATTTTGACTTTGTTTTATGCTTGATTGATGTCTCATAGAGCTTCCAATTGCCAAATTCTAATTTTTAAGGAATGATTTTCTTCAGTAAGCTTTTGTACTTTCCCCCCCATTTGGTCAGTTTTGTTTTCTAAGGAGTTCATTTTCTTCAGTGAATTTTTGTGTCTCTTTTACCATTAGACCAATTCCATTTCTTAGGGTGTTTTATTCAGTATTTTTTGTTCCTTTTACCAAACTAATAATTCTCTTTTCTTAACTTTCTTGTATCCCTATCCTTTCTTTTCCCAATTTTTCCTGTACCACTCATCTTAACTCCTCCAGGAATTCCTGTTGAGCTTCAGTCCAATTAACATTTTTCTTTGAGGCTTTAGTTATAGTCATTTTCGTGTTATTGCCTCCTTCTGTGTTTGTGTCTCAGTCTTCCCTGCCACTATAGTAGCTTTTTATAGTCAAGTTCTTTATTGTTGCTTGCTCATTTTTCCAACCTACTTTCTGACCTGGGGGTGAGGAGGCACTGTCCCAAGCTACACTTTTTTATGCTGCTATTTTCAGAGTTGGTTCTGCGGACTGCAAGTTTTTGGTGCTTCCAAAGTCGAGTGATCTGGGGAGAAACGTGGTCATTGTTCTTCTGGTCTGTGCTTTGGTCTTTACTCAGGAGGGCCCTTGCTCCCTTGCAGCTGCAAGTACTAGCATTCCTCCTGGCTCTGAAACTGTGACCAAGGCCCCTGCTCCCTTGTGAGGGCTCCTACAGGTGCTCCTCTCTGCCCAGGAACTGTGAATACATATGGGCAATAGAGTTGTCAATCAGTGCCAGCTGTAATCAATGCTGGCAATGAGTCCCATTCTGACCAGTTGTCTGATCCCCCCTTACTGTCTCTGGGTTAAGAGCTCCCAAAGCTGCTGCTGCTGCTGCATGTATGTGTGTGTGAATTCTGATAGGCATCCACTCTAGTGTCACAGAGTTCTCCTGCTGACCACCTAAGTTTTGTTGGCCAGAAAAATGTCTCACTGTGACCTCTTGTTGGCTCTGCCACTCCAAATTTTTATTTGAGGTGTTATTTTAAAGTTGTTTGGAGGGGAATGTTAAGAGAGTTCATCTGGGTTGCTGCGTCTAATCCACTCTCTTGGTTCCACTTCTACCTTGAGTTCATTTTAAAAAATATATTTTGATAATTATACTTCAATAATATTGGTTTACTTTTCAATTCCATGGGTTTGATGCATTTGAAAAACATTATTCTGAGAAAGGGTCCATAGGCTTCATCCGACTGCCAAAGGCATCCCTGACACACAAAAACATCAATAGCCTCTAGACTAGATTTTTTCTTTTTTTTAAATTAAATTTTATTTTTTCAATTAATTTTATTTTTCAATTAAGAATTTCTCTTTTCTCTCTCCCATCTCCTCAAAAAAAGAAAAGAAAAGAAAAACAAAACCCCAATAACAAAGCATAATCAAGCAAACAAACTCCCATGTTAATCCTAGCCAAAAATGTGTATTACGTTCTGCCTTTTAGTCCACCTCTCTGTCAGGAAGTGAACAGCACTCTTCACCATCAGTCCTCTGGAATCATGGCTGATCTCTGCTTTGATCAGAGTTCCTAACTCTTTCAAAATTGTTCACTTTTACACTGTTGTTGGTGTTATAATACAAATTGTTCTCCTGGTTCTGCCCAGTTCACTCTGATTCACTCCATATGAATCTTTCCAGGCTTCTCTGAAACTACCCTGAACTATATATTAAGATAGGTAGGGCTCATCAAAAAGGGCCCAGAAAAGACTTACATGAACTGATGCTAAGTAAAGTAAGCAGAACCAGGAGAATATTGTATACAGAAACAGCAACATTGTGCAATGATCCACTATGATAAACTTAGCTCTTCTCAGTAATAGGATTCAAGATAATTCCAAAAGACTCATGATGGAAAATGTTTTCTACATCCAGAGAAAGAACTGATGAAGTCTTAATGCAGATCAAAGTATATTATTCTCACTTTTGTGTGTGTGCTTTTTTTCCTTTTGTTCTGTTTCTTCTTTCTCAACATGACTAATGTGGAAATATGTTTTACATGATTGCATATGTATAACCTATATCAGATTGCTTTCCACCTTGGGAAGGGGGCAGGGGAGGGAGGGAGAAAAATTTGGAACTCAAAATCTTAAAAAAATGAATTTTGAAAATTGTCTTTATATGTAATTGAAAAAATAAGATACTACTTAAAAGGGGTGTGAGGAGGCAGAACTTAAACCTATTACTTAAAAACTTGTGTCAGTGATGACCAGTCCTTGTAATTAGCCTAGAATATCTTTGGTACATTTTCCTCCTTTTTACCTTCATTTTCCTCCCTTGGCTTAGGCATCTTGTTGTATAGTGTAAAGGGCCCGGGATTTGGAATTAGAGGACCAGATCTGGGATCTGAACCACAGCTCATCTCCTCACTTCCTGTGTGACTTGAGGCTAAGTCCCTTCCCTCTCTTTGGCTCAGTTTCTTCATCTGTAAAATGAAGGTGTTAGACTGAAAATGATCTCTAAGACCCCTTGCAGCTTTAAATACTGTCATCCTAAGATTTCTCAATATCACACTACTCTGTACTTCTACTCAAGCTTCCCTGTTTGGCTATGCTCATGTCTCTTGTTCTGACACTTCAATTTCCTCTGCCTTTTCTGCCATCCGCCAGACAGCACAGTAATGACAACAGATAGTAAATTTGGTTCTGCTGTGTTTTCCACATTAACCTCAGCTGTCAGTACCATTTACCCAGCTGGGCTGCATTAGTAGATCCCTCCAGGCAAGGCTTGGCTGCCCCTCTGCCAGTCTCTGTGGGAGTTGCTGGCCAGCTTAACCCCTCACCTGCTGCTACCTATTGGTTGGGCCCTGACAGCTTTCTCCCTACTCCCAGTTAATTTTTCTTTGTCTGATAGGATGATGGGCAATTTCTGATTTTTTGGATTCACCTAGCGCATAGCAAATTTTGTTTCAGCCCTTTGTTTTTGTCATTTATATATCTTTGAGGTTTTTTTTTTTTTTTGGTGTGTTTCTTTTAAGCAATAGGGTGAACTTTTGTTATCTTACCCAATCTGCCATTATTTTTGCTTGTTTTTTTTGGATTGTTTAATCCATTCACATTTAAAGTTAATTTTCCTCTGTTATCTCTCATATTGATTTTTTATTAATTAGGATCTTCCTTTCTTCCTCTGTAAAGACAGTACTCTGTTTCTTCAGTTACTTTCATTTAAAATACTTTAGGCAACCTTAATTTCACTGGCTTTCTTCCTCTTCCCAGCAACCCGCCCTCTCCCCCATTGTTATCACTTTGGAGTTTTGCTTAACTTAATACTTTTTTTCTTCCTTTTATCTAGCTATTTAATTTTTCTCCTCTTTTTTCCCTTTCAGTCAGAAAGCCAAATGAAATCCTCTCCCCACTCCGCCCCGCCTTTGTTTCATCTTCTGTGCATTCTTCTAGACAAGGTTTTCTTTCCCTTATTCCCTTCATTTTTTCTCTTCCTTTTCTTTCTAGTCTGGACTTTTATTCTTTGATTCTTGGCCTTATACTTATTTTTTTCCTTCTTTACCCTTTGTATTCCTCATGGAATTGAAGCTTTAAAAGTCCCTATTTTGAGTTTTCTCTTCTAAATAGTGTCTGTGTCATTCCCTTGTAGATCTTTCCCCTTCCTCTTTTTTTTTTTCTGTTGTGCCACGCTCCGTGATGTTTCAGGCCTGTTACTCTATCATCACTTCTGTTTGATTTCTGCTTTCACAGACCTCAGTCTCCAACCCAAGTGCTTTCTGGTGGCGGAGCAGGAAGAGACCTAGCCCCCGTTGGATGCTGGGCTCTTTCCCTCAGGTTTGGAGGTGTGCCACACGGCCACACATACATAACCTGCCTCAGTTTTCTCTATTTCTCCTCTCTCTGGTTGAGATTTGTTGCAGAACAAAGCATTGTTATGCTGCTGTCCCAACTCAAGCAAGCTCCTGTATTTTGGTTTTCCTGCACTGGAAAGGAGGGAGGGAGGGGGTAAGATTGTGTTCTGTTGAAAGCCCAGGATCAGCATGTGCAGCTTTAGGAGCACAGTGGGACAGCAGTGGAGAGGTGCTAAGGGAGCACATTAGGGGTTAGGGATTAGCCTTCTCTGCTGTTAGTTCATTGAATTGTTACCCTGTTAGAGTTCTTACTATCCTAGACCCCATAAATTACTTTAACTCTTTCACATGATTCCTATTTTTGAGAAGTTTGAGAGGTTGTAAGGATCAGACACAATGCAAAGCTCTCAGCCTTTTTCTATGTTGCGCAATTCACATTTCAAGGGCCTTAGGCTTTGCCCCAAGCGACTCCTGGGGGGACAGAACTGGCTCCAGCTGGATGTCAGTTCTCTTTCCTTCAGGCCCACCAGAGCCCCCTTACACATGCTGGTGCCCTGCCCCCGTTTCCTCTGATTTTCAGCTTTCTGGATGAACTCTCCTACAACATAGTATGTTGCCACACTGACCTTCCAGGCAGAGCAAACTTCCGGCTTTCAGCTTTCCATGGTCAGGAAGGGAGCAGAGTTGAATTCCTTTTACTAGCTAGTAGGTTGACTTGTGTAGCCTTGCCAGATCACAGTTGATTGGTGTGCTTAGGGAGCAGGTTAGGAATAAGGAATTCATCTCTAATTAATTGCTTTTTCATCAAGTTGTTGCCTCATTCAGGTTCCTGGTATCTTAGACCCAGGAAACTGCTTAAATTGCTTTATCAATGTGACCTGGATATAAATTACGCTTTGTCTAAAATTCTGCCTCATAGAATCCCTGACTTCCTTCAAAACCCAGTTCAAATTGCACCTTCTGCAGGAGGCCTTTCCTGGTCCCCCCAGATACTAGAGACCTCTTAAGTAATTTTTCAAGAGATATTTACTGAGTTTTATCAGACCACCTAAAGGCCCCATCAGACACTGCATTGATGTACAACTCCCACTTCACACAAACCCTTTAAACCTGTATAAGGTCAATCAGCTGGACTCAATGATCACCAAGGCTCCTTCCAGCTCTAATAGGTTATGGCTCTTTGGCTTGGTTTATTGAGGTTTTGTTACTATCAGCATTCAGGTCTGCAAAATGGAAGCAGCAAAGGTTATAGGGAGTCAAGAAGAGTCCAGATCTGAGGCTGCCACTCCTGCTGGCTGCCTCTTTTCTCTTGTACTTTTGGAGAAAACTCATTTACCCTTCCCCCCTCCACACATACACAACCCCCCTCGCCCCTTTACTGCATTTGAAGAAGAACTTACAATGATTTCAATGCCATTTGTACTTTTCATACAAAGGGACCTTTCCTGTTTTTATTTGTTTTCCTGAGATGCCCAGGACTTTAGCTAAGTTACTTTCTGGAAAACTTTGACTTTACGATCTCAGAAGTATCAGTGAACTGGAGGACAAGATGGGCTTCTGACTAAAATAAGATATCTTTTGAAAATAACAAGATCCTTCACATTTAAATAGTACTTTAATACTTTTCCTAGCATCTTTGTTTACATTGTTTTATTGGCATTACTTTCTTTTGGTTTATGGGTTGTCGTGGCTAAAAGATGTACCATCCAGTAGTGTCCCTAGCACTCACCAGTCCTCCCCAGGTTTGAATGTAAGCTCCTTGAAAGCAGGGACTGTCCCAATTTTTTATCTGTACCCCTGGTGCCTAGGAGAGCAATGCCTTGCACATAGCAGGTGCTTAATAATTTTTTTTCATTCACTGTTGAACTATCCTCCCATTAGCTAGGCTGGATAATATAAAATAATTAAAATAACTCTTATTTGATACTCATAACTCATATCTGTGGAGATCGCTAAGGCAAAACTTATTATTTCCCTTTTGCAATATGGGAAAACTGAGCTCCAAAGAGGTTAATTAAGCTTATGGACACATAGCTAGTCAATAGAGCTATGATCATCTTCCTGCTAATCCTTCATGTCCTGCACTCTCCCTAAGATTCAGCCACCACCATGGGCATTTTTGCCTGCTGGGCACTTAGTTTTCAGCACAAATTCAAAGGCTGCATAGACCTTACACTGATCCTGAGAAGTGTGACTAGAGGAACGTAAAGGTTTCCCCTTCCAGATCTAGCACTCAATGGCCCTTATCTACCTGGCTGGACAGTTGCTCTGTTTATGAGACAGCCATGAGAGGGCTCTAGGGGCTTTACAATCCATAGCTTTTATGATGCTTTTTTTTTCAAACTGCCCAGAAACAGAGCCAAATAAAGCAGCAATATTTTATATGATATGATATCAATGTATTTTCCTATCCTAAAAAAAGAGGTCAGTCATTTTTTAATGCTGTAAAAGGGCTCTAGAGATAAGACATTCAAAGAGCCACTTATGCCTAGCTCTGTGTATCTGTCACATGTTTTGTGGATCATCCTGAACTGGGTTTTAAACTCCATTCCACATCTGTTTACAACTGCAGCTTTTCCTGGACAGTAACATGCAATAACTTTGCAGCTCTGGCTGCTTTTAGCAATGAGACTGGCTTTTTCTCTTCAACTTTAAACCGGCCCCAGAACTATTTATATCTCAGCTTCCAGTGCAATGGATAGAGTGCTGTGCCTGCAGTCAGGAAGATCCAAGTTCAAATTCAGCCTCAGATGCTTCCTAGCTGTGTGACCCTGGGTAAATCATTTAGCTTCTATGTGACTTGGTTTTTCCAGGAATAAAATGGGGATAATAATAGCACCTCTCTCCCAGGGTCGTTGTGAGGATCAAATGAGATGATATTTATAAATCACAGCACAATGACTGGCACATAGTAGATACTAATGTTTATTTTTTTCTTTCTTCCTTCCTTCCTTTTTTCCTTCCTTCTGTTCTTCCTTCCATTCTTCTTTTCTTTCGTTCTTCCTTCCTCCCAATTGTTATGTGTGAGGTTGAGAATGGAAGAAGGGAGGGATAAGCATCTCTTCCTTGGGGATTGTGACGTCCATATTTCTGATCATGTCTTCAATTGCCTCAGAACAGGAAGTTTCAAAATGTAGGTAGTATCCACCTAGAGGAAGGTCTCTGATTATACTCCTTTTACTTCCTCCAAGAACAATCACCTTCTCCCCAAATCTGTATGCTGAGAGCTCCCTTTGGACTTTCCCATTCCAAAGTCTGGACTCCTCTACCTGACATTGAAGGCCTTCCACATTCTGATAGCAACATAAACTTCCTTGCATGTATCTTCCACCACGCTCTCAACAGGTCTAGAAAAAATGCTGTGTGACCCCCCCCACCCCCAGATAAATTACTAATCTTTCTGTGCTTCAGCTTCCTCATCTGTGACATGGATATGTTACCTGTAATGATTTTCCTCATACAGTCATTATGAGAATTAAATGAGATTGTCAATCAATCAAGCATTAAGTAAGCACTTTCCTATTCTAAACACTGTGTAAAGATCTGGGAATAAAAGAAAAAATGAAAATAATCCCTACCCTCAAGGATTTTAATTATAACAAGAAAACAACATTGTATACAGATATGTACATGTATATATGTGCATATATACATGTACATACAATATATACAGGTATACATACAATACATAAAAGTAGATACAAGACAACATTAAAGAGGAAGAAACTAGAAGTCTGTGGGATTGGGGTAGAGGATGGTGTACAGGGCCTTGGAAAGGTGGCCTGCAGAAGATGAGTCTTCAAGGAAGCCAGGAATACTAAGAAATGGAGATGAGGAAGGACAACATTCTGAGAATGGATGACAACCAGAGCAAAAATGCAATGATAGTGTTTTATGTGAGGGATCAGAAGTAGGCCACCATGGCTGGACCGTAGAAGGGAGTAATGGAGGAGCTTAATGGGGGAGAGACAGGAGCAATATATAAGAATATTGGAAAACTAGGAAGAGGTTGGGTTATAAAGATCCTGAAATGTCAAAGGAATTCATATTTTATCCTAGAGAGCATAAGGAGCCACTGAGGTTTATGTATATACATAAGCGTATGTACATTCTTAGGAAACAGTAAAGATTGATATAAATGTCAGCTATTATTTTTCCTTTTCTCGTAGGATTATATATTTAGAGGTGGAAGGGGCCTGATATATCATCTAGTCCAATCCCTTCATTTTACCAGTAAGGAAACTAATCTAAAGAGAATAAGTAACTTTCACAATACCACATAGTTAGTTAAGTGACACATCCAGGATTCAAGTCTAGGTCTTCTGGCTCCAAATTCAGTGCTCATGATATTCTTTAAACCTAAAACTCTTTTTCTTTGACATATTTGCCCATTTGGCCCCATACTACCGATCTCTAGGTCAAAGGCTCTATTCCTGCCTCATTCTCTGAACACAGCATTGATGGGAGCCACGTAAGTATATAGAACTGGAAAGGACCTTAGACACCTTCTAGTTCAATCCTTCATTGTTCAAATGATGAAAATGTTGCCAAGAGAGAAGAAATCACTTTCACAGGACACATAATCTGCTGGTACCAGAGCCTGAATTAGAATGCAAGTTCTCCTGATTGCTAGATCTGGGTTCTCTTTACACCATGCCACGTGCTATTAACTAATTTTCCATATATGTGGATCATCTGTCTCTAACTAAAATATAGTTGGCCAATCAATCAGCAAGTATTTGTCAAGTGTCTGCTTTGTGCCAGGCACTGTACAAAGACAAAATGAACAGTCCCTACCGTCAAGGAGCTTATATTCTATCTGTGGAGTCAACATGGGCCTAAATAAGAATATACAAAATAAATATAAAGTAAAGGGAATGGGGGCACAAGCATCTGGGAGAATCAGAAAAAGCTTTTGTTGTTGTTGAGTCATTTCAGTCATATCCAACTCTTGGTGACCCCGGGTTTTTTCGGCAAAGGTACTGGAGTGGTTTGCCATTTCCTTCTCCTGCTCATTTTACCGATGATAAAACTGAGGCAAAAAGAGTTTAGTGACTTACCCAGGGTCATAGCTAATAAACATCTAAGGTCAGATTCAAACTCATTTTGTGTTCTATCCACTGTGCTACCTAGCTGCTAGAGTAATGCTGCCTGTAGAAAGTAACGCAATGGCAGAATTCTGAAGGAAGCAAAGGGATGCCTCCTTCAAAGCAAACAAGATAAAGGTAAACTGAGAAGAGCTGGTGAAAGGCATGAGGAGAAGCAAGTACAAAGGCAGAGACATGGATGCTGGAGTGTTGGGTATGAGGAATAGCACCAACAACCCCTTTGGCTGGTCCCAAAAATGTGGAAAAGAGAATAACATATAATAAGGTTGGAAAGGCAGGTTGGGACCAAGTGTAAAGCACTTTAAAAGCCACATGGAACAGTTTATTTTTCTTCCTAGAGGCAATATGTAACCATTATTGAAAGCAATGAAATGTTGAGCTACAGTGGTGGTAATGTGAGATAGAGAAAAAGGTACAAATGTGAGAGATATCATGGAGGTAGAGATGACAAGATTTGGCAACTGATTGGATGTGTGGCATGTAAGAGAGCAAGGAAACTAGGACAATTCCAAAGTTGCAGATCCAGGTGACTTGAAGGTTGGTGTTGCCCTGGGCAGAAATAGGGTAATTCAAAAGGGAAGGTTTTGGCAGGAAAATAATGATGTCCGTTTTGGGCATGTTGGGTTTGAAAGTCATAGAGGCTTCAGGAATGGAGAACCTGCAGCCTCAAGGCCACATGTAGCCCTCTAGATCCTCAAGTACAGCCCTTTGACTGAATCCAAACTTAGGCCTTTGGATTTTGGCCCTTTGGATTCAGTCAAAGGACCACTCTTGAGGACCTAGAGGGTCACATGTGGCTTCGAGGCCACAGGTTTTCCACCCCTGGGCTATCCAGTTGAAAATTTCCATAGTTAATTGGAAATGAATGACTGAAGCTCAGGAGGAAGACTAGGGTTTGATATTTAGATTTGGGAGCCATCTGTATAGAGATGATAATTGAACCCATGGGAGCTGATGAGGATGGCAAAAAAGTGTAGAGAAAAGAGAGGCTGAGATAGAGCCTTGGGGGTATACCTAGAGATAGAGGGCATGGTATGAGAGATGAACCTGACAAGAGACTGAAAAAGAATAATCAGACTCATAGAAGGGGAACCAAGAGAATTCAGTGTCATGACATACCAGACAGGAGCGGATGTCTAAGAGAAAGGTGGTCAGCAGGCCCGGATAGCGCAGAGGTTGAGAAGACTGGAGATTGAGAAAAGGTCATCAGATTGACAATTAAGAGACCACTGGTAACTTTGGAGAGAGCAGCTTCAGTTGAGCAATGATAAGTTGTAAGGAGTGAAAGGTGAATGAGAAGAGAGGAGGAAGAGGCCATGTGTAAGGACAGCTATTTCTGGATTTGTGAAAGGTTGGAGAGATATTGGACAATAGTTCTAGGAGATGGTGAATCTAATGAAAGTTTTTTCAAGATGGGGGAGAAAGTATGTAGGCAACAGGACAAATACTAGGAAATAAGGAGAGATCGAAGATTAGAAAAGAGAGAAGATGATTGGGAGGGGAGAGAATCTTTTGAAAAAGACATGAGGGGATGATGTCAAGGGTACGTGGAAAGAGACTGGACTTGCTGAGACGCCTTCACCAGAGATTGTAGTAAAGGTGACGAAAATGGGGAATGATGTTAGTGGGTTGTGAGATATAGAAAAGGAGAGACGAGGGAACTCTTAGTAAATAGCATCTATTTTCTGAGTAAAAATATGAGACAAGCGCAACTGAGGAGAGGGAGGAGGTGACGGTGTAGGAGGCTTGAAGAAATAAGAGAAATTTTATAATATCCTCTGTAAGGAAAAGGGTAGAAAAACAGTTAGGGAGGTGTAAAAGGATTGTCTTGCCAAGGTGAGGGCCCAGTTGAAATGATATACCACAAATTTGTAATGGGCACAGTTGACTCAGTTGCATGATTTCTTCTAGTTCCATTCGACAGATTGTGAGTAGGAAGAGAGGAGGTGGAATATGGAAGTAATCCAGACTTGAGGTTTGGTAAAGCATGAGCATAGTAGGAGAGGGGACAATAAATTCAAGAGCTGAGGACAATGTAGAGTTGAACTGGCTAACTATGGGATTGAGGTGGAGAAGAGAGGAGAATGAGGTTAGAGCAAGGGTGACACTCTTGAGGAGTATTGATAGATGGAGAGATTGGAGGACCCAATGTGGACAAAGAACAGATTTAGGTGGAGTAAGGCAAAAAGAGAGAAAGGATGATAGGAGATCTGATAAAGGGATTCCTGAGTTTTTAAATATTGACAGAGATCAATGACCTGTGAGTGATTTCAAGATCAAGGGTGCCATCACTGTGTGTGCCTCAAATGTAGTGTAATATTAAGTTGTAGGAGCTGAACCACTCTTTGAAGGCAAGCTCAGTGTCTTGTATTTCTTCTTATCACCTGCTGGTTCCTCACACAGTGAGAGGTATAATGAAATTCCTCCAAAAATACCTGTTTGTACAATGTAGGAGAGCTCTCTGTAGGAGAGCTTCCATAGCCTCTCCTACAAGTTCAATGGATTCTGTAGTTGTATTTTTCAGTGGCACTGAAATCATGGGAAATTGGGATTTAACTGTGACCTTTTGAAGAGTCTGTGAGTACACTGAGAGTTTAACTGGCATTCGTGAGAGTTACCATTTATGGTTGGTGAGAGACTAACTTGGATAAAGAGAAAAAGAACTAAGAACTTATTTCTTGAGAGACTGAGTTAGCTGTCAAGAAGAAAGAGCCTGAAGGGGCATTTCTGGTTAAATTCTTTTGAAGTAACATTATGAAGAGGATTCATAAGAGACTGTATTTCCATAATTAAAAAGTCATCAGTAACAGTGATGGTTAGAGGTGAACTCTGATTCTGTTCTCTTTCACAGTTGATATGTTGTAAATAATTATTCATGTCTTTGTTTTATTATGACATTGTTAATAAATTATGTAACCAGTAACTTTGCCAAGAGATGAGCGAAAAATTATAGAAAAAGAGGTTTCTCCAGTTTATTTAATAAATAGTTTTTCATAAACTGGTATGGAGGCTCAGAGTTAATTGGTTAATGAAAGAGATACTGCCACTTTAGTAATTTATGAGAAAACTGTTGCCCTTAGTTGCCTGAAAACTCAGGATGAAAATGAATAATAAGTCAAGGAATAGGCTAAAGGACAGACCTTTATTGTGGTTGTCAACTAGTCACTCCATACCCTACTTGAACCTACATAGTTTATATGTCAGGTGAGGGGAAAGGAGGGCAGGTCATCTCTTAAAGTGCCCTACTCCACTTGATTGATTCATTGCCAGAACCTCAGAGTCAGTAGCCATATATTTTCAACCTGGTTATAGTAGAGAGCAACAGTTGTATTGCATGCTTTACTGGAACACTGATTCTCTTTTTCTCATACTTTGAAAAGACAGAATTTCAGTTCCCAGGTTAAAGTCAGCAAACAATTTCCATAGCATTTTATTCATTTCAAAGTAATTTCACATCCATTCACATCCATATTGGCTCCTATTTGACCGAGAAAAACATAAGACCCCTCAAGCTCAAGTCACTTGAAATTGATTCAGTTCAATTCAGCAAACATCTATTTATCATCTACTATGTGCCAGGCACATGTTCTAGGCATGGGGAATCAAAACACAAAAAGGAAATTTCTGTCCTTAAAGAGCTTACATTCTACTGGGAGGAAACGATGTAGACTCAAATAAGTAAATTTTGCATGCATGCACACACACACATAAACACACATACATGTATATATAAACATGTATACAATGATATATATACACATGTATAGGCATATATAAACACATGTAATATTATAAACACATATACACATATATAAGTATATGCAAACATGTACTTACATATACACATACATATATACAGGAGGAATAGGGATATAATGATAGGGAATAATGTAAAATCAGTTTGTAAAGATAGGTTAAAGCCAGATTTTGAAGGATTTTAAATGCCAAATTTAAAAATTTGTGTTTTATTCTAGAGGAAATAGTGAGCTTCTTGAGGGGAGAAATGAAATGGTGAGACCTGTGCCCATTATGGCACAGCTGGTTAGATTCAGAGTCAGGACTAGAATTCAGATTTCTTGATTAATAGTCCATTGCTTTTGCTTCTACCTAAGTTATAGGAACATGTCGTCTCAGAGTTAGAAGGGGCCTTAGAGGACACCTAGTATAAGCTATACCTGAACAAGTATCCCCTTACAGCCACCTGGATTAGTGGTCATCTAGCCTCTGTTAAAAGACTTCCACTAATAGGGAACTTACTACCACCTGAGGCGGCCCTTTCTACTTTTGTATGGCTCCAATTGTGGTTTAGTCCAGGGGATTACTATGGAGAAGACAGAGTATGCAGGAAATTGCAAAGCACCTCTTTTAGTCCATGGGATTAAAGACAGACAATACTAGTTATGAAGGAAATGGTCCTTCTGGCCAAAAAGCATACTGCACATTTGAATGAGATGTCAGATGCCATGTCCATTCACAGGAGATAGACTTAGGACATCCCCATGAATAGAAAAATCTGAGAATGCTGAGCAAGATCTTCTGTATAGTCAACATCAAGCATGAATGACAAGGGTGAGAAGTTCAAACTCATGGGCTATGGGGGCTCTAAGATTCTAAATTGAAACCAGAACAGTCTCCAAAGCACAGATTAAATTGGCCTGGATGCCTTCATACCACTTGCTCCTCCTTGTGAGGTGTTTAATGGAGCAGCTGCAACCCCATGGATCCTTCCATATCTCCCACTCCTCCAAAAAAAGCAGTTCTCAGTTGGTAATATAGAGAGGAAATCACCTTGTTCTTCCTAGTTCAGATGGTAGGAATTCAGTGTCTCAGAGGCTCTCTTCCAGGAGAGGAGCTACATAGGGCAAAGAGGAAAAGAGTGAGAGCAGGCTATAGTCAAGAGCTCGAGAACAAGGGAGGGTTCATCAGGCCTTGAGGCTCCTGAGGAAGCCTTTCCATACTCCTACAAGAACACTAGAAACTGAAAATCTGAGCCTATTCGATTCTTTTTTTTTTTAAGAAATTGCTAAAGGTTATAATAAATATAGGGTGTACTAAAAGTCTTTGTGCAGTTTTAAACTATCAAGGTTTAAAACTACACTAAGACCTGGGATACCCTGTGTATTAGCTCCTCATTGTAGGATATTTTATCATTATCCAAAAAAGATAGTCTCAAAGTGATTGAAGGTTTATAAGATGCTTTCCCCAAACAACCCAGTAAAGTCAGTAATATAAGTATTATTACACGCATTTTACAAATAAGGGGAAATGAAGCTTCAAGAGATTCAGTGACCTATACAAAGTGACATCTAGGAGAATTAGCGACCTTGACCAAGGGCTTCTGGTTTCCCGAAGCACCATGCTCCTTCTAATTTGAGGCTGATCCCATGCATTGCACAGGTTAATAGGGAAAACAAGCTTCCCTGGCCTGGCTTTGACAAGAGCCATTTCTCACAGCACTGTATTATAACCTCTCATGTGGCTGCAATTCAGAAATTCAGACACAACTTAAAAAAATATATCGCTGCAGTTGTAGTTTGAACAAACTGTGTCAGCACATCTCACTTTGTGGTAAATAGTTGTTAGTAAGAAGGGAGCTCTCCTCCCCTTTTGAGAGATGAGACCTAAGAATTATAGGGTGTAACCAATAGGGTGGCTCCATGATCTATAACCACAGATTGTGCTCATTAAGGAGCTCAGGGAACAATGCACTGTGTGGGGGGTTGTTTATATACCATCCTCCTGGTGGGTTGGAAATTCATTCATCCTTCAGAAGAAGAAACTACAGAAAAAGTTGGACCAGGAATTAGGAAATCTGCATGCTAGTCACAGCTCTGACCTGTTTTGCTTTATGTGACCTTGGACACTTCATTTCAGTATCCTGAGTTTCAGTTTCTTCCTTTTTGTAATTTACAGAGGGTTGTGAGATCAAATGAGATAATGAATGTTAAGCTTTTTGTAAGTTATAAAATGCTATATAAATGTCAGCTACCATGAGTTAGAAGAAAAAAAATTAAGGCAATGTGGTATAGTGGAAGATGTATTGATTTGGAATCAAAGGTCTTGGGTTCAAATCCCAGCCTGCTACTTACTTCCCAGCCTCCATTTCATTCAGCATATGTGCTCTAAAATAGAACCGATGATCTACAGTGTACAAAGCACTAGGCTAAACATTGTGTGGGCTATAGAGAAGCATGAGACAATCTCTGCTCAGGAAGAACTTGTGATTAATAGAAGACATAATTGAAAAAGCATTTATGATGTGTCTTACTTGCTGAACACTGGGCCAAGCATTAGGTATATAAACACAAAAGTACTGACAGTTTCAGCCCTCAGTTACATCTTAACAAGGGAGGAACAATACTCTTTGGGAAATAGTGGCCAGAGAGAATTACTTTGTTCCAGGGACGGTGAATGGGGTGATAGTTGAGTAGATTGATACAACACGTCCAGGAACAGTGGCAGAGTTCATTTGATTATGGAGTTACAGACCTGGAAAGGAGGTGTAGAAGGGTGTTCCAGTACCTGTAAGACAATTGGTTGTGAAAGAAATGGCTGGAGGTGGAGAGTGAAGTGAAGTCTTGTAACTGAGATAGTAGTTCTTGGCACAGGGCTATAGGGTAGAAGTTCCTCCAGGGCAGTAAGGCAAGTGGTAAGACTGTGGAAGAGATAAGACAGTGAGGAGTGAAGACATGAATCATAAACATCATTGCACATTCTCATGAGTGTATTAAAAGTTAAGAATAAGCTCAATAACGATTTACAAAAAGCTAGAAGAGCAATCAACAGATTTCATTGTTGTTCAGTCATGTCCAACTCTTCATGACCCCTTTTGGGGTTTTCTTGGCAAAGACATTGGAGTGGCTTACCATTTCCTTCTCAACTCATTTTACAGATGAAGAAAGGAGGAAAGAGGGTTAGGTGACTTGCCCAGGGTCACACGTTAATTTCCAAATGAAATTTTCAGAATAACTGCCATAGTAGTGACTTAACTTCTCTATACCTTGGAATTCTAATATATCAGATGGGCATGCTAGTACATACCCCACCTGCTCATGTGATTATTTTCGGCGCTGGGGCCATAATATCATAGATGTAGACCTGGAAGGGATGTTAGAGACCATCTAATCCAACCTCCTCATTTTGTGGATGAGGAATGGAGGCCCAGAGAAGTCCAATGAATTGCCTGTGGTCACATGGCATAGCTGGGATTTGAATCTGGATCTTTGACTTTAAATCCAATGTGAAACTCACCAGAGATACTGGATATGAAAGTTCCTCAAGAATTGGAAAGAGCTATACAAATGTAGAGGGTGGAGAGATAATTGCAGTTTGTAATTGTGAACGATTGTAAAGTGAACCAAGAGATATGATTGTTGGAATGACTTACTTCAAACATATGAGACAGAGATTGCAGAAGGGGATCAATCAGGGATTTTTAATTACAGTGAAAGTAATAACTCTATTGTCAGGTTGGATGGCATGCCTGAATTATAGATTTATAGGATGCTTGAGTTGGAAGGAATGTGAGACAACCTCTAGTCCAAACCTTTTATTTGACAGATGAGGAAGCTAAGGACTTTTGACTGGGTACCAGGTTCATGCAAATTTGTCACTATCCCTAGATAAAAATACTCTCTTCACTAGTCTCCAAGCAACCAGAAACCAAGTCTTTTGACTTTTAAAAGGTCTTGGTGTTCTACTTAAATTAGTCCAATTTTCCTACCAAATACGGTGAGATCTGAGTTGCCCAGCACTCTTATTAATCCATTTTCCCCCCTACAATTGACTTGTAGGAGACAGAATCAAAAGAGGAAAGTTTTAAAAATAGGCAGTTTCCCAGAGATCATAGGATTTCAGAGTTGTGGGCAACCTTAGAATTCATCTAGTTCAACTCCCTCATTTTATTAATGAATAGACTGAGACCTACTGGCCAGAACTATTCTGCCCACAATCACATTGGTGATAAGAAGCAGACATGATTAAAGCCCATTTATTTTGACTTTGAATTCAGAGACTCTTTACCTCTGTATCCTGTGCTCAAAAGTCAGATATTCAATCCTTTTCCTCACACCCTCTCCAGCTCCACCCACAGCCCTGGACAATGAGAATTGATGCTCAGAAGAGGCCCTATAAGATCCTTAGTCAGCACCGGTAGAAATCTTCCATCATTGGCACTAAATTGGACTGATTAACGTGGGCAAGGGAACTCAGACATTTTGGAAGAGGTTTTCAGCAATAAAGGTTGAAAGAAAGGCAGCTTCAGGCTAATGACTAGAAAATTCATGTCCCCAAAGCATCCCATTCCTGTGCTCTTGGGTTAATTGAAGTTTCACTGTAAAACTCCAAGAAAAATTGAGCCTCTTTTTTCTGCCAGTTTCTAGGCCATATGCTAACTGAATGGGGTTTGCCCATTTCCACTGTAAAGAAATGCTTCAAAACAATTAAAAATTAAAAAAAAAAAAGAAATGCTTCACATTTGATGGGACCTTAAAGGTTTATAAAGTGCTTTCCTCCCAACAAGCTCATAGAGTCAGTCATGAAAGTGCTATTATACTAATCTGGCAGATGAGCCGACTAAAGTGAAGAGAGGGTCACACAGCTAGTAATCAGGAAAGTCAGGATATGAATCCAGGTTTCCTGATGCCAAGATGAATGCTTCTCAGTGGTGCCTGACCTAAAAGTATATTGTATGCCCTCCCCACCTCCCCTTCCTCCATCCTCCTTCCTTTTCGCTTCTAGTTTGTTGTGTTCCTCATCAGGATCTGTGATGCCTTTTTTTTAAAAATGGACAGAATTGTCTTCTCAATCAATCAATCAGTATTTACTAGGAACCTACTATGGGCCGACCCTTGTACTAAGCACTGGACCTTTCACTTTTAGACCATTTTCACACCAGACCTTTATTCGAAGCTTCTGTCCACAGGCAGAATCCGTGGAAATCAGGCACAGCTTCTGACACTTTGTAAAGTAATTTGGAGCATTCTGCATACAGCTGGGACAGGCTGGAGCCCGCAGGGTCAGCCTGTGTTCTTGTGCTAGATCCCCTGTATATTTGGCACGTGTGCAGTATGAGGTCTTGCAAAGAAACTTTTTGGTTATGCTGTGCTGTCATGTTTAATAATCTCTCCAGTTCAAATAATAAGCAAACAATAAGAATACACTTGGCTATTTATAAAATGCGCATGTGTATCAGTATAATTGCCTCTAGGTGGCACAGTGGATAGAGCCTTGGACCTGGAGTCAGGGAGACCTGATTTCAAATGTGACCTCAGAGACTGGTAATGTGATCCTGGGCAAGTAACTTAATCTCAGTTTCCTTTTCTGTAAAATGGGCATAAGAACAGCACCTATATCCCAGGATTGTTATGAGGGTAAAATGGGGTAATATTTGTAAAATGCTTTGCAAACCTTAAAGTGCTATGTAGGGGCAGTTAGGCTGCACAGCGGCCTTTGCAAAATGCTTTACACAACACTTTATACTTACGACAATCCTGGGAGGCAGGGGTTGTTATTATTATGAAGTGGATAGAGCACTGGTCCTGGAGTCAGGAGAACCTGAGTTGAAATATGGCCTCAGATACTTAATAGGTGTGTGAGCCCAGGCAAGTCACTTAATCCTGATTGCCTCCAAAAAACCCCAAGTACAATATAATCCTAGTGGTGATGACAACAATGAGGATGAGGATGATGATGGTTGCCTCTTGGGACCTCTCATTCAGTTCAGGCTTTAACCTCCTTTACTCAACTGTCTTTATATACTCCAAAACTCCACTGCTCCAGGGATTTTTACCAAGATGCGTCATCTTGGGTAACCCATTCTCCTGTCATTTTGCCACAGGCGGTCCACCCAAGGAGCTAGGGGCCTCCCCTGCATTCTTTTGAAATTTTGAAGATTCCTGGGGAACACAAAGGCTTACTATGCATTTAGCTACATTGGTTTTCCTTCATATTTTGAGGGCTTGTAGACCGCACAGTAGGCAGAAGCCCTAGACTTGGAGTCAAGAGGACTAGTATCCAAATTCTGCCTCAGATACTTACTACCTGTGTGACCTTGGGGGGGGGTCATTTAACTTCTGCCTGCCTAAGTTTCTTCTTCTGTAAAATGTGAATAATATTAATAACAATAATAATAATAATAACCCCACCTCCCAGGATTGCTGTGAGGTTAAAGTAAGATATTTGTAAAGCATTTCGCAAACTTTAAAGTGCCATATAAATGCTGGCTAGTATTGTGGTCGTCGTTATTGTAAGGATAAAACGAGATAATGTATATAAAATGCCTTACAGACTTCAAAGCCCTATATAAATGTTAGGTATTATACTCACTGTCTGACTGGCCCATCTTTTTTCAATGATACATTTCTTTGGTAACAACTTTTACTCGTCTCTTGCGTTATTCCTTGCTTAAAATGTGTTATGTCCCACAATGCACCTCTCCATTGCACTTTGGGTGATCAACCTCATTCTATATATTTTACATAAAATATGCATTTTTTAAAATTTATTAACTTTATGCAATTTAGTTGTATGACTCCCGATGAGTCATTGCTTCTTCTAATGCAAAGCTGATAATGTCAGTCCTGCCTGTCTTACACAGCAGTTCTGAAGATCAAATGAGATAAAAGATGGGAAATTGCTTTGAAAAGTTAAAAATGCCCTACAAATAGGATGAATTATGAGAATGCCTCAGTACTTTGGGAATCTTTCTACTGATACAGACTGTAACCCCTTGATGACTTGCTGGAATGTTGTTTTTGTCTATAGCAACTCATGAAGACTGCCAACTAAGGCATTGAAGGGTCACAATAGATGTCCCATCTACTTTGCCATGGGGAACGTGGGCAGGAACTAAGGTGGGTTAGAAGCCATGGAAGTTTTCTTAGCATAATCTCTGGATAAGTCCTCATTCTCTTCTATACCTGTGATCACTGATCCATCAAACTAGACTTCATTTTAATCTACAAGCATTTATTAAACACCTCTTATATGCAAGATACTATATTAGATTTCAGATATACAAAGATAAAAAATAATATAATCACTGCCCTCAAGAAAGCTGTAATAGGGAAAAAACCTAAGACCTATACACAAATAGGTGTCATACAAGGTAGAATGGAGTAGGTGAGACCCAGACGAAGTATTATTAGAAATTTGAGAAGGAGAGATCAATTTCATATGGGGCAATCATGAAGGACTTTATGAAGGAGATGTCAGCTAAAACTAACCTTGAAGGAAGGGAAAGATTTCAAGCATTTGAGATGTGGAGGAGTGTCTTCCACTCGTGGAAAATGACCTGTATAAATATATAGAGAGAGGAAAGGGAGCATAAAATCTGGAAATAGTAGCCCAGTTTGCCTAAGATACAGAGTACACAACAAAAGGAAAGAGTAATATAAAAGTAGAAAGGCAAATTGGACCTAAACTGTGGCAGGATCTAAATGCTTGTTTTTATTTTATCCTATGGGCAGTAGTAGGGAGTCACTGAAAAATTTAGGAGAGGACTGATGTGGTTGGACCTATGCATTAGAAAGAGTTATTTGGTATTATGATGAAAGCTGCAAAGGAGAGAGGAAAGACAAGGATTAGCAAAACCCATCAGTAGCTATTACAATAAACCAAGCAGGAGATAATGCAGCTCTTGATTAGTGGTGGTATCATTGCAAGTGGATGGAAGGGGATGATCTTGAGAAATATTGCAAAGGGACCATCAACAAGAGTTCGCAAACTTATCATCTGTGAGGGTTGAGTAGAGAGAAGAGTCAAAGGAAATGAGGTTTCTCTTTTTTTTTTAGAATTAAAAGGATTTTATTATACGAATGTCAAAGTAGCAATAATTGGTGGGCTGATCACTGAAGACCAGCAATGGCTTCAAGATGGGAATAGCTTTTATAGGTAGCTTTAAGACAATTCAGATGGGTCCACCTCAGCAGAATAGGTTAGGCCTTTGCATCTCAGTTCCTCCCCCAGATAGCAAGAACATGATTTGCAGGTACGTGACAAAGAACAGGTAATACAGAAAGCTGCAGACTTAGTGTCTCCTTCTCCACTAGGGCCTCCCCCAATACTGACTGATAAGCAGGGCTGGGAACAATGGGTTACTGAGTCACCATAACAGAAGTGAGGTTTCAAAACTTCAAGACTAGTACTCAGCAGTATAAGTACCAAAGTCAGTGATATGGTAAGTATTCAAGGTGTGCAAGAAAATAAACATAACTACTTCTCACAAGACCGAGGAAGTTTATTAAACATCTCCTATGTTCAAGGCACTGTATTAGATGCTTTGGGTATTGGAATGTCCACTTCCCGCTCTAGGCCTGCAGTTTCTGACTCAAATGAATTACCAACTTTCCACTTGAGGAAGTTTTTCTGTCCTTTGCTGTCTCTTGCCCCTACACTGGGATCCCTGTACGTCTCTCCTCCACAGGAACCTCAAACCTTGGGCTTTGGCTCCATTACATTGTTCTCTGACACAGACAGGCAAGGCCAAGCACATTTGTCACCACATTGCCTTTGTCCTGGTTACACAGTCTGCTTCTGGTGCCACTAATCAAGTAGGGCCCTCCTGCTGCTATCATTTGGGCCTCCCCATGTTCTCCTGAATTAATAAAGCAGCAGTATTTCTACCACTTGGAAAATTCAATCTGCTCTCAATGGGACAAGTGCCCAAGTTTGACTGACTGGCCAAAGCTCCCACCATTCTGTCCGACGCCAGCAGGGCAATCACTGGGCAAAATTATGGTCAGTGTACTTTCTGCGTTGATCCTCTTCAATTCTTCAGCACTCCTTCCCACTGGTGTCCAGCAGTGGGCCAGACTGTCAGGCTGCACTGGGCCACAAAGAATAGAATATATTTACTGATTTACCCTTAAGTATTAGAGACTTAATCTGTTCCCTTTCCCGGGGTCATTTGTGTATTTTCAAAGTAGCATGAAGATGACATTACTTAATCACTAATGCAAAAATTCCAGTGTGGGAGCTGTTTTGGGGAAGAAAGGAATCTTCATGTTATACCATGGAGGTAGCCACCCTCTCTGTCTATATTTAAGGTCAGCATGGAGCACAGTGTTTTTTGTTTTGTTTGTTGTTGTTGTTTTGTTTTTCTTGGAGAGAGTCCCAGGCAACTGTTATCAGCTACCACAAATTAAACAGTCATAATGGACAAGGCCAAGGAGGAAAATGTATGTTCCCATGTCCCATTCTGTATCCAGGAAGGTTTGAAAAACAGTAGACCTCTCTCTCCTTCATCCATCTTAGCAGAGTACTGAAGGTAAAACAGAGAAGTGTAATTCAATATCGATATGTTATTGTGTTTCCCATGGAGAGTCACTTATGAGCTCAATAAAAGGAGATGGAAGTAAGAATGAAAAATCCATCCCAATGCCCGACAGCCTTCCCCAGCGCTGTGGTCATTAAACCCTGCCTGCTGTGAATATACTACTTTTTTCGAAAGACTTTGCATTTAGCTTCCTTTTACTCAGTCTCTCCCTCAAATCTGGATAAAGGATTAGGGTGAGAAACATGGTGTTAATTCTGCTTTGTGGTTAAAATAGAAGGCCCTTGAAGGCAGGAATAATGTCTTATACTTCTCCAATGTTGATTTCATTTTATTTTTAATAAATGTCCAGTGAATTAAATTTTTGACAAATGAGAAAAATCGAGGCACCAGCTGGCCACCTGACAAGCAGAAGGTCCTATCCCTGTATCCCAACAGCTCCCTGCACAGGAGGTTTCTTTAAATAACTGAAGGCCCACAGCTAGACTCACTTCAGAAGAACTAACAGTTATGGTACCTTTTTCATACAATTCAGTTAGAGAGGATTGGATAGGAGAGAAAAGGGTCATAAATTGAGGGTTCCTCATTTTGCAGAGGAGAAATATGCTATTTTGTGCTGGTGGAGGTATTTTGAAATTAACCAATTAATTCATGGCTGTTCTGCTTAGCCCTAGGAATCTCGAGAACACACCTTTTCTTCTTTAATAATAATAAATACAAAAAGTGACATTTATGTTGTGACTTAAGGTTTGCAAAACCCTTTCTATTTTTCTAATTTGATCCATATGAGATGTTTGTGAGGTTATCACCCACACTTTACAAAATGAGGAAAATAAGGCTTCCAAATGTTAAGTGACTCACCCATGGTGTCACAATAGAGGTGAGATTTGAACACAGGTTCCTCTAGAGGCCAAGTCCAACAGTGTCTGCCCATGACAGTTTCTGAACCTGAATGATTTAGGTTAATAGATTAGAGTAAGGAGGGACCTTAGAGATTGTCTGTTTTAACTCCCTCCTCCCTTTTTTATAACACACAAGGAAATTGAGACCCTCAGAAGCAAAGAGACTTTCCCAAGATTACACAGGTAGTAAATGAGAGTGCCAGAACAGGGTCATCTACCTCCAAGTGCAGCACTGTCCAACGTTCTACAATTCTACAGTGGATATACACAAGTTGTTACAGTGCATTGTTACAACGCATGCTATATAACCTTTGGCTCATTAGCCCAATAGTGAGTTGTTTAGTCATTTTTCAGTCATATCTGACTCTTGGTGACCTCATTTGGAATTTTCTTGGCAAAGACACTGGAGCAGTTTGCCATTTCCTTCTCCAGCACATTTTACAGATGAGGAAACTGAGGCAAACAGGGTTCAGTGACTCGCCCAGGGTCACCCAGCTGGTATCTAAAGTCACATTTGAACTCCTGACTCCAGGCCCAGCTCTCTATCCACTGTGCTACCTAGCTGCCCCCCAGTAGTGAGAGCATCGTGCTAAATGAAAGAAAGCTCATAGGTGGAAATTCTACGTGGGCTATTTAACCTCATCATTTTCCAGGACTACAAATTAGATCCTAACCCCAACTAGAGACTGTGCAGCTGCAGAGATCATATTTACATATCACTTAGGATGTACAGAGTGCTTTACTAACGGCTTTGTGAAGTAGATAGCAGTAGTATCTTTATCAACATTTTACAAGTGAGAGAGAACTGATGTCCAGTGACTAAATTATTTGTCAGTGTTGTTCAGCGCCTGAGCCCTATTCCTAACCACAGGCTGACCCTGAATGCTAGTTGTAAGTTGACAATTAACTCCAGTCATAGACTACTATCCTTGGTCATAGACTGACCCTTAACCCCACCCCTGTGATAGACTGACCTCCAAAACCAAAGATTATTTTTTTTTACCCCAGTGATGGATTGACTCCCTAATCTCAACCAGAAACAGATCCCTGATCTCAGCTGATTCCTAGCTCCAAATACAAGCTAATTTTTGACATCAAAGATAGACTGATCTCTAAATCTGTCCACAGAAAGGTTAGAGGAAGGAGGTAGATTATTGAAACTACAGATCTTTGATCTTGAATTTTATTGATAGCAAAATTCTGTTACATTATTTGATTTGATGACTAACCCCTAACCTTAAATATACACCATATCTAACTGTATATATATGTGTGTGTATATCTATCTATATATTTATAATGTATATATACATATATAGATGTATAGACATACATATACATAGATGTGTATACATACATATAGACGTATAGACACATATATGTGTGTACATACATGTGTATATGATAGTAACCTGGCCACAGACTAATCTCTAGACCCTACACCCTAGTAGAAACTGACCTAATATTGGTCATAGTCTAATCTCAATCAGAGACTGACTCCATTGCCAACCACAGACTAATCCTTAAATCCCAAAACTGAACCATAGCCCTTGCTGTAGACTGACTCCTAATCCTAACCAGAGAATGATCTTGGACTACAGTCAGAGACTGACCTCTAACCCTAGCCACCGACTTGACCTCCTTTCTCCAGCAAGAAATTCATCTCTAACTCTAGATACAGTATGACCTCATAATTCCTAATTCTAATACTGGCCACAAATGGACCCTTTACCTTAACTGCTACTGACCCTTAGTTCTGACCACAGATTGACTCTTAAGCCTGGATGTAAACTTACACTTTGCCCTAACTGGCACTATTGTAGATGTCTGTGCTCCTGCTACCAAAGAAGAGGCTCCAGTGTATGGGTGGCTCATTAAGGCCTATCCCCACTGCTGAATACATAAGTCAGAGCCCACATTGTACTGATGGCAGGACATTAACATCATCACATATAACAGATGGCATGTTATTTACTATTGCAGGATTGTTCATTAAAGGAGGACAGAGGTGCTGTGTGATGACAACATGATATCTTGCATGCAGCAAGTGTTCAGTAAGGGTTCATTGATTTACTGTTTTTATTTGATGATTAAATGTAAATGGGAAACATCCCATCAGCTCTGCAGATAATTTCAGAGTTCACTGGAATCTTTGGTGCTTTTAGTACTAACTGATCATGAAAGCCTTGTCTGAGAGGCCCATGGGCATACAGGTCCTTGTTTCATCTTGGCTTTGTGTGGGGTGGTAGAGTAGAAAGAATGCTAGATTTGTAATTTGTATCTCTCTTCTGCCACTTACTATGTGAACCTGGACAAGTCACTTAACTTTGTGGTGCCTCGGTTTCCTTATTTGTAAAAGGAAGGAATAGACTAGGAGGATATGGATGTCCCTTCTGGCTCCAGAAATTATACTCTGCGCTGCCTAATGCATATGCCTTCACAAAGTAGTAGGAGCTGCTTTCTAGCTGTGTGACCTCATTACTCCATTCTGGGTTGCCTTATGTGTAAAAATTAGAGGATGAAATGATTGCTGGTGTACTTCTAGCTCTACAACCTATGTGTGGAAGGAGATGGGCTTTTATCAGATCCCAACAACGAGGAAAGGAGCAGAATGCACCTATGCATAAGGCCACATTACTGTGATGTTGGTGTTCATGTTAATTTTGCCACTTAGTACTTGTGTGACCATGAGCAAGTCTCATAACCTCTCTGGGCCTCTGTTCCTTCATCTGTAAAAAGAGAGACATGGATTTAATGACCTCCAGGGTCCTTTCCAGCTCTAAATGTACGATCCTATGTAGTTTATACTGTGATTTGTTGATGTTTAGTGAATTCGTCATGTCCAACTCTTTGTGACCTCATTTGAGTTTTCTTGGCAGAGATACTGGAATGGTTTTCCATAAGGAAATGGAGGCAAACAGGGTTAAGTGACTTGCCCAAGATCACACAGCTAGTAAGCGTTTGAGGCCGAATTTGAACTCGGGTCTTCCTGACTCTAGGCTTGGCACTCTATTCGTCGCACCTCCTAGCTGTGGTTTGGGCAAGTGTAAATAACAGCAGGCAGGGAAAAGAGTCCTCATCTCTTAGTCGATGTAGGGGGAATGTTCATTTTGCCAGAGGCTTAGAGAACAAGCTCTTCCTTTGTATGATCTGGGGAGCATGAGTCCTTAAAATAATTATTCTTAATGTGATTCCCTTCGTGGAACCTGTCACTTCTCATGAGGAAAGCATTAAACACTTGGAGCAAGGTCAATGTTGACCAGAAATCCATCTGTATTCCTCTTGCTCCCCACATGCATTAATTCACTCAGAGAATGTCTCGGTGTTGAAATTAATTAGCTTAATCCATGTCGTATCTTAGGTAGTTTTAGCATCTGTATTCCCAGTTCTTCCTCTTAATAATGGCTTTTTAATATTGTATCTCACTCATGTTTTAGAACTTTGAACATACCAGGAGACATTTTCTCTATTCACACAGAAGTATCTAAATAGATTTTTTTTACTAGATGCCATTTCTTAATATTTCTAGAGGTTTCTCCTCTACCTGTGTCTCTCTAGGTTGAGCTGAGTAAATTCTCCCATGTCATCCACAGGGTTTTAAATGTGTGTTTCTGGTGCTTTCAGTAATAATAACCCTACTTAAACAGACCCCTGGGCTCTAACGCTTCATACCATCATGAGGCTCCAGGTGCGTGGAGAAAACTTCGAGGTAAACCTGAAATGGGCCAGAATCAACCAGTCAACAAACATGTATGGAGCACATGTGCGAAGTGTGGGGGACCCAAAGAGGGATATAGAAGATGTTTAGTGCTCTCAAGGACCTAACAGTCTAAATAAGGCAGCAAGACATGGTGTACTCATAAGAAGATGTTGAACGAGATGAGGCAGTGGATTGTACAGTGTCAGAGCTGCAAAGGACCTTAGAGATCATCTAGCACAAAACCACCATCTTAAAGGTGAGAAACTGAGTCCCAAAGAAATAAGGTGATTTTCTTAGGTCACATGGGTAGCAAGTGGCAGAGTTGGGATTTGAACCCAGGTCTTCTGAGTCCACACCTACTACCATTTCCACTATACCTTCTTGGCCTCTATACTGAATAAATAATAAGAAGAATATTTATATAGCACTTTAAGGTTTACAAAGCACTTTACAAATATAATCTCATTTAATCCTCATAACAACCTTGTTAGGTAGGTGCTATCATTATTCCTATTTTACAGATGATAAAACTGAGGGAGATAGAGGTTAAGAGACTTGCCCAAGGTCACAAAATGTCTTGAACTTAGGTCTTTAGTGGTTGCAAATTCTGTGCACGATCCACTGTACCAACCTAGCTGCATCCAAACTAATACGTACCAAATGAATGGTAATAGTAAGTTTTGTAGAGATTCTGAGGAGGGAGAGATCAGGATGGTCTGGGAAGTATCAAGGAATGAGGTAGGAACTGAGCTGGATCTTGTAGGATAGAGATGGTGGAAATCGACAGAAGAAATGACAAAATGCATTTTAGACTGGAATAATGATTTGAATGGCACCAGGGGGAGGGGGATGAAGGGGGAGTGATGTACAAGGCTCGTGACTGGGGATCAATGAGACCACTTTGACTAAAGCAAAAGGTTGATGGTAGATATCAGCAGAAATTAGTAAAAATCAGTAGAAATTAAGGCTGGAAAGGTCGATCGGGGCCAGATTCTGAATGTTAGATGGGGAGGTGGGACTGATTTTTCCACACCTTTATGATGCAAAAAGACACATTCTCTTTGGGATTCTCACCTCGTTTATGCCCATTAATACAGTTACCCTCTTCCCCACCCCCATTTCTCCCTTGGTCCAGGCCCACAAAGGCATAATGGCCTAGCAGAAACAGGAGGCCTCACAGGGTGGATGGTGAGCTTGTTGCTGGGAACAGGGGTAGTTTGAGGATGCTGCAGAATTTTGCTTGGGATCCTGGAATTTTAACTTCTGACATTATTTTTGCCAGCCTGGTCTCTGACTCACAGGTCAGAGATCAGGTGCCTCTATTCATTCAAATTCAGAAGCAAATGCAGAACTCATAGTTCTTGTGAGAAGTGCTGAGTCTCCTAATGAGGGAGGAAAGAGTGGGAGCCCAGCCAGACCAGAGAGAAAAGCACAGTGTGTTGCTCACTGTTAAGTGTGGATTTTCTACTTGTGAACAGAGGGGAGGGCTGGCCATAAGCCAGAGAAGGGTAGGCAGTCCCTACATGGTGTGATTTGAGGGACACCAATGAAAGACCTATCTTTCCCCAAACCTCTTAAGACCCGTATGCCAAAAACTCTATCATTAGAAACATATTTCCTTGGTATGAGCCATTGGGGCCAGATGTGGGAAGGAATCTAGGACTCCTGTTAAAAATGCAAATTCCCAGTGGAAGTGATAATATATTAAATATTTTCAGTCATGAACACTCTTATTTGAATTAATTTGTTAGCTCACCTAAGAGGACCCTGATAAGAAGCATCCTAGCCAGTGGATAGAGGGTCCTCTAGTCAGGAAGGCCTGATTTCAAGTCCTTCCTGTGACACATTAGCTATATAACCATCGAGAGCTCACAACCTTCTCAGTGTTCCAGACAGTTCTGCTCCCAATTCAGAGTTCACTGACATAGATAAAATCACAGGTCCTTACACTAAAAAAAACAAACAACACAACAACAACAACAAAAAAAAACCACAGTCAGTCAATATGCATTTATTAAGCACGTACCATGTTCCAGGCACTATGCTAAGTCCTAGAGATAGAAAAAAGGACAAAAGACAGTCCCTGCTGGTCAAGCAGCTTACAGTAGGGGAGACCACATGCAAAAATGAATTTGTACAAACAAGCTATATACAGGATAACAGGAAATAATTAACAGAGAAAGAGGCACTAGATTTAAGAGGAGTTGGGAAAGACTTCCTGTGGAAGGTGGGAACAGAAACAAAAAGACCAGCCCAACCCTCCCCAAGTCACTGAACAAATGAGATTATGGATAGGCAAATTTTGATGGAAAATAATATGGAAAGAAAGGTCCAGTGTATGGGCTGCTGCAAAGGGAGGCTAAGCCTTGATGGGTCTTATTGACAAAGGATGATCATTTCAAACTTTATTTTACGTGCTAAGACTGGGTGAGTATGAACAGACAGATTTCTGGGAGACTTTGGGTAGACCAAACCTCACCGGACAGGAGTAAGAGGTTTGCTAATTTATAAACCAATGCTTCTGAGGTCCTGGTTTTTCTCCTAGGCAATTCCTTGTTTCAAATAAGTTTTCTGGAAAACTTTTTGTTTGATGGTTACATTTTGGAACAGCCTGATTTTCTTGGCTCTTGAGACGTGTATGCAGAGAGATAAAGAATGACCCCACTGAGAGCATGTTTAGAATACAAACCAGCTGCATTTCCCGTGGCCAGATTTACTCTGGGTTTTATATCTAATAAAAGAGCTGCTTCTAGAAGAAAAAGCCCAAATGAGTCTAGCAGGCTTAAACCCTTGATGACAGGGCTTCTGGGGAGAAGCACTCCCTGAAGAGCCTTTAAAAGGTTGCATTAGAGCAGAAGAAAGTGGCCAGACCAAAATCACACGTGGATCAGAATAATTGAAAAAGACAGGAGCAGTGTGAGGTCAGGGGATAGACAGTTCTGTGAGAGAAAACGGAGAGTCTTCAGGGGCTGGAAGGCAGAGGACAGAATTTTCCAAGAGCTTAAAGACTGTGTGTTATAGACAAGAAGGTTTGCCTGGAACCTTCACACCTCAGAGATCCACATGGCCAGAATCTGGCCCTTGGGGCTGGAATTAACAGAAAGAGGCCCTCAGCCCCAGCTACTTTCCATATTAAGTGGGAATCAACATAATAACCAGCAGTTTTGTAGATTTAACGCTGGAAGGAGCATTTGGGGTCATCTAGTCCATTTTCACTTTAGAGATAACAGAAACCGAGCCCCGGAAAATTGAAGTAAGTTGCCTTGAGTTACAAAGCTAGTAAATGGCAGAGCCAGGCTTTAATAATAATAGCTAATATTTATATAGCAATTTAAGGTTTGCAACAGAGGAAAGGTGCACACTCTTTCTCTATGTGTGTGTATGTATGTTTATATACATATATATTATATGTATATTTATATATTTGAATCCCCACAATAACCTTGGAAGGAAGGTGCTATTAGTGTACCCATTTTACAGATAAGGAAACTGAAGCTTGAGAGAGGTTACGTGATCTGCTCAGGGTCCTACATCTAATAAGTGACTACAGCAGTATTCAAACTCAGATTTTCTTGATTTCAGGCCTAGCACTTTATCTATTACACCTAGCTGCCTCTGAAACAGGTCTTCTGGTCCAAATCTCGGGCAATTTCCACTATACTATTCAGTCCCATATGCAGGGCATGCCAAAAGTCTTGGTCTAGGTTGCACTAAAATTTTTGGGACACTGTATATGTATGCGTGTATTTGTATATGTGTATGTATGTACACATACACACACACACACATATTCAAGATGTGCAAAGCACTTTACATACTGCAGGCTCCTGCTAGACTCTCACAATAATCCTGGGAGGTAAATACTACAAATAGCATCATCTCCATTTAACAGATGAGGAAATTGAGGTTCAGAAAGGTATGTTACTTGTCCAGAGTTACACAGGTAGGAAGCATCCAAGGCAAGATTTAAACTTTGATCTTCCTAGCTCCAGGCCCACCATCACACTCGGCTGATTTTATTCACTTATTTCTCAGTAAAAGGTGAGAATAACCACAGTTCCCAATTTATTTGCATTGTGCCTTATATATTGCAAAACACTTTTATATCTGTTACTTGATCACCATATGTTTCTTCTTAGAAGAGGTTTACACATTGAACATATTTGTATATCTTTACACATTAGTAAGCAAAATAAGACACTCCCCAATCAACTTGATTTCATGTAAACATTATAAGCTCAATTTGTTTTCCTCTACTCTTCTCAAGTCTTCCCATCCTCTTTTTCTATAGTGGCCCTTAGTGCTTCTAGCTAATTATTTTCTTGACTCATATATTTTCATGCTTCAACACCCTGCTGTTCCCTAATTAGTCATACATTTGTCTTCTCCATTTTTCATTAGCGTAGTTCCTGGCATGTAGGAAGTGCTTACTAAATGTTTCCTTCTTCCTTCCCCTTCCCTCCCCTTCCCTCCCCTCCCCTTCCCTTCCCTTCCCTTCCCTTCCCTTCCCTTCCCTTCCCTTCCCTTCCCTTCCCTTCCCTTCCCTTCCCTTCCCTTCCCTTCCCTTCCCTTCCTTCCTTTCTGCCCCTTCTCTTCTTTTCCTTCCTCTTCCCTTTCCACAGGAACCAATAAACTCTGTCACTATAACTTGTCCATTCTTTTTTCTCTCTAACTTGTTGCCAAATAAGTCTAATAAAACACTTCAGGAGAGCACTTTCAACATTGCTTTCTCTTCTCCCCACACCCTTCATTGAGGTAGATGCTCTTTCTCCTACTTAGAAACTTCTCCATGATGTCCCTGTGAGATAGGCAAAGAAGGCATTATCTCTCTTTCATAGATGAGGAAACTGAGGCATAGAGAAGCAGCATAACTAGCCTAAAAAAGCACACTGTCATTGGCGGTACTTTTTTTCCCAGTACGGAAGACCTTATGCCCTGACTCCACATGAACTGGAGTCCTAGCTCTTGGACAAAGGCCAGCTCCCTAACTATTCAGCGAGTCCCAGATTAATGAGCCGTAGGTCCAAGAATGGCCCTTGGGTTCCCTGTTGAAGAATCCAACAGACAAAAAGCAAAGTAGGGACCAGCTATATCTTAGAATTAGCAGTTGGGCCTGAAAAAATCAATCACCCTATCAATAAGGATGAATCGAGCAGGGACTTTGGTACCCAGACACAGATAGGTGCTGTGGGAGACATGAGAGGGGGGAAAAAGAAGACCCCTTCCCTGAAGGAGCCCACAGATCACAACCAGTCCTTGCCTGGTGTCGTTGTGTAACTCATGCCTTTGTCTTCTACTATTATCTCAGAGAATATCAACACTGAAGAGCTCCTTGTAGGTTTTATGGTTGGGTTTTTTATGTGTTTGTTTTCATATTCTATAGGTATCAGGAAATAACTTGAACTGTTCTCTTCCACAATACAGGGTCTTCCAAAAGTCTTATTTTACTTCTGAGCTATTAGAGCTTTAAGTTGTACAAAGATTTTTATACAATCTGTCTAAGGCAATAGTAGCATGCCAGGGTCAGTCAAGAAAAAAAATGTAAAAACCATTCTTAGCTCACAATCCAGACAAAATTGGCTTAGAGCCAAAGTGCTGATCCCTGCTATGGTGAATCGAGTATTACATTTGGAGTCAGGAAGTCCTGGATTTATGTCCCTAATTTGATACTTTTAAACTAACTGTTTATTGTCCTGTCTGTAAAATAAGGATACTTTGTGTAGTGGGCAGCTAGGTGGCACCGTAGATAGAACACTGGGCTTGGAATCAGGAAGACCCATCTTCCTGAGTTCAAATGTGCCCTCAGACACTTACTAGCTGTGTGATCTTGGGCAAGTCACTTAACCATGTTTGCCTAAGTTTCAGAGAAGGAAATGGCAAACCACTCCAGTATCTTTGCCAAGAAAACCCCAAGTGGGGTAGTGAAGAGTCAGATACAACTGAAATGACTGTGTAGTAGTTACCTTATTGTTGTGAGGTTCAAATGAGATAATGTATGTAAAGTGCTTTGTAAACTTAAAAGAGCTAGATAAATGACAGTTACTACTATTTCAACCTGACTAGACTGCCTCCTTTTTTTGAACATCTATTTCTTGGATGATATCTTTTAAGCCATCTCTTTCCTTCGAGTCAACATTAATAATATGTTGCGGGGATAGAGGACCAGCCCTGGAGTCAAGAGGACCTGAGTTTAAAATCTGGCCTATGTGATCCTAGGGAAGTCGCTTAATCCCAATTGGCCATACACACACACACACACACACACACACACACACACACACACACAAATGTGGCCCATGTGAGCCTCTCTTAGTGGCCATGTAGGTCACCTGCAGTTTTGATTTGTTACTTATTGTGATGCTCCAGGACTCACAACCATGTAGATCACACAGGCAATATATATCTATGTGCCTAATGAATGCTATGTACAGTAAATTCCAAGGAATCACTGAGGAGCAGTATACTCAAAGCTTCAGAAAGCAGGTGGGGCTGGTGAGGACCACAAAGACTTTGGAGGGAGTAGAGAGGAAAAGAAGGGCGAGGATGGCATTCCAGAAAGGGGAGTATAAACAAAAATATGTAGGCAGGAATAAGCATGGCATGTGAAGAAACTTGAAATTGTGGTAATGAGTGATCCCCAGGGCCAGCCCTTTGGTTCTGTAAAGACAAATGATCTTCAACATAGACTCAGCCACACATGATTAGCCTGGGTCCATTGTGTCAGCGTGATGACAGTTAGTCACTGTAGCATACATCTGCTGAGGTCAGCTGTTTCCCAACATAGTTTGTTTCAATTTCCTGGAGCAGAACACCAAAGATCTCATGTAATTCAGAGGCCTAATGTCTAGGTCCTATGGTAATGAGGAGCATAGAAAAATAAACAGACCCTTCCCTTTCCTCACGCAGCAATGCTATTTTAGAAAGTATACCAAATTGGATAAATTCCTTAGTTCTGCGGCCACTATCAGCTTAGAAAATCAAATCCAGGTTTGGCCTGGGGTACGTGGGGAGATGAGTCAGATTGGGTTTTTAATGGCATTTATTTTCTAATGAGCAAAGGGATGTGTGTGTGTGTGTGTGTGTGTGTACTACTACAATTTAGATTTAGAGCTGGAAAGACCCCTGGAGATAAAATGGCCTGACACCCTTTTTTATAGAAGAAGAAACTAGGCATGGAGAGAGATTAAGTAACTTGTTCACTGTTGCAGAGCTATAAATGACAGCTGTAATTCAGCCAGGACATCAGACCACAAACCCAATATGCTTTCCACTTTAGAGTAGATAGGAGACATGTTAATTTGAGCTACAGAAGTTGAGAATACTGATGGGGGCAGAGGAGTGGGGGCTAACTGAGCAAGGTCTGTTAACATGGCCCTGGAAGACCTAATGCTTTTGAAAATGATTTCTACCTGCTTGTACATGTGTTTCTTTTGGTACTATGATCTGAAGCACTCAAGGCTTCTTCTGATGGTTATTGTTATGGGTAGCCATATTGTTTGTTCACTGTCTATAGATTTTACCAGGCCCTTATACCTTTTGGTAGAAAAGTAAACAGAGTATGAAAGCTAAGCTCTAGTCTCCAAACCAACAGGAATCTCAGTGATGTCAAAGACGGACGTGGAAATGAGCATACTCTAAATTCTGCTTTACCTCTCTAGAGTCTCTGTTTCCTCAACTGTAAACTGTAAAAGCTATAAAAGATTATTTAGACCGAATAATCTCTAAGGACTTTCTGCTTGAACACTCTTTGAGTCAATAACAGTTCAAAATGTCATCCGTGTCTGAGTAAAGCACTAATCCATTCCCTACCTAGTGTACCAAATCTACTACTGACTTGTCGAGAAGTTTCAGTCATGTCCAACACTTCATGACCCCATCTGGGATTTTCTTGGCAAAGATACTGGAGTGGTTTGCCATTTCCATTTCTCCAGTTCATTTTTACAGATGAGGAACTGAGGCAAATAGGATTAAGTGACTTGCCTACGGTCACACAGCTAGTAAGTGTCTGAGACTAGATTTGAACTTATGAAGATGAGTCCTCCTGATTCCAAACCCAGTGCTCTATCCACTGCTATACCCAGCTGCCCACTACTGACCTACCTAGGGGATAGGAGAAGAAGGGAGAAGGGGAAGAAGTTGCTATGTTTCAAAGAAATGTATACAAAGTATTCAAATGCAAAAGGAATATGTAGTAAAAGTCATGCCAGTCTACTTCTCTTTTAAATCTAAAAATCCCCTTTGCATGCAAAAGTACTGAAGCTGACTCACTGTTAGTGGGACAGGCAGTTTGAGTTGTTTCTCCTTCATTTGGGAACTTTCTCCTGAGTCATGCAACCACACTTTTGTATGTTCTTTTTGTGAAAAACCAGTTGCACATATTTGCAAGAATGGCTGTGTAGGGAAAAGGATTAGTCTTGCCTTGGGGGATTTTTGTGTGTGTGAAGCCAAAAGGCCTATATGAGGATGAACTTGTGATTTTGGCCTCAGCACTTTGCTCTTATCAGTCAAGTGAACTGGCCCCAGGTTGGAGATCAGAAATCCCTGAAAACCTCATAGGTCATCTTCAGGTCATCAGATTCCTAGGTAGCATTTGCCTTAGAGATCATCTAATCTAGCTGCTGTACCATTACAGACAGAAGGGGGGGTCTTCCCCTGGAATCCAATGAATCTCTACCCACTGACCCTCACATAAATTACAGAACAGAAGACTTAGGGAAATGGGGTGACTATTTTCAAGTATTTGATAAGCCGCTTACGTGGAAGAGGGATTAGACCTGTTCTGGTTGGCCCCTGAGGACATAGTATACCCAAAAAATCTCTACTGTATCCCATAGTGATTCACTGATTCTCAGCTCAGGGAAGAGCTGGAGAGGATGTTGCATAGGTCTGACCCCATCACTTCCGTCCTCAAGAAGCTTCAGTGGCTCCCTATTGTCTCCAAGGTAAAATACAAATTCTTCTATTTGACATTTGGAGCCCTTTAAAATCTGGCTCCAACCTGCCTTCACAGACTGGTTTCTATTTATTCCCTTTCACGGACTCTACATGCTATTCAAATTGGCCATTTTTACCATATAATATTGAAATCATTTTAATATTAAGAAATAAACAAAATTGATTTGATATTATTGTTAATTTTTAACATTTATTATTAGGTAATATTCTATCTTCTATCCCAAGGCCTTTGCACAAAGGAATCCCCCAAAGCAAAAGACCCTCTGTGTCTGTAATGCTCTTTCTCCTCATCTCAGCCTTTTGGACTCCTTAGCTCTCTTGAAGATCCAGTTTGCATATAATATGGAGGACCTTCTTGACCCCCCAAGTTGACAGTATTACTCCCCCACAAAATTATTTTGTATATATTTCACATTTATTTATTTACCTGTATAATTTTTCTCAATGGGGTGTAAGCTTCTTGAGAGGAAGGACTGATGCATTTTTCTCATCTTATCCCCAACACTTAGTATTATTTTTAATGAATTGAATTGAACAGAATTTGATAGATTTCAGCAAGGTAGCTGGCAAAGTCTCCTCTGATATCACTGTGGATGAGATAGAGAGATGTAATTTGGATAACTATAATTATATGGAGGCAGCTAAGTGGTTCAGTGGATAGAGTGCTGGGTCTAGAGTTAGAAAGAACTGAGTTCAAATCCAGCCTCAGACAGTCACTAGTTGTGTAGCCCTGGGCAAATCACTTAACCTCTGTTGGCCTTAATCCACTGGAGAAAGAAACCGCAAATCACTCTTTGCCAACCCCATATGGGGTCACAAAGAATCAGACAACAAAGAATCAACAACAGCTATATATGGATAACGAACTTAACGAACCACCAACTCATAGGGTCATATATTTAAAGGGAGCTTGGAATAATATCTAGTATTTTTTGTAGTGCTTTAAGTTTTACAAAGTGCTTTACAAATATCTCATTTTATCCTGAGAGGTAAATGAAGAAACTGAAGCAGAAAGCAGTTGTGATTTGCTGTGGTCACACAGCTACTAAATGTCTGAGGCCAGATTTTAAACTTGGATCTTCCTGATTGGAGGTCTAGTGCTCAATCTACTGTGCCACCTAACTTCCCCTTGGAAGTTATTTATCTCAGTTCCTTCATTTTACAGATGAGGAAACTGAGTCCCAAAGATGTCAGGTGACTTGCCCAAGGTCACTCACATAGTGAATAGCAGATCCAGGAATCAACTTCATGATCCCTGACTCCAAATCTAGAGTTCTTTCCAATGTACCACACTGCCTCCTTGACTCAAAGTAGTGATTAATGGACCAGTGTCAAAGATCTTGTCCTTGCCTGATCTTATGCTATTCAGCATTTCAACAATGCTATTTCAACATTTTTATCAGTGACTTAGATGAAGACATGATTGTCTGACTCCATGATTATCTGTGAGAGACAGAGAGAAGAGAGATGCTGAGGGTGGGGAGGGAGGGAGAAGAGGGAGGAGAGAGAGAGAAGAGGAAAAGGAAGAAGGAGAGAGAAGAGGGAGGAGAAAGGGAAGGAGAGGAGAGGTGAGGAGAGGAAGGGTAAGAGGCAGACAGAGCACAAAAATTCCTGCTTAGACATCTTAGACTCCAGCTCTATGGAAGTACAGTTAACTTTAAATCAGTAAAGTCACGTAGGCCAGTAATAACTAACTCAGTGGCTTCCTTTGCTAGTTTCCCAATGCATAGAAAACATCTTTTCTGCACAAATTTCAGCCCTTAATCATTGTAATGATGCTTAGCGATAGGAAGGGTTTTAAGGAAGCAGTTTGGAATCAGGAGGTTTGGGTTCCTGGATTTGCCACTAACCCAGCTCTGTAACCTTGAGGAAAGTGTGTAAGCCCTGTAAGCTATCTGTCAAATGGAGAAAATAATGTCTATCTCAAATGAGACAATAAATGTAAAAGCAATTTGAACATTAAAAGGGTTATATAACCTCGGCTTTCTATTACTCCGTGTTTGTCATTTGCCATAGCTATGCAACATATTATGAGCCAATTCCTACCCTAGGGATAGTGATGTATAACACCTTTATAGCTTCCAAAGCAGTTTTATGTCCATTCTTTCATTTGATCCCACAACATGCCTCGGAGGAAATTAAGACAGGTATTATAGTCCTTACTTGATAGATGAGGAAGCTGGGACACCAAAAACTTAATGTCTAGCCAAGTTTAGGTGAAACAGTGACTTGGACCCAGGATGAAAAAAAAACTGGTCTAGGAGTCAGAAGACCTGGGTTCTATTCCCAGCTTTGACATTAATGGGTCATGTGACCTTGGGCAAGTCATATTACCACTGTGGGCTTTGTGTACCTAATCTGTAAAATGAGAGGAATGCACTAGATCAGGGATGGAGAACCTGCAGCCTCAAGGCCACATGTGGCCCTCTAGGTCCTCAAGTGTGGCCCCTTGACTGAATCCAAACTTCACAGAATAAATCCCCTTAATAAAAGGATTTGTTCTGTAAAACTTGGACTCAGTCAAAAGGCCACACCCAAGGACCTAGAAAGCCACATGTAGCCTTGAGGCTACAGGTTCCCCACCCCTGGACTAGATGATCCTAAAGGCCTCCTCAGCTCTAAAATTCTTTAATTCTAAAATCCTTTTATCCCCATAGTATTTCCATGTTAATCCATATTACATATTCCCTAGACAGTGTTTTTTATTGAAATGGAATGAGAAAGCATTTATCAGATGCTTATTATGTGCCAAGCTCTCTTCTAAGTGCTAGGGATACCAAGAGAAAATGGAGATAGTCGGTACCCTTAAGGAGCTGGCATTCTAAATAGGTGAGATAACACCTAAAGGAAGATTCAATTTCATGACAGATGGCAAAAGCTAGGTGATTCTTAGGTTCTTAGAAGCAAAGTGGTGCAGATAGATATCCTCTGACCAAGAAGATAATGAATCCAAGAGTCAAAGTGGGAAACTGAGATACCTCTAGTTCAAATGATGTAATAGATGTAAAGCACTTTGCAAACTTTGAAGTGCTATATAAAGGCCAGTTATTACTATGATTATTATCAATGTTAGTGTTAATATTAGTATTATCCCAGAATCACCAGATCTCTTGATGACTTCATTCCTTGATTCTTCTACTGCCCTCCTGCTGAGCTCAAGCAATGGTTATAGGGCAATACAGTGGTATGCTGGGAAATGTTTAACTATTCAGTTGGGAAGAGGGGGTGGTAGAGGACAGGGAGAAAATGTATGCACACTTTAATAGCATTATCAACATTTTTTCCATCACTTTCTTAAGTCTAGGGCAGGCAATCAACAAAACAATAAATCAATCCCGGATTTGTAGAAGGAGCAGATTTCTGAGGTATAAATGCTCACTTGAATGAACAATGAATGAAAATTTGACAGTGGGCTCTCAATGACCCCAGAACACCCCTTCCTCTAGCAAGCTGTGTGGCATAGTGGGACAAGTGATGAACTTGGAGTCAAGCAAGATCTGTCCTTATCATTTACTAATTGTGGGACTTTGGGCAACTCAATAACCTCTCTGAGCTTCAGTTTTCTCATCTGTGAAGTAAAATAATAATACCTGTGGTACCTGCCTCATGTAGACAAGTATTACCATACTCTATAAATACCAGCTGTTCACTAGGTATGAGATGTTGGGGAGATAGAAAAATCAAATATAATATCAAGGTTTTGAATATGGGAGCAAATGGTGGTCCCCCCAACAGAAATAATGAAATCAGAAGGAGGAATAGATTTGGGACGAAATCAATCAACCAATCAATTAACATTTATTAAAGGCCTACTGTATGCCAGGCACTGTACAAAGCTCTGGGGATACAAAAAGAGAGACAATATGCAAACAAATGTGCAAAGAAAGCTATATATAGGATAAATAGGAGATGATTAACAGAGAAGGCACTGGAATTAAGAGGTATTTTAAAAAGCTTCCTGTAGCAGGTGGGATTTTAGTTTGGACTTAAAGGAAGCTAGGGAAGTCAGTTGTTAGAACTGAAGAGGGAGAGCATTTCGCCTGGAGCCAAGAGATGGAGTGGCTTGTTTGTGGAACAGCCGGAAGGCCAGTTACTGAATTGAAGAATACCTTCAGGGAGTAATGTGTAAGAAGACTGGGAAGGTAGGAGCTCCCTTATGAAGAGCTTTGAATGCCAAACAAAGCATTTTAGATTTGCTTCTGGAAGCAATAGGGAGCCAGGGAGTTTATTGAGTAGGGGGGCGGGGTTATTGAGTGTGACATGATCAGACCTGTACTTTAGGGAAATCACTTTGGTGACTGAATGGAGGATGGATTAGAGTGGGGAAAACTTGAAGCAGGCAGACTCACTGGCTGGCTATTGCAGTAATCGAGGCATGAAGTAATGAGAGCCTTTATTAGAGGGGTGGCAACTTCAGAGGAGAGAAGAGAACATATTTAAGAGATGTTGCAGAGGTGAAATCAGCAGGTCTTGACAACATCTTGGATAATGTTAATGATATTAAGAGAGATATCCAAGATGACTCCTAGGTTGAAAGCCTGGGAAAATGGTATTGCCATCTACAATAATAAGTAAAGCAGGAGAGAAGGGGAAGGTTTGAGGGAAAGATAGTAAGTTCTGTTTTGGATATATTGAGTTGAAGATGTCTACAGAATATCCAGTTCAAGATGTCCAAAAGGCAGTTAGAAAGGCTAAGATTGAAGGTCAGCAGAGAGTTTGGGCCAGAATAGGTAGACTTGAGATTCATCGACATGGACGTGGTGATTAAATCTGTGAGAGCTGATGAAATCACCAAGTGAAGGTAGTATAAAAGGAGAAGAGAAGAGGGCCCAGGACAGAACTCTCTGGGATGGAAGATAATAAGCTCAGTTTGGAACATTTTCCATTTATAGTACAGAAAAAGAAATCCAAGTGACAATCACAAAAGCAGAGGGAGCCGAGATCTCAGAGTCCATCTAGACCAATCTGTTCATTTTATATATCAACCGAGGTCTAGAGAGATTAAGACTAAGTGAGTGACTTGCCCAATGTTATATAGGTTAATGTGTCTGAAGTAGGATTTGAACCCAGGGTCATAGGAATGGCTAGAGGCAATGATTTTCCACTAAACCATGCTGCTCCCCTTATCTGAGACTGCACAGGTAGTAAATGACAGTCAGGATTCAAACCAAGCTCCTCCATTTTCAAACTCTGTACTCTTTGTAGTTTACCATATTGGTTAATCCTTGAGCCATTGTCAGAAGCATAGGTTTATTTAAAGCAACAGAAAAAAATAAGACCAGATGCCTCTTTTTTTGCACTACAAATATTCTTTTTTCCCCTCTCCTAAGGCCTTAAAGACCTCAAGGGAAGATTCTAAAAGCTCTGGGTTAGTATGCAGATTTTATGGGAATCTACCTGGCCAGTTGGAAATGTAGATTTGGAGCTCAATAAAGAGGAAATTTGGTCTCAAGGTAGAGATTTGAGAGTTATGTACATACAGGCAATAGGCAAACCTATTGGAGTGAGAAATTGCCAAGGGAGACAGTGTAGTAAGAAGGGAGAATAAGGCCAAGGAAACATCTCTGGATTAATTATTAACTTCATAATGACTCAAGTCCTGATCATGGATATGCTGTGGATTTTGTTCTTAATTGAACAGAAAAAAAACACACATCTGGAGTATTATGTTTCTTTCTGGGAGCTACATTTTAGGAAAGTCATTGGTAAGCTAGGAGAGTGCCAGCACTGGAGTGTTTAGTCTTGGGAAGAGAAGTCCTAGGAGGGCATGTCTATTGCCTTCATCCTGTAGGAGAGAGATCAGATTTATTCTATTTGGTCCAGGAGGAAAGAATGAGAAACAATAGGTGGAAGTTACAAAAGGGCAATTCAGGCTTGATGTTAAGGAAAAAATTCTTAACAATGAGCACTCTCCAGAAGTGAAATGCGCCATCTTCAGAGGGAGTGCTTCTTCTCCCACCCCCAACCCTCCCACCCCCAACCCCCCAACAGATCTCTTTGGAGATCTGTGGCCCTCACAGGTTCCCAATCCCTAGACTAGAGAATCATTGCAATTTCTTACAACTCAAATCTACGATTCTGTGTGAATATCATTTTTGGTGAATTTGTAATTTGGTCAAAATTTGGAGAAAGTCAGGGCCTAGCTGGTGCTAAAGAGTGCAATACCTCAGAGTTTGGACTTTTTCCAACAGAATAATAAAAGCACTAAAGCCCTCACCATAGGTTTTCTCATCTCACCTTCTTAGAACATTTACTTCCCAGTTATCACGTAAAAATTTTCCTATGAAGGTACTATGCAGAATTCTGTGTCAAGGGATAGGAGGCATTTATAAGATATATCCTTTAGATAATCATCAGGAATGGCTTCTTCAAAGCTCCCGCCTTCTCCCCACAAAACTCTTTCCCTCTAAAATTGCATAGACTAATAGGATGCTGGACCAATAGGAAGAATGATGGAGACATTGGACTAAGCTTTAAAGTTCAGGAGTTTACTTTTAGCACTCTGACTTTCTTCTTTCTATACCTTTCTTCAATTTCCTGGCCCTCTAGATATCTAGTCCTTTCATACTGTTCCCGACTGTCATCCCATCTCCTTCCCCAGTGCTCAACTCTTCAAAATTACCCCTTCAGTCTTCTTTCTATGTAAACTTCCATCTCCATTGATCTTAGCCAATTGATAGAGGGAAAGTGATCTGACAAACTAATTTACAGTAATGTATGAATTACTGTAATTAATGAGCTTAAACCATTAGACTTTTAGCAAAGAGTTATTAGCTATTCTCCCTCAAAGAAAAACAACCTATACCCCTTACTATAGAATTTCAAGCAATGTGACAAAGTTAAATAAAGAATTTCAGGTGAGGGTGGGAGAAATCTTCTCCCTCGTTTTTTCTTCCCCTTGTATTACTTCCTATGAGAAATCTGGAGCTTTTGCTGACATCATAAAATAACTGTTTGCATGCTGTGTAGAACATAATTTCCATGCATAAGATTTCCCCATTGACCACCATGTGGGCAGCCACCTACATGGTAGACAAGTTCTGGAGAGTAACATAAATGCAATGATGAGATTTGCAGGGTAGCAGCCACCCAGGGATCAGAAGAGATCAGGAAGCAAATGAATGAAGAACATAATTCATTCCATAGTCTTGCCAACTCTTGTCATAGTACTGTCAGAAGCCATTCCCTGGGAAGCAGAAAAGATTGGTGCTGCCAAGGAAAATACAACAAATTTAGATGACTCTTTTTTGGTCCACAGTTTGATTGCCTTTTTGTAATGGGCTCAGCCAGAATCTCCCAACATCTGACATAGACATGAACTAAAGGAGAGAGAATAGCTTTAGAATGAACAGTTCAGCAGGACTAGACGTATCACACTTAACTCATCACCCACCAGTTCCTTCATGGTGTTGGCACATTCTACATTTTAGAACTAATATCAACTTGCGCTGTAGACACATGACTTACAAAAGGATCCAAAAGAGTATCCTTCCTGGCATATGTCTAAAAAGCTCTCAGGCTAAAATCAAGGGCTGAGTCTACTTAATAAGAAATTTAATTGGAATAAATGTAAAGTCCTGTGCTTGAGTTCAAAAAATCAATTACATAAATACAGGACAAGGAAGGCATTCCTAGATATTAGTTTATGTGAAAAAGATCTAAATGTTTTAGTGGACCAAATAGCATATGAGAACCTTCTCACAAAGGAAACTGTTCTCAGACACCTGAGGACACAACAACCCACAGCTTTATTTACTGTGAAGGAGATTCCATATGATTCTTAGTTTTGCTCTCCTCAAACTCCATTGCTCTAAAATTTCAGTATCACAAACACCACTGTTATAAAAGATAACAATGATTACATTACCTATCCTTTTTAAATAATCTGGCTTCTCACCAGCCCAGAAGGACTGGAAATGTCAGAGTAATCTCTTAGAACGGTAGGTTACACCTGCTACCTTCCCAGTCTTCCTGACATGAGGCCTGGCATTCTATCCACAGTGCCACCTAGCTGAGAGATGACATAATAATATGTAATTATTATAAAAAATAACTCATATATAGCTCTATAAGGTTTGAAAAGGGCTTTACACATGTGACCACATCTAATCTTCATAGCAACCCTTAAGGTATACGAGCTATAATTGTCCTCATTTTACAAATGAGGAAATGGGGATTGAAGGAACTTAAGTTAATTTGGCTAGGATCACACATATCTAAGAAACATCAGAATCAGGATTTGAACTCATGACTGCAAATCCAGCACTCTACTGACTACAGTAACTAACTGCCTATATGTCATCATTTCCATCATGGAGCAGAGTCTAGTTGAGGAGAGAAGATATACACAAAAAAGTTAAATAACATCTTAAGGCAATTTATTGTAAGTGCTCAAGTGAATGCTCTAGATTATAACTGTGGTGTTAAAAGGAGTTTGGGGTAGAGAGGAACAGAAGGAGGGAAGGAGGGAGAGACAGAGACAGAGACAAGAGACAGACATCGCTTGTGGGCTGGTTGTCAGGGAAGACTTCGTGGAAGAGATGAGACTTGAGTTGTACCTTGAAAGTAGTAGAGAAATTCAGTGGGGAGATGGCATTCTAAGGAAAGGGAATACATGAGCAGTGGTATGGGAGTACTAATTGGGGAGAGTAAGAAATAAGGTGGGATAGACAGTTTGGAACCAGATTGGTTGACAGGCATCAGTCTGAAAGTACGGTTTTAGGAAGATTAATCTGGTGGCAACATGCAAAATAATTCAAGTGGAAACTAATTCAGGAGACCAGTCAAAAAGCTACGACAGGGGAAGAGACCTGTCCACTTAGCAGATACTGGTATGATTCTGTGCTGAACTTGACACTGTGTTCAGGATAGGAATGAGGTCACAGAAAATGAACTAAAATTATCCTTCGGGATTTCTTCCATGAAGAGTTGAAACAAGTCACCTACTGTGTGTCAGGCACTGGGGCTACAAAGACAAAAATAAAACAGCCCCCGACCTCGAGGAGGTTACATTCTATCAGAGGACATAAATATACAGAATATATACAAATAAATACAAGGTGAGCTGGAGAAGGAAATGGCAACCTCCCTCTGCTATCTTTACAAGAAAACCCCAAATGAGGTCATGAAGAGTCAGACACAGTTGATAGGACTGAACAACAACTACTCTAGGGGAAAGGTTCCAGCAGCTAAGAGATCAGAAAGGTTCCCATAAAAGAGGGAGCGTTTGAACTGAGCTTTGAAAGAAACTAGAGAATCTAGTGAGTGGATTGGAAGCTGTGTAGATAGTTTTTCAAGATGTTTTCCTGAGAAAGAGAGGAAAGATATAATACAGAATATATAAAGATATAATACTATTGGTAGCAGGAATGGTAGGATCAAGTGAGGTTTTCTTAAGGATGCAAAAAAAACCCTAGTTATGTTAGTAGGCAGCAGAGAAAGAATTAGAAGACAGGGAGAAATTGAAGATTGGGGAGAAAAGGGGGACATTACAGCGGGTCATCTGCTAGAAAAAACAGGAGGGAATGGGATCAAGGGCACATATAGAAAGGCCTTGGTGAAGAAAAAGGCCATCTCTTAGAAACACCATTTAAAATAGGCACATATAAAAAGTAACACTAAAAGTTGTCTCATTTTGCCCCCCACCACATGCTGTACCCTAAACAATTGTCTTACTTTCCTATTCCTCATTTGTCCTTGAGCCTAGTCTGGTCAGCATTTTTATCAAAAATTCAAATAAAAGCCTAGGTGACAGGCTCATCAAAACTTGCAGTTGAAGCAAAATAAAGAGGGATAAGTAACCTATCAGATGAAAGAATCAGTATCCAAAAAGACCTTGGCAGCCTGGGATGGAGAACCAAATCCATCTAAGAAGGAGAAGTGTTCTAGGAATCAGTGCAAAATCCTCTGCTTGGGTTTTAAAAATCAATAACATAAATACAAATGAGGGAAGCATGCCTAGATAATAATTCATGTTAAAAAAATATGTAAGGGATTTACTCTACCTTCAGTGTCAGCTTGATAATATGACATGGCAGCCAAAAAAAGCTATGGTGATTTTAGACTGCACAAAAAGAGGCCAAGTGTCCAGGATGAAGAAGGTGATAGTCTTGCTGTACTGTTCCCTGGGGAGGTAGGTGTCACTTTGTCCAGTTCTAGGTACCATATTTCAAGAAGTACATTGAGAAATTGACAGTGCCAAATTGGAGGTCCAAGGATAGTGAAAGGATAGCAGTGATATGAGGAGTGATCTTTTAGGATGGAGGAAATAAGACTTTGCAGGGACATGGTAACTGTTTTCAAATGTTTGGAGATCTTTTATACGAAGCACTATGTTCTTCTTGGCCCCAGAGGGCCGAACTGAGTATAAGGGTTAGTAGCTGGAGAGAGGCATATTTTTGTTCCATTTAAAGAACATTTCCTAATGTTCAGTTTTGTCCAAGAAGACAATGGACTGTCCGAAGAGGTGGTGAGCCTCCTGGATCAGTGGAGATCTTCAAGACGTCAGGGATGTTTGTAGCGGGGATTCCTGTTCATGTACAGGTTGGATCAGATTATCTCTGGGAACAGTTGTTCTTCTTTAGTCCTAGATCTGGGTCTGTGGCTTATTAACTCTTTGCACCCAGACAGCTACACTCCCTCCCCAACTCCAGGCAGACTTTTCAAAGCTGTTCCTGAGGCAGTAGTGAGTTCCAAAGTTTCTCTGTCTTTTCTCCTCCCCCAGGAAAGCAAATGCTTTATGACTAAGAAGATGAAACACCAGCCTAGCCTGCCACAGCTATAAATTTGCCCTCAGGATTATTTTGGTGACATAAATCCCCATTCCCAGCTCAAATTCATGGCAGTCGAGTGCCACATTTTGACACGTGTGTGGGAGGCCTACTTCGATAAATTCACAGCATCCCCCATACCTGGCATGTAGGAAGAGAAGATTTACGGCCCTGTTTGCTGGAATTCATCCAGTTAGCCAAATAGCCCAGCAGGGAATCTGCCTCAAATAAATTATGTGAAGTGTGCTGTGTTTGTATATGAGTATGTGCTTTTGTATTTTTGTGCTCGTTTGTACATGATGACCATCGTTCCCTTGCTGCTCTGTGTCTCACCAAGGGCATTCTTTTTGACCTGGGTCTGAGAAGGGAAGAGTTGGCCAGGTGTGTGGCCTCTTTATTTAATGATGTTTGCCACGGTTGTTTGCCTTACAGTAAGAAAAAAAGGGAAACATTAATAGCTTTTTTAACACTCCTCTCCAGGGTCTGATGGCTTTGCCAAACCAAATGCCAGAAAGAATCCAACAATAGGATCACCAAAAGTGTGCCCTGGTTAGGCCAGGTTATGGAGGGCCATAAATGCCAAGTGAAATCATTTGGATTTTACCCTATAAGCAAGACTTCTAGACTGGGAATCATCAGTCCTGGGTTCAGATCTCATCTTTGCCATTTCTCGCCTGTTGGACCTCATCTGTAAGGTGAAGGGGTGGGACTGGATGACTTCGAATCTCCCCCTAAGCTCTAAATCTGCTCTTAGAAGCCATTATAGTTGTAGTTTCAAGTGTCCGTCCTACAACTCTGACAGTGCACCTGAATCAGAATAAAATGCAATTGAGAAATGCGCAGCAAAATAAATGAAACGCAGCAGAACATAGATAATGTTAATATGTGACTTTCTGAGTCACTATGGGGCCCACAGGGATGCTTAGGTAAGATTTGGTGGCCCCTGTTTCTATTTGAATTTGACACCACTGCCTTAGAGCATGAAAAAGTACCTTACCCTGACCTTCCACTGACTCACGGCAAATGAATCCCTGGGGGCCATTAGTTCCCAAAGAACTCTACACATTTTTCTCTAAGTAAAGTAAATCTAGTCAAAAATCACTGAAGAAATATAAGTACTAGTTGGCTGGTCAGTTAGTTGAGGAATTAGCATATGTTAGATATTAAGATATGAGAGGCAACATGAAATAATCCTGCACTTGGTCAAGAAGAATCTGAGTCCGCATCCTGCCTCAGAAATTTTATAGCTGTGTGACCTGAGAAAGTATGAGGATCATCATGGCTCAATAGACAGAAGGGAACCTCAAAAGCTACCTGGTCTAACTCATTCTTTTTACAAATGGGGAAACTGAGACCAAGTGAGGTTAAATGACTTTATTATATAAAAGTAAGGGTACCTATTATAACGTTGTGGCAAGGATCAAATGAGATAATGTATGTGATTGCTGTAGAAGTGACAGCTATAGATACTGAAAATGGTTGGCATTGGGCTCTGAGGCTCTGGAGCTATGGGCTCTGACCTTGTACGGATCCAAGCAGAAGGGAAAATGTCCCAGGAAATCTGTTACCCAACAGGCCGCTATTTTAAATCCTGTCCTCTTCTAATTTACCTTTTCACCCCGGGGGCCTCTAACTCCCACTTCGGCTTACCACTGAATCAGACCCGTAGCCATCCTGGGGAACAATGAGCCCTGAATAACTGAGCATTTATACAGACAAATCAAGGGCCTAGCCCATTACTGTTCCTCACTTTCACTTCCTGGGGATCCTCACAAAAGCTGGGCAGGGAGACTGAGGGGGGTCTGTACTCTGGGAATGTGCCGGTTTCCACTGAATTCTGGGAGCCCTCTCATCGAACAACCAGACCACATAAAGCTTCCATTTAAACTTGATACCTATTCCAATCAGTGGGGGTTTCAAATAAACCTGTCAAATTGACAGGAATGGTCCATGCTTCCACCCGCCTGATTAGAAACTATTGAATCATGAGCCCCAGGGAAGTGTGGGGGATGGTGGGCGGGTTGACAGATCAGCAGCTACATGCTTGCCTGCTTTGCAGGAATATAATTTATCACGGCAGCAGCCTCTTCAGGCTATGGAACTTCAGTGCAGTCAGACACAATGTGATCCAGGGAAAAGAACTATGGCCTGAGTTTTAAGTCCTAGCTCTGTCATTAGCAAGCTGTGTGACCTTGGAAAGGGTAGGTAACCTCTCTGGGTCTCATTTCTCTCCCTCATAAACTATACAAATAATAACAACGATAGCTAGCATTTATGTTGTGCCTCCTCTGTGCCAGGCACTGTGCTAAGTGCTTTATAAATATCATCTATTTGATCCTCATAACAACGCTGGGAAGTAGGAGCTCTTACTGTCTTCATTTAACAGTTGAGAAAACTGAGGCAAACACAGGTTAAGTGACTTTCTCAGGGTGACGCAGCTAGCGTCTGAGGCCAGATTTGAACTCAGGTCTTCCTGACTCCACACCCAGTGCTCTGTCCACTGAGCCATCTAGCTGCCCAAATGATCCCTATTACTGTGAGTTCATTGTAAGAATAAAATGAGATTGTTGATGAAAAAACATTTTGAAAGTTAAGCTTATTTCATCTCCCTCCCCCCACCCCAGTATTCCTGGGTGAATGGAAAATAGGATTATAGCTGGAAGAGATCTCAGAGGCCCCCTCCTCCAACCCCTTCGTTTTACAAATAAAGAAGAGGAGACCCAGGAAGCGATTTCCCTAAGGTCATACAGGTAGAAACATCAGAAGTGGCATCTGAGCCCAGGTCCTCTGACCCCACAACCAGTGCACCTTCCTTGGTACCATGATACTCTGCTGCCTTTGCCAACATGTATCTGCCTTTTGCCAGATATAAACCTTCTAAGCTTAAAACACTATTATCACAGGGCCAACTGTGTCCCTGTCTCCTGGAGACCATTCTCCTCCATGGCTTGTCCATTTCTGGCTGCCATATCCTTGGAATTCCCCTCACGTTTAGGTCCTGACCCTGGCAAATTACCTACCATCAGCTCCAGTTCTTGAAGTGGCCCTTAATCTCAGAGTTTGCAGGCAGCTGCTAGAGGCTGGGCAGATTGCTTTGTTGTGTTCTACCATCTCTAGACATAGGACTTTAGAAATATGGTAGTCATATCTTTAGGCTGGTGACCATATTTATGCAAAATTATGAATAGACAGTATGGTGAAAACTACATGCAAAATGCTACTTTGGGAAGGGCCTCCTTGGCATATTATCCCTCTGATTCCTTAGGATATAACCCAGACTGAGATTCTACTTGGTTAAAAGGAATTGTGAAATGAACAGGAAGTTGGATTCTAAATAGCTTTGCCATATGCTGAAGTGGAAAAAACACTGGATTTAGATTCAAAAGACTTGTGTTCAAATCCTAATTCTGCCAAGACTGTTTCCTCTCTCAGTTTCTCTATCTGAAAACAGGAATGATACTTGCAGCATCTATTTCAGAGAGTTGTTTTGGGGAAAGTAATGAATAGAACTCAAGGTATTATATAAATGTGATTTTTATCAGAATTCATAATTCCTTTCTAATCTGCTTTGAGCAGTCAGTGATGCATGAAATCATAAGCTCTCTGGATTTAGGTGAGTCATAGACCTTCCCTTAAAATAGTAAAAGGACACACTTTACATACATCAGAGAATTGATAGTCTGTGTTAAGTGGAAAGTCTGAGCTATAGAATATTTTTTAAAGAAATGGAGCTTTATTCATTTCAAGTTTGTATAGAAATAGACTAACGGCCAACAAAAATGTTCCCAAGTTGGGATCTTTTAATGACAAACTTCAACTTCCCTCTTGCTATATTTACCTTTCTAAGTTCTAAATGAGTGTGGTCTTGGTGAGAGAGGCTTTATTTTTATTTACAGTCGATAAAATGAAGGTCTCAGAAATTCATGTTATCAAACTCCTCTCTCTATCTGGTTCATATTGTCTAATGTGCAGTTATTGGTGTGGAGCTGGGGCTCAGAAGAGAGTTTAAGGATGGAGATATAGATCTTGGAGTCACCTGCAGAGAGATTATAATTAAAAAATGAGAGTTGATGAGGTCACTGAGAGATTGTATAAAAGGAAATAGAGAAGAGAGTCTGGGACAGAACCTTGGGAGTGCCCACAGTTAGAAGGTAGGATATAGAAGAGACTGAGGAGTGATACACTCTTAGACTGTTAGTTGTATAGGTCCTTAGAGTTACTGTAGCCTGCCCCAAACTCCCCATTTTGAAGATGAGGAAGCAAGACCAGAGAGGTCAAGTGACTTGCCCAAAATCACACAGCAAGTGGCAATTCATCATAAAGCTATTTTCACCTCTAATTTCGCCTCTAATTTTTCTCATCTGTTAAATGAGGGTGGAGGAGTGGACTAGATCATTTGTGTCAAACTCTAAATAGAAACTGGAACCCTGTGGGCCACATATTGGCTTAGAAAACCACAAATTAACATTACCTGTGTTGTATTATCTTTTTATATATTATGTTAAACATTTCCCAATTACATTTTAATCTGGTTTGAGTTTGACACCTAGGGACTAGATGACTTATTAAGTCCCTTGCAAGGTCTAAATCCATGATCGTGATATGTAATTCCCATGCTTCCCAAGCACACAAAGAACATCCCTCCATGAAGCCCAGAACGTTAGAAATGGGGACAGCCTTAGAGATCATCCAGCCCAACCCCTTCATTGTACAGTTATCCCTTCCATATTGCAACTTTAGCTATCATGGTTTTGATATATCACAGGTTGGCATAAGAATTTAAATGGGAATTTGGGGGGAGTTTTGCGAAAGCCACAGACAACATAGAGTCTATGATGAAATATTTAACCCAAATTTTACAATTAAGGAACTGTAAATACTCCATAAAAAAGAAAAAAGAAAAAGCTCAGGACTTCTCTGGTATGAAGGGAGGGCCAAAAAATTTACATGGATTTTCCAGATTGTGAGGGTGCTATATCCTTTACCCCTGTGCTGTGGAAGGGATAACTGTATAGACAGTTACTTGAAATCTTTCAGCCACAGTTTCCTAATCTGTAAAATGGGAGTAGTAATAAAAGCACCTGCCTCACAGGATTGTTGTGAAAACCAAATGAGATAACATGTAAAATGCTTCACAAAGAGTAAATCTTGGCTGTTATTAATATAGACACAGTAAATGATTGCCAGATTCGTGGAATCTTAGAGCAGAAAAGGACCTATGAGGTCACCTAGATCAATAATATGCAGTACCAATAATATACACCTGGCCAATAATATACAGTGGTGCTTCTTCTAGCCCTGTTCTTCTGTCCTTCATCCCCACTCCCAGGACTGACTAGATCCAGAGGAACCTGTCATGGTGTTTGTATGGAAGGTAGCAGTCTTGTCACCCTTCTGCTCAAAACACTGCAGTGGCTCCTCATTCCCTAGACGACCCAGCCCAGAGTCCTTAACTCAACAGTCAAGAGCCTTCATAATCTGGCCCCAGCCTACATACTCAGTCATGCCTCCTGTATTCCCTAAGATGAATTGCACACTTTAACCACCAGGCCAATTTATTCCCTGTCCCCTAAGCACACTGTGTGCATTCTTTTCTCTGTCCTCACGTTGATGAGCACAGAGCTTGCTTGAAATGCTCTCCTCCTGGGAGAAAGGGACAAGATGAGGGGATAATAGAAGGGAGGGCAGGTTGGGGGAAGGAGTAGTCAGAAGCAAACACTTTTGTAAAGGAACAAGGTTATAGAGGAAAATAGAAAACATAGGAGGCAGGACAGGATGGAGGGAAATATAAGTTAGTCTCTTACAATATGACTATTATGGAAATATTTTGCATAACTACACATGTATAACCTATATTGAATTGCTTGCTTTCTCAATGAGGGTGGTTGGGGAGGGAAGAAGGGAGAGAATTTGGAGCTCAAAGTTGTAATAACAAATGTTAAAAATTGTTTTTACTTGCAACTGAGATATAAGATATACAGGCAATGGGATATAGAAATCCATCTTGTCCTATAGGAAAGTAAGGGGGAAAGGGATAAGGCAGGGGTGACAGAAGAGAGGGCAGAAAGGGGTAATCAAAATGCATGCCATCTTGTGGTGGGGGAGGGGAGAGATGGGGAGAAAATTTGTAGCTCAAAATCTTGTGGAAATGAATGTTGAAAAGTAAAAATAAGTGAATTAATCTAAAAAAAATTTTTAAAGAAAAACAAAATGTTCTCTTCCTTTTATCCAAATTCTGCCCATCTTTGAAGACTCAGTTCCAGCCTCACCTACTCCATGAGACCTCCAGCTCCCTATTCCTATAACTTTTAGAGTCTATTTGTAGAGGTGGTGCAAGTTCATATGTCATCCTGTAGTAGTAGTTAATTACCTTTTTGTCTATTGTCCCATGGCCCATTGAAAGTAGCCAGTGAGCAGAAGCCATATTTTAGTTTTCTTTTGTATCTTTCTCAGCACAAGACACACAACAGAAAACCTCAATAAAGACTTGCTCAGTGAATGAATGAATGAATCAATGAGTGAATGAATGAATGAATGACTCAATCAATCAATCAGACTAAGCACTACTGTAAACAAGTGTTTGGATCCTAAGGAAAGCAGAGCAAATCTAAGGAAATTGGGCAGTTGCTAATGAAGCCAGACAGTCAGAAATATGTAGTTATGCCCTGAGTTTTTCCTCTTAGTTTGCTTATGATAAGAATGTATGTTGTGGAGAGAAGTCATAAGTGTTTCTGCTTCAGGCAGACAGATGTTTATATTCTTGTGACTTCAGGAGATGAGCTTTGAGAAATGAGATAAGGGAAAGGGAGGGAAGAGGTAGGGACAAGGTAGGGAATGGTCAAATGGCCATGAGCCAATGGACACTTTATGAACTAGATAGAATTTTTGTAGACTGTGTGGTTTCAGAAGTACTTCCAAGGTGCCTTCTGTTGGCTTTTAATGTGAAAAGATATCCTAGAAGGAGCATTTATAATGAAAGCATTCCTCTCCTTTTCCACTTTCCTCTCTCTTGTGCTCGCCTCGAACCCACGTCCCTCTTTGGTCAAATATCGTTCTGTCCTGTTTCAGTGATTCCTGATGGAGCCCTGGATAAGTCGGCCCTTGGAGATGAGCTGGGGAGTGAGGAGGACCTGTATGAGGACTTCCGAAGCTCCACACACCACTACGGCCACCCAGGAGGAGGAGGAGAGCAGCTGGCCATCAATGAGGTAGGGCAGTACTGCTCCCTAGGGAAAGAGAGAAAAGGGAGTTTACCCAGTGATGATTCAGTCATCGTTCAACATGTATATATTGGTCTCTTACACAAGGCCCAGTTAAGATTATGATGGTAAAACACAGACAGCCACAGTTTCTAATGCTTTGTGTTTTGCTTCATTCTTCCGGTATTATCAAATAAACACTCATCCTTTACCTTTCACCACCTTTGCGCACCTGCTAATGTCCAAATAGAGAACAACAATGCATGAACAGTCAGGATTGAGTCTTACCATGAGTCACTTTAAGACAGTCTCAAGAACTACCTCAGTGTATGGAAAAAGTGGAAATCCCCTATTAACTAGTTAGCTCCTTGAGAACCAAGTCTGTGCCTTTTTTCATCCCTATTTCCATGGTGCCTAGCATAATACCTTGCACTATTTTTGCTTAAAGGCATAATCAGTTATCTGGAAAATTTTCTTGCACCAAACTCACCCTTTGAGGATATTAGGTCAGTGGGATACTATTGCATTATTATTTTTTTTACGGTGATCTGGCGTCATTGCAAAAGACTCCCCAAGTCATCAATGATTTAATTCCAGAAGAGAATTCCTGACAAAGAAGCCCCTTCTACCAATGCAGATTGGCAACTGTGCTGCCATTTAGTCTTTCAATGATGCCTAGGGAACTAAGATGTTGAGTAGCTGGCCCACAGTCAGACACCAATACAATATAATACAATTAACATTTACTAAGTGCATGCTATGCTAGTAAGCACTAGGGATACAAATAAGAAAAAACAAATATGGTCCCTGCCCTCAAGGAGCTTACAGTCTAATGAGGGGAGACAACTCACAAAAGGAATCTGAAAAAAGTCAGGGGGAAGGGCACATGGCATAAGGATGCCATGGTGGTGGGATCTAAGCCAAACAATTCAGATGGTGGGAAATGAAGAATTGACTGGGCTTCTCATCCTTCTTTAAAGGGGGAATTGGCAGGCAGAGTTCTTTACTCAGCCCTCCAATCAGAGGGCCAGAGGCAATTGAGAGTCCTGGTGTAGTGTAAGTACACAAGCTGAAGGAATGTCTCTGGTTTACTGGTGATGAATTGGGGTGAGGAAGGGGGAGGCATAATGATGGTAAAGTCAAAACCAAGGAATGAAGATGATAGGAAATAAATATCCAACATGTATCAAAGGCAGGACTTTATCCCAGCTCTTCCTGGCCTCTCGCTGTTACCCCTGGCTGCCTCCTACTTTGTATACAGTGCTTTAAAAAATGTTAAATTGAAGATATTATCCCTTCCGTCAAAGAGCTTAGAGTCAATTTTGGGAGTCAAGTGTCACATGTGAAGGAATTCTTGATCAATAGGAGAATATAATAAGGTCTAAATTATGTAATTCATATTAAAAATACATATAAAATTATGTAATTCATATTGTAAGAGTTAGAAGTTAGTCTTTAATATATTAATTATTACATATTATAATATAATATATTATTATAGGGGTAGAAATTCTACTTTCATTGAATTGTACTAAAGTATGTTAGAAGAGTAAGAGGCTAGTCTTTAATATAGTAACTATTATAAATATATTCTACAATAGTAGAAAGTATTTTTTGCTGTGGTATAGATTTCTGTTTCGCTGGTTAGCCACCAGAACCTCATAGCATCTGTTTAGATAGAGAAATAGTGAGGGAGAGAATGGAGACAATTCATTTTCATGGTGAGATAAAGAGCTTAGGATACTGCTTGTGGGTTGGCATGTTGTCTCCCCTTAAGCTGATCTTTGCCCAGCATCCTCACCTAAATGGAAGGACTAAGCAGGAAATATCATCTCTGGAAAGCTATTTCCTACGACTTGTTCTCATTTCTGTACTTATGCATGTGTCCATGGAGAATAAACACTAAAAGAATGTTAAGACATTGACTTTTTTGTTGCTGACCTCATTGCAATAGTCACAGAAGAGAATAATGACTGCAATTTTCTGGTAACCAATACATAGTGGGTTTTTCTTCTTGTGGATAGGTAAGATTCTGAAGTTTCTGGCTATTTTCAAACTAAAATCGTCCTTTGCCTGATTACACTGGAGGATTTTTCAACTGGGAAAGGGTTGATTTCTGAGCAGTTAAGCCTTCAGCATTTATTGAGACTGATGAGCTACTGGAAAGCTCAAGAAACAGTAACGGGTACACCAGCCATCAAACAGTGAGACAGAGTAATTGACACCAAGAGGCTGGAGTGAATGGGCGGGTGTGACCCTTTGGAGGGACTCCAAATCACAGTAAAAAATAATAATGCAATAGAGCCTCATTGACCCAGCATCCTCAGAGAATTAGCTTTTCCACACAAGAAAATTTTCCAGATTACTGATTATGCTTTTAAGCACCAATTATTTTAAACTTAATAATTTGGAAAGAAATCTTTCTAAAACTTTCCCTACTTTTAAAAAATGGATCATACTAAACAGAATTTTATCTTTTCTTGATGATTCAAGGTCTTCATTATGAGCATCACTTACTGTAGTGTGCTGTAACACAGCAACGTCCACAAGGGCTTTTGATACATGTAGAAATTTCTATTCATTTGAACTGTATTGTGTACTAGGTGCAAGGTACTGTGACCAGGTTCTGGGTGTTCAGAAGTAAAACCAATACAATCTCTGCCCTCAAAGAACTTACATTCCACTTGAGGGATACAATGTGTATTCACATAAGTCAATGTGATGCAGTGCAAAGTAATTTCAAGACGGAGAAGAAAGAGAGAGATCGGGAAAGGTGTTGTGTAGGAAGCATCTTCTAAGCTGTGCTTTAAGGGAAACTGAGGATTTTGTGATGTAGAAATGAAGAAGAAATGCATTATAACATGAGGAGCTGCCTCTACACAGGAGATGGAGGACATGGATTGTGATGTTCTGAGAATACCTAGCAGGCCAGTTTGAACTTCAGGATAGCAGAATCAGAACTTTTTGCCCCCAACAAAGTTCCCCAGACTTCTATGTTTTCAACCTCTACAGAGTCTCCCAAAACTTTTAGGGTAGTCTTAGGACACCTTGTTTTTTTTTTTCACTTTTCTCTTTCTCTTCCCTCATACTTTTTGCTGTTGTCTGTCTACCTGCCTCCAGCAATCTTCCCTCCCTCCCTCCTAGAGAGAGAGGTGGGTAGGAGAAAAGATTGATATATAGATAGATATAGATAAATATGAGGATTGCTAGAGAGAAACATTAAGAAAGATATTAAATATATGCATATACTTAATGTATATGTACATATATGTATATACATATTGATATAGATATATCTATATGTGTATGTATAGATCCATTTACATATAACTATATCTATAGATATACATAGGTATCTATATATAGATATAATTATATGTATACACAGATATACCTATATCTAGCTTAATCTACAGATGTGTATCTATATAGAGAAATTCATAGATATATATACATATAACTCTGTATATGTTTGCATTAAATATAATATATATTTAATGTCTATATGTATATAGAGAAATCAGTATGTAGATACAGATATATGGATATAGTATATGCATATGTAGACATACACACACATCCTTGCTTCTAATCTGGTAGTGGGAAACCAGATAACCAAGGCTGTTTGACTTGTGGATACAACAAGAATAAATAGGTCTTGTGCAAGTGTGTGGATTTTGTGACGCTGATTTTTGGTGTCCCTGACATCTTTCTGGATAGTTGAGATAGCCAGCTAAATGATTCCCAGAGAAGGCAGAATAACAGAAAGAGAACTTGGATTTGAAGACAAAGGACCTACCTACTGGGATCCATTAAATCCTGGCTCTGCCACACTTACTATGTGTAATAGCAATTTAGATTTGAAGATCTTTCCCACCCATTAAGAATATCTCATACTTTTTGATACAGAACTACATAGGCATATTCATGATTATCATTGATGTTGTGTTTATTGCCTTACTGGTACACTGTGGTACTTGTGTGATGTTGGACAAATCACTTAACCTCTTTGGGTTTCAGTTATCTTATCTGTAAAATATGAGAATTAGACTAGACAATCTCTAAAGTCACTTCTAGGTCTTAATTCCTATCGTCACATAAGAAAGGTGTCAAGGTTACACTTGTGTCATGCTTTGTATTTTTGGATCCATTATTGCATTAAAACTCTCACCTATCATTGAGGACGGTGGAATGGGTGTGGAGGGAGGAAGGAGAGGAAATATAGCTCCTACTATATGCCACTGTGCTAAGTGCTTTATACGAGGTAGATGCTGTTATAGTCCCCATTTTACAGTTAAGGAACTGAGGCAGACAAAGGTTAAGTGACTTGCTTAGGGTCACACAACTAGTAAGTGTCTGAGGCTGTATTTGGACTCAGGTCCTCCTGACTCCAGGCCCATCACTCTATCCGTAGCACCACCTAGCTGCCCATTTTACAGATGAAGAAACTGAGACTAAGGAGTGGCTCACCCAGAATCATCCAGCAAATTGAGCTTAGAACTCCCCTGATGCCTAGTCCCATTTTCTGTCCTAATGCAATACCTCACAAAAATCCTGAAAAAAAATCTACCCTTTCCAAAGTGCCTATGTAGAAAATCTTAGAGGTACAAATAAACTTTACTTTTAAGCACACTCCTCAGAATTTTGAAACAAAAGATGGCTCACTCACTTAGGCTGAGACCCAAAGCTCCCTGAGTCTTTAATGGCTAGGGGCCCTAGAGTAAAAGACCCTTGAATATTAGTGAAGTCCCAACTATGGGCTTAGTAAAGACTTCTTTGATTGTAATTTTATGTCTGGCTGTGAAAATAATAATAATAATAATGAGTCAGGGCAGGGGGAAATCAGAAGGCTTCTTGAGTTCCCTTTCAGATTGAAATCTAGGAGCCTATAATCTCTTGGTCTCACAGAAGACACCAGCATCTGAGAAACTATACCAAGGAACTCATCTTGGTGAAGTTACCGATGACTAGGCCATGCCCTCATACTGCCCACTGGTGGTATTACAGGACAAAGCATTCAATGTTAATAGCCAGAGCTTTTGTGAAGAAAATTGAGTTTGCATTGATCAGCAGGTTGGGGATCGAGTCTTCAAATTTTTCTTCCCACCTTTTCCTCCATTGATGGCGTTTTGTATGAATTTTTTGAAAAGAAAATACCACAAATGCTTATTAGATTTTAGATCTACAGGGAGCTCATTTCCTAGGAACATTTCCTTTTTTTTCTGGGTTCCCAGGCAGTCTGTATTGTTTCTTGCATATTGATCCACACAGAATTGCTGCTGAGCGTCTATTCTCTACCTAGCATTATGTTGACTTTTGTGGGGGATACAAAAGCAGGCTACAGCAGAAAAAAATCTTTTAGAGTTGTGGTTCAGTATTATGCTAAACACCCACCTTCAATCATATTTTCTAAAAGGATGAGAATGGGCTGAGCTGCTTTATTCTTTTGAATATTGTCCATACTACCTGCGAGATCCTGAGCAAATCACTCAACCAGATCCTCGTTTTCTTTATCTGCAAAATATAGATAATTTATAGCACAGGGTTGTTGTGAGGATCAAATATCATAACATAAGTAAAATACTTCGCAAACTTTAAAGTCTTAACAAAAATGAGATGTTATCGATTGTCTGAAAAAGGAGACTCTGACGGGAATTCTTTATCAAAAGGAAATGCAGCATTAAGGCCTTTTGAAGAAGCAATAGTATTTTTCCAATAATATTGGAAAGAACAATGGATTCAGAAGACCTGTTTTCAAATCTTTGTTCTGACCATCTACTACTAGTATGACCTTGGGCAACACTGGCCACTATCTCTGTGAGCCTCAGTTTCCTCATCTGTAAAAAAAAAAAGAGTGTTAGACCAAATGCTCTCTAATAGTCCTGTCCAGCTCTAAGTCTGTCATCTTGTGATCTGTGATTCTGATACCTTCATGCCTTCACCATGCTGTGTAGATGACAAAGCACCTGGCCCATGTGTGGCTGATTCTTGGCTGGAGAATAGAGGAGTCATAGAGAGTTTGGTTTTAGTTGCATCTCCACCATCAACTTTCTCCATAACTTGAGGAAACCTCATCATTGATCCCAGGTGTTGCTGATGCTGCCTCTGTGACATCAATTCAATTTAATTCAACAAGCATTTAGTAAATACCCACTATGTGCCAGACACTTGAGATCCACCTTTTGGAATCCCTCGTTGCCTTCAAAATTCAATTCAAATGACACTTCCCTCTGGACATGGGGAACAGCCAGTGAAAATGGTTGCAGTGGGTAGATGGAGTATTGTGTGTGAGAAACAAGAAAGCCAGTGAAATGAGATTGCAGGGTATGTGACAGGGAGTAAAAGTAAGAAGACTGGAAAGGTAGGAAAGGGTCAGGTTCTTAAGGATCTTAGAAGCCAAACAGAGCACTATATATTTGATTGCGGAGGTGATAAGGAGCTGCTGCATTTTGTTGACTAGAAAGAGGAAGGGTCTGACCCATATGTTAGGAGAGGAGGCAGGGAGACTAGCCAGAAGGCCACTGCAAGAATCCAGAAGTGAAGTGGTGAGGACTTGTACCAGATTGATGACAGTATTAAAGGAGAGAAAGGGGGATATTACTAGAGATGCTACAAAGATAGAATCCACAAGACAAAAACAGATTGGAAATGGGAGGTGAGAGAGGGGAAAGAGTTGAGGATAACACCTAGATTTTGAGCCTGAGTATGATGATGCCTTTGACAATAATAGGAAAATTTGGAAGGAGGCTGGGGTTTGAGGAAAAGATAATGAGTTGTTTTGGACATGTTCAGTTCAAGATGTCTAAAGGACATCTAGTTCAAGATGCCCAATAGACAGTGGAGTAGAGGTCAGGAGAGAAGTGAGGGCTGGATAAGTAAATCTGAGAATCATCTGCATAGATGATAATTATTTCTTTGGGAGCTGGAGATATCACCAAGCAAAATAGTATAGAGCATTTGTACCGCCAAAGACATTTAACATTCCTCAAATATATCTTTTGTTGTTGATGTTCAGTCATTTCAGTTGTGTCCAACTCTTCGTGACCCCATTGGGGTTTTCTTGGCAGATACTGGAGTGGTTTGTTATTTCCTTCCCCATCTCATTTTACAGATGAGGAAACTGAGGCAAACAGGAGTAAGTGACTTGCCCAGGGTCACACAACTAGTAAGTGTCTGAGGCCAGATCTGACTCACAAAGATGAGTCTTCCTGACTCCAAGCCCAGCACTCTATCCACTGCAACACCTAGCCGCCCCATGTACATCCTATATTTCCCCAATTTCTATGCTTTGGCTTACACTGTTTTGCTCACCTGAAATGTCCTTTCCCATCCTCTGACTGCATAAATCCTTCAGGCTCCAGCTCAGGTTTTTTCACTCTCTTCATAAAAACCTTCCCTAACTGTCTCATCTTGAAGGACTCTCTCTCCTCTGAATTCTTATTATTTCCTGTATCATTTATTTGGCACTTATTGATGTATCACCATGTGGCATCACTCTATTGTCCCTTTGAGCTACCATTTAAATATTTTAATATTCATCTTGTTTGTTTGTATCTTGTCTCTTCTACTAGATTGTGAGGTCTATGAGGACATGGATCATGTCTTACTCGTAGACTTACAGAATTTAGGATTGGAAGGAACATTGGAAGTTGTCTGGGTCTAATCTTCATTCTACAGATGAAAAATCTGAGGCAGTTAGTTGGAAATGATTTGTTCAGGGTTAGTTATTGGCAGAGTTGGGACCAGCACCCAGATCTCCTATCTCATGGCTCTTTCCACTGTGTCTTGGTATTGATTTGTCATGTGACCTTAGGATAGCCATTCAACTTCTCTGTCTCCATTTTCTTCTCTCTCAAACTTTTCTTTGTATCCCATTACAACACCATACACGGTGCCTCATGTTGTTGTTGTTTGTCTTTCATTTTGGAAGAGGACCAATGACATCAGGAAGGTGATGTCTTGACTTTCAAGTGAATTGGATTTAAGTGAGGCAGGACTGTGCAAAGTCACCAGCCTCACTTTCTTCTCCGGAGCCATCTGGATCCAGTGGCAAGACATAGATCAGGACAACTGGAGATGGCTTTGGATGCTGTGGGAGACCTGGCCCTTTTTAAGCTAAAGTTCTTTCCCAGGTCTCAGTTTGTCTGAGGCAACACCCATTCAGTGATTAGGCTAGGTAAGAAATGAGGCAAAAGATAGCCTCTTTTGTTGGGGGGATCAATCCAGAAGGGGAATACTCTCAGGGTTTCTGACTAGAACAGAAACAAATGCTATTTACACTCACTCTAAGCCATCAAAATCCAAACAATGACCAACAGAGGCTTGGGCTGGGACTTATTATTGGTCAATCAGTGAGAGTTACAACTGGTGACTAGTGGACAGTTTAAAAAAAATTTGAAAGCAGGAATCAGTCATGACCCTAACTTCTGTAACAGTGAACTCATCAGGCAAAAACTATATCTCTACCATGTGACCTATTCACATCCTTTCCTCCAATGCAATTTCTGTCTCTTATTTTTCTCATAAATCCTCTACAGGGGAGCCGTTGAAAACATGAGAAAACATGATTCTTTTAATATTGCATAGAAATGAGCACAGCACTTGGGCAGTCCATCTGTTCTGCTTCATTCTCTCTGTGTAACCTGCCCACCTCCTTTTCCAAATATGTATGTCTTTATATTGCTCATTCATCCTGGCTCTTTGTGCATTTCTTATTAAAAGCTCCTAAGGCCCCCAAACTTCAGAATCACAGAACAAGAGCATCTTAGAGTTGGAACTTTGGGAGTCATCCAATCAAAGTCCTAGCTGAAGAAGAATTGCCCCTTTATCACCTTCAAGGGATCATCCGGTATTTGCTTGAGACTTCAAAAGACAGAAAGCCCATTCCATCAGGCTTGGCTCTAATTGTGAGGGACTTTTTCTTACAGTAAAGCTAAATTTGCCCACCTATCGCTCCCAGTTCTTCCCTCTAGGGCCAAGCAGAACAACTCAGATTTGTTTTCCCGGCAACAACCCTCTGAATACTTGAAGAGAGAAATTATGCCACCTCCCCACCCCCAAGACTTCTCTGAGGAGTAACATTCCTTCAACCAGTTCTCATATCACATAAACGAGGGCTTCCAACATTCATTTTATCAGTGTCCTTCCTAAAATATGGTAGAGATAGCTACATGGCACAGTGAATAGAGAGCTGGGCCTGGTGTCAGGAAAATCTGAGTTCAGATGTGGCCTCAGACACTTACTAGCTATGTGACTCTGGGCAAGATATTAAACCTCTGCTTCTGTTTACCTCTATTTCCTCATCTGTAAAATGGGGGTAGTAATAGTACCGACCTCCCAGAGTTGTTGTGAGGATCAAATGAAATAGTGATTGTAAAGTGCTTAGCGCAGTTCCTGGCCTTTAATAAGTGCTATATAAATGTTATTATTGGGGTAGCTATATGCAGTGGATAGAGTGTCAGGCCTGGGGTCAGAAGTCTCATCTTCCTGGCCTCGGACGCCTACTAGCTGTGTGACCCCAGGCAAGTCACTTAACCCCGTTTGCCTCAATTTCCTCATCTGAGAAATGATCTAGAGAAGGAAATGGCAAACTACTCCAGTACCTTTGTCAAGAGAACCTCAAATGGGTTCGCAGAGAGTCAGACATGACTGAAACAAAACTGAACAACAAAAAAAGTTGTTTTTATTATTGCCTAGAACTGAACATGGTTCTCCAGATGAGGTCTGGGGAGGGCAGAATATAGTAGAACTATCACCTCCCTAGTCCTGGGCACTCTGCCTGTCTTAATGCAGGTGAAAAGCCATCCTTTCCTGTTATGTCCTTTCAGACTCTCATCTCCATCCGGCCCAGCCCTTACCCTCCCCAAGTCCAATTCCTCTAGTACCCTTTTCCATGGTGCCTTTTGGAACTCCCAGACAACTTCCTGATATCTTTGTCTTTATTCTCAGTTAGTTGTTCTTTCTATCCTTTAGCACTAATTAAAATGTAATCTGTTTTTAATCACTCCATTGCTGATCACTGCTGCAAGGGTAAAGCTGAAATTGCTCTTCCCTCCTAAACCCTGGGGGAAAAAACAGCAAACATAGAATGTCTACTGCGTACTTGCATGGGTTTACAGAGAAGCCTGTGCCTCAAAAGCCAGAGTCCTTTTCCCTTTTTTTAATTGCTGCATTTTGTTTTTACATCCCATTCATTTCTGCACATATCTCTCCGCCATTCCTTTTCCCAGCAAACCAATCATTGCAAGCTTTAAAAAGAAATGGCGGGAGGGAGTGGGGGCTAGAGGAAGAGAAATTCAGCAAAACCAAATAGCGGATGAGTGACATCTGACAGAATGTACATTAGTCTACACTCATCATCCCTCCCCCACGGCGATGAAAGGAGTGGATTGCCTTTTGCTAAAGTCTTCTCCTAAGCCCTTTTCATTTCAAAAGATCCTAGTTAATTGGGGTCCATTACAGGAAAGAACATTTCCAAGACTATTTTTATGAGTAATTCATTCTGTTTCTGGAGAACTAGCAGCTGTGAGAGGATAATTGTGATCACTACTTCCTCTTATAGTTGTTTAGAGGTACTGTGGTACAGGGGAAAGAGCCAGAGACATGGCTTTGGAGTCTGAGGTCCTGGGTTCAAATCCTGCCTCTGACACTACCTATGTGACCTTAGGCAAGTAATTGACTTCCCTGGACCTCATTTTCCCCATATGTTCAATGAAGGGGTTGAACTAGATGACCTTTGAGAGTCCTTTCAACCCTATATCTATGATTCTATGATATTTATGACTGGTTGATCACATGCTTCTAAACTATTAGTTGGCAACCCTTCCAAATCCATGAACATCTGTCCGTTCACTGTGACTGCAAGTGAATCCACGAGGAGAGTCCTCCACAGACCTTATATTTTAGAATCATAGACTTAGGTTTTCAATGAGATATTACAAGTCCTTTATAAATCATCTAGATCCCAAAGAGTCAAACTAAGCTTAGACCAGATTAAAATGTAATTAGCAGATATTTAACAAACTAAACAAAAATACAACACAACTGAGATAATGTTGATTTATGATTTTCTAAGTCAATATGGGCCTGCAGGGGTTGTTTGTATTTCCATCTGACTCCACTGGTGTAGTGTATCCCCCTCATTTAATAGACAAGAAAAAGAAGGTCTTAGTAATAGCTTTAAGATGAATCCTTTCTAGCTATATGACTTTGAACAAGTCACTTGACCTCTCTGGGCCTGTTTCCTCATCTTCAAAATGGGAGTGAGGATGGGGCTACATACAGTGTCTGTAAGGCACCATACAACCAATAGTCTATGAGTTAGACAGCCAGCTATAAATATCACCATACAGCCTCAGGCCCCTTCCCTTGCATTACTGCTCCTTCTATGAGCAAAGCTTTCTAGTATATTTACCAACATCTTGACTCAGAACAATAACAAGAAAGTGGTGGTATATTTAATAATTACAGGTGAAAATGACCAATGGCATAGACATCCACTTAAACAGTTTGATTTGTGAGAGGGTGCATTTGGGACATGCTAATAGAACCTTTTGGTCAAAAGATCTCCACAACAAACTTACTATAGTGCACCAATGCAATTCAGTAAAGATGTTTGAAGTGTCCAAGATGAGTAAGTCCCTGACTCTAAGTTGCAGTGATTAAATAAATAATTATATCACAAACCAGAATAAGTGCATAGGAGTAGTGCAAATGCTTTAAGGGATTTACAAAGGAAGGGGTCACTTTGGCTGATAAAATTAGGGAGAATTTCCCGAAGAAAATGACACAGGAGCTGAAGCTGGAGGACCTAGTCTTCCTTTTGCTAGTCTTTCTCCGGAATCCATCCTCCATGGGGCTGGCTGAGTAATCTCTCTAACTCTTTGTTCTGATCATTCATTCCTCTACTCAGAAACTTTAAGTGGCTTCCCATTGCCCACAAAGTAAAATATAAATCCTTCTACTTTCTAGTTCACTCTTACCTGCCTAGCCTCATTTTATACTACTCTCTTCCACATATCCTACATTCTAGTCAAACTACCCATTTTCATCTTTCTCTCTTCTGTCTTCCTTTGCTCACATCATTTCCCCTGCCTGGAATGGATTCTTCCTTTGCAGCTCATCTCCTCCTATTGAAAGTCCTTAAAGATCCAACAAGACCATCTCCTCCATAAAACCTTCCCCGACCCACCCAGTCCCACCCTTTTGGACAAAAAGTGATATCTCCTTCCTAAAATGTTTCATAATAGTTTTCTGGGATTTCTTCTTTAAACTTATCTCCTCCTGTCTTTCACCAGAGTTGTATACATGCCTTGCCTCCCCATCCCACTCAATAGACATACACAAATCCATTGGATTGTTGGGTCCTTGAGAGTAGGGCTAGATCTTTTCTATATTTGTATTCCCAGTGATCAGTGCTTCATACAGGCTTCTTAAAGTTAGTCTAAACCTCAGAACTATTAAAAACTCAAATACACATAAGCAGAATAAAAACATTCATGAATATATAATGTGTAATTCATTTTAAATGTGTATATTAATTTTGAGAAGAGAGTAACAAAAACATCCTATTTGCTTCTTTGTTTCCTGCTATACTCTTTTTCTTATGCATATTTCTAATGTCACCATTTTTTACATAATTACAAAGTGCATGTATATTATTATCCCAATTTAGCTTTTTTTCTGCCTCAGCATTCTTCCTGTGTCTCCCCACATTTCTGTGTATTCTTCAAAGTTGTCATTCCCATGGCACAATAGTGTGTGGTAGTGGATACTACTAGACTTGGACCAAGAGACCTATGTCCAAATCAGTCATTCAGTCATCAAGTGTTGAAATGCTTCTAAACATCTAGAAAAAGAAGAGGTGATATCCACCCACAGTTGTTAAGTAACATGGTTCCTGCCTAATATGCTAACCATGTTTCTAAGGGCAAGTCTCTTAACCTTACTGAGCCTCAGTCTCTTCATTTGTAAAATAAAGTTAATAATACATGTAGTGTCTAATTACCAAGGTTGTGAGGTTCAAAGGAGACAGTATTTGTCAAGAGCTGTGTAAATCTTAAGAAACACACACACACATACATTCTATTTCATTCATATAACTAAAATTTGTTCATTTATTTCCCAATCATTAGATATATGGATTATTTCCAGTTTTTCTACTATTATGAACAATGCTGTTGTGAATATTTCTATTGAAATAAGTATTTATCTTCCTGTCAGTAACATCTTTAGAGTATAGGCCTAGGAATAAGAACATTAATACTTCAAAGGGTAAGAATATTTTCATTGTTCTTGTTGTATTATCCTATATTCCTTTCCCAAAAGATTGCACAAATCCATACCTCTACCAGCAGTATAATAGTCTGCCTGTTTCTCCATAGTCTCACTTGCTTTAAATTTTGTCATTTTTGAACCATGCCAACTTAATGGGTGTAAGGTAGTATTGGAGAATTGTTTTAGTTTACATTTATTTGTTGTTGTTGTTTGTCCTTCATTCTCAAAGAAGACCATGACATTAGGGAGGTGATGCCAGACATTTATTTGAGAGCTTTATTTAGAGAGTTGAAATAACTTTTCATTTGGTTATTGATAATGTGTGTTTCTTCATTTGAGTTCCACCTGATCATTTCATTTAGCAGTTTATCAGTTGGGGAATGGGTCTTGTCCATATGACATCTATACTAATTTCTTATAGATTTTGTAGAAAAGGTTTTTATAAGAAATATTTATTACAAAGATTTTTTTCCTAGTCTGTTTCTTGACTTTTTCTTCTGGATGCAGAAGGATTCTGTACTGTTGTTTTAATGAAGGTATGCTAGGAGATATCACAGCCATACATTTGGATTAAGTGACAGGAAGGAGTCAGAAGCACATCTCAGAAAGCAGTAGTTGGATACCTGAATCTTGGGATTTTGGTTGATTTGATTCACTTTTCCCCCAGAATTGAGAATACTAAGAGAAGAGGAATTGTCTTTTATGATGCAAAACTTTTTTGTGTGTGCAAGAACTATTTTTATATGACCAAATCAACTCATTTTTTTCTTCTATAATTTCTTATCTTTGTTGAATTGATTGAATTTTCCTTCCCTCCATAATTGCAATAAATACATCATATTGTTTCTTTTAATCTCAATCATTGTTTTTGTAACATATTGTAGATTCTTTTGGAGTTTATTCTTATTGTGAGGATGGCAAACAGTTTAGCTGGAATGGAGTTTGTTGTGTTTTTTTGTATGAGGCAGCTAGGTAGTGTGGTGGATAGAGCATAGGACTAGAAATCCAGAGAGATCTGAATTCAAATCCTACCTAAGGCATTTAGTAGCTGGGAAAGTCATTTTAACTTCTGTCTGCTTCAGTTTCCCCATCTGTAAAGAGGGGATAATAACAATGCCTACATCCCAGAGTGGTGATGAGGATAAAATGAGATGGTTATTTGTAAAGTACTTTGCAAAAGTTAAAAACACTGTAGAAATTCTAACTAATATTATTGTTATTTTTGCCATACTGTTATCTAAAGTTTTAATTGGATAATAAATTATCCAATGTTTGGTTAACTCAGAATAATCACACAAACCATTTTTTTAATGGTGCATTTTAGAATTTTGCCAGGAATTTATGTCAAACTCACCGTCCTATACTTTGAACCACCTATCTCTTCTATTTCTTGAAAATCAGGGCAGAATTTCTGTGCCTCCAGTCCAGTAGCACCTGTCCCATTCACAGTTCCTTGAAGATCACTGTCAGTGATTTGGCAATCACATCTACAAATCTTTTCAGTAGTTCATCTACTTCTGTAGTTCAGGCAAGGTGACTTGGACCCATTAACAACAAATGAGTGATCATCCTCACTACTTGATGCCTGATTTATTTTAGGTGCCAATTTCCTTTTAAAGGATTTTTGTTCTGTCTTTCTTTGCAGATCATTCAATTGGTAGAGGAAAGAGAAGCCAAATGTGAATTGAATAGTTCCACCTATTTTCCATCATCTATTATCCCGTCTACCCCATGAAACAATGCTTCTTCTTACTCTTTGCATAGCTTTTTTTAAAGGCTATTTTTAGCATTTTTGAAAGCCACAGCTAAAACTGTTTTATAAGTCAAGGTTTTAATTAGACTATTCATTCTATTGGTCAGATCAAGTATATGTCAAGGAAATCCATGTTAGAGGGTAGCATAATCTTGAGAGTATTGTATGATTGTTTTTAAGGTAATGTGGAAGAGGATGGTGAAAGAAGAATGGGAAAACTCATTCATGATATTATTGACCCCAAAATGGCATTTGGGAGAATATGATTACCTACCAATCCATATGTCTTTCTCGTCTTAATCAAATCATTATAAGACTGATGTATGCATGTATCCTTGATGAAAATATGAAGTGGGAAGATGCAGACTATTCTCCAACGCAGACCATATCTTTATAGTTACACAATTGACTAAAAGATACAGCAGATACAAAATCTCTCTATGGCTATCATTTTTTGATTTTTAAAAAGCATTTGACTGGGAAGAACAGATTTAAAGTATCTTCTATTATGCATATGTTAAGATCATATGAAATTCCTTTATAAATACAACCACATAGGTGTTGCTGTTCAGCAACTTTCTGATTATTAATAAGACATAAAACAAAGAGTTATACGCTTGCCAAAGCTAAATCACCATCTTCATGGAGTATATCCTATATGAAGTCCAAATGGAAAGTGGTTAGTACGATGAGGTTCCTGTTTTGCAGGTGACATTGTGTTGGTTATGTCAAGCCTAAAACATCACAGGGTGTCCTCACCGAGATCCATGATTATTCAGAAGATATTGATTGCCCTAACCACCCATATAAAAAAAATTAAATGGATGAAAAAATATCTGTTAGCTACACTGTAATGCACCTGAATTATGAAACCTTGAGTTAGTGCACCAACATATGTATTTAGGACGAATGCTACAGGTGAACGATGACTTGGGTTCACAGTTTTGTAAGATTATTAGTATTGGAATATCAAAATCTCCAAAGAAGCAAATTTACAAGTGATACAAATGTAGATGTAATATGTAGATGTGTATACTAGGTAATGTAGATGTATATACTAGGCATGAATTGGAGCCATTCGCTTCAGCAATTTGAATAAGGCATCTCTGGGTGAGTTTGGAGAGTTTTCAAATGAAAATGAGACAATCAGGTTCTTCAACCCATTTCACCTCCCACATTTGTAGGCAAAGGACTCTCCAAATAAGTGATTATGTGGCAACTCAGCATCAGCAATGGAAAAGGGAAAGGAAGAAATCCCATGAATAAGACTAATGTGTTTAAAGGAGATTTATTAGAGTATATTCTGTACAGCTAATTGGAAATGCAAGAGGGATGCTGTGGTCCTCCAAATCTGAATGCATATTGGGGTGGTATAAGGCAGTTCCGAAGATGGGTTCTCAGCTTTCTCTTTCCACACAGGAAAAGGCTTGTTTCTGATGTGTTTTTAGAAATACCTTCCTCCTTCTCAGAAGTTCCATGATGGTTATTGGTGAAGAGCAGGGTATCATCTCTTACTTCCACTTCATGAGTAACACTCTGGAATCTTTGGCTGCAGTAATCACCTGAGGAAATGAGAATATGGAATTAGAATGTTTCCAGTTTACTTGGGGAGGGGAAAAGGGACTAACAAAAGGGATGTGGCAGATCTTATCTATAATCCTAGGTGCTATGAGGCTACCGGAAATGGGAAGGAGAGAAGATGGTTCTCCATTTAAAAATAAAATAAACTTTAAAAAAAATAATATATCTCATTAATTTGGATTTAGGCTACAATCTCTCTTGGTAGGCACTTACTGCACTCTTAACCCCAGTTTAGCCACCTTTCCAAGGCTCATATTGGCCACAAACAGGACAAGGAGAGAGAGTTTAGATTGAGATTCAGTGAGTGTAGCCCATCCCCATGCCTGAAAAAATACCTTAAAATGCTCGTCTTGCCATTTGGCTTTGAGACTTACTGGCTATGTGATAGTGTGTTCATCTGTTAAAAAAAAATGGATAATAGCAATTTACTTTCTACAGCACCGAATAGTTGTAAATTTTACCTGAAAAAAAAATGTATATAAAGTATCTGTAACCGCAAAGTGCTCTATAGAGGTAAACTATGATTATTTCTCTTATTTTTAATAGTGTTATTATTAGATATGAGCCATGGGTCACCATAGTTTTTGAAGAATTAAAATTGTGGGTCCCCTAAAGGGCAATGAGAGATCCATGGAGCCTATGATCAGGCTGCAACGATTACCAATGAGAAATTTCATAAGAGAAATAGACCATCAGATGCATGAACAAAAAAAAAACCTAATTATGTAGAGAGATAACTAATGGTTGGCCATATTGTTTCAATGGTCAGTGACATAACATTGTCAAGAGATATAGGGGAAACTAGGTGGCCGTGTATAGAGAGTTGGGCTTAGAGTCAGGAAAACCTAAATTCAAATGTGGCCTCAGATATTTATTAGCCGTGAGAGCCTGGGCAAGTTACTTAACCTCTATTTGCCTCACTTTACTCATCTGTAAAATGTTGATAACAATATCCCCCACTTCCCAAGAGGATTATGAGGATTAAATGAGATAATGTTTGTAAATTTCTTAAGACAGTGCTAAGCACTTTGCTTGGCACATAGTAAGCACTATATAAATGTTAACTCTTTTTACTATTATTATTATTACGAAGGTCCTCAGCACATTTGGGTGGGCCCTCTTTGAAAGATTTTTGGGAGGATATGGATATGAATTACTCAGAATGGTGTATCAGTAAGGCAATATATAACAATGTAGAGGATAATTGTCAAAATGCCTATGTAGTTCTGTATCGCAAAGTATATGAGATTCTCCATATACAAGGTAGAAGAAGTAAACCATTTATTCAGACACTAGAGAACCATATCCCACAAGCCATTTATCTGATCTATCAGAGCAGGAAAACATTCAATACACAATATCACAGCATGGAACCTCACCATCCCAAACCTCTCCAACCCCCTGCTGGGGTCTTCCCAAAAACAAACTCACAATACAGCTAAGTCACATCCTGTTCCGCTCTAACTATCATGACAACAGCCATTAGCAGCCATAACTCACTCACGCGCTCTCTCTCTCTCTCTCTCTTTCTCTCTCTCTCTCTCTCTCTCTCTCTCTCTCTCTCTCTCATTTCCTGTGACAAATTCCTTTTCCTGTCAGTAAGCTCCTCCCACCCTAACCATGGGTGGGAAAGATCTTCAAATCTAAATTGCTATTACAGATAGAAAGGCATAAATGGGTCATGATCTGTACCTTTTGAGAGAGTCCCCATGTTGATGAGATCACATCCTTGTATTATTTATTTTTGATGTTATTACATTTTTATTATTTTTATATTATATTACATTATTACATTTACATTACATTATTATTTTTGTTATCCTTGCACATGATAGTTATTGTATGCAAATCCAAGACTGGTTCTCATAGAGAGCTAAAGTCCCAATAACAAGAAAACCCGGAATTTACCATATTGTGATGACTTTTGTTGTCACCATCATCGTTATAAACACCAAGGGTCTGAATTCCTGACCTTCTCTTTTGTGACTCATATATAGTTGTGTTGTATGACTTCTCTTTGTGGCATCATCTCTCTCATTTGGAATATGACCGAAATAAGTAGTACATCTTTTTCTAAGTAGACACATTTTAGAAAATTTTGAAATCACAGAATTAGTAAAATGTATCATTAATTCACTTCGTGGAATCTGAATAAAAGCTTGAAGTTAGCAAATTATCCCACATTTGACAAATATCTATTTAGCATCTACTGTGTTTAAGAAGCATCTACAACTCTTTTAAGATGGAGACCCTGTCATGCAAATCCATGATATTCAGTATTACGTAAGTACGTTAAAGAGGTGTTTTTAAAAAGTTCTTTATGAAGTGGTAAGTCTCTACCAGCCAGGGATAAGTAAAGGCTGAAGATCACAGAAAGCTTCATGGCCATGGTATCATTTGAGTTGAGGATAATTTCATTTTACATTACTTCTCTTCATGTTCTCTCTATCCCAGAAAAAAAAAAAAACAAAACCGGCCTACTCATTCCTAAATTTTACATGCCTCTTTCCCATCTCTCTGTCTTTGCATAAGCTGTCTCTCAGATCTAGAATATACTCTCTCTTCAGTTCTCTACTTTGATCAGCTGGATAGAATCCAGAAGAAGACAAGGAGAGTTGTGTAGAGACTAAAGAGCATATCTTATGAGGATACATTGGAGGAACTAGGATTGTTTAGCATGGAGAAAAGAAGACTTGGGGAGACTATGGTAGTTGTCTTCAGGTTTTTAATGGACTGTCCGTAGAAAGGGATTAGATTTGTCCTGCTGGACTTCAGAAGGCAGAACCAGGAACAATGCACAGAAGTAGCAGTTGGCTTGTTTTAAGGGAAAACTTCTCAACAGAGCCAGTGAAAAGCAGAGTGGAATGGAGTGCCTCAGGAGATCGTGTTTTCTTTCCCTAGAGATCTTTAAGTAAATACTGGCTGATCTCTTTTTAGGAAAGATGTAGATTGGGGGATTCTTGTTCAGATATAACTAGAATAGATGGCCTCTGATGTCCCTTCCAAACCTGAGATTCTGTAATTCTGAGTTAAAGGATGGATGGGAACTCAACAGACCCAAAGCAGGAGAACATGAAGTATCAGATAATAGCTAAGCACAGATAAGTGGCTCAGTGGATAGAGAGCCAGGCCTGGAGTCAGAAAGACTCACCTTCCTGAGTTCAAATCTGGGCTCACACATTTATTAGCTTTGTGACCCTGGGCAAGTCACCTAACCCTATTGGCCTCAGGTTCCTCATCTATAAAATGAGCTGGAGAAGGAAATGGCAAATCTTTGCCAAGAAAACCCCAGATGGGGTCACGACTGAAATGACTGAATAACAACAAAAAGCTGGTGAAGTGTGATAGTGTGGGCAGAGCATATGAATCATGGTATGGAAGATCCTAGATTTTGGAAAGTGCTGTAGTGGAAAAGTGAACTAGCAGATAGTAACAAAAATCCCAATAGGCATAATGCCCACTGGTGTACTACAGTGTTGAGCATGCCACAGAGAGATGCTCCATCTTTCTCATCAAAAATTTTAAATTTGTTTTTGTTGTTGCAGAGGGGTCAAAGGGTACCCTTGACGTTCATAAATAAGAAGACTAGAAGACTGTAGAGTTGTGCTGTATTTGGACTCAAAGAATCTGGATTTAATTCTTGGTTTTGTAACTTACCTGCTGTGTGACCTTGGGCAAGTCACTTAATCTTACTGATCCTCAGTTCCCTTTTCTGTAAAATGGGGATATTAATATTTGTACTACCTACCTTGTGGAGTTGTGAGAAAAACACCCTTAAACCTTTGTAAATAGTATTATTGTCATTTTATTGGAAACTTAGCTCTGATTTTCATAGAAAATTGGGAAATAAAATTTACTTTTACAGAAATTCACTTTGTAGCTACATTTCTAGGAATATGACTTTTCCTTAAAACAAAGGTATAAGTAGTTTTCTTCCTAGGCCATGGGCCCTGAACCTCAGCTTGAAAGGAGTTTGGTTTGATTTTTCTCAGATCTGATGCATGAAGCCTACCATTCATTCATCTTTAAATCTTGGCTCAAGGTATGAGGCCCACTGTCCTTTCCTGCCTTAACCACCTCGACTCCTTTGGCTGAGATTTCTCCCCACCCAAATCACTGGTTTCATCACTGCCACTTTCCCTAGGTTCCCAAATTAATTCATACTTTTTCTTTCTCTTATTGACTCCTAGACCCCTTCTTAAATAAGACCCCAAGAGTCTTTACTTGAGACTCTAAGACCCTATTCACAAAAGGATGTAAATTCACAAATAATATCCAGAAACACAGATTATATGTAGATACAAGAGTAATCAAAAGTATACATGAAGAATTCTAGCCAGTCCAAACTTGCTAAATTTTTCCCTAGGCCTAGTTTCCCTAGGTCTAGCCTGGGGATTCTTTGAAGCCCACTTTCTTTTTTTTTCCAACTACATGTAAAAACAATTTTTAACATTTGTTTTTTAAAAGTTTGGAACAAGTGTTTTTAATTTGTTGACTTTTTAGAAAGTTCTATTGATTCAGTTTCATATACAATCCCCTTTTTCTATCTTTTATATGGAAATATTCATATTTGTGTAGTATTTGTCAAGTGCAGGACAATAAAAAGTAGAAAAAATTTGAAAGATAGATTACCTGTGGACACTAAATTCTTCCAGACATTCCTCTTTTCAGGGGACTTCTTGTCCCCTGTTTGCATTAAATTCCATAACACTGCAGAACTTCCTGAAAGAAGTCTATAATTCCTCAAACATTTGACCTGACCATTCATACAGGAAAGACCAAATGGATGACATGTCTCTATTGACTACATGACATGCATTTGGATAGGCAGCCTATAAAACCTGCCCATCAGTATGAATATCTGGAGCAGACAAATATAAATAGACAGTGAATTGAAACCAGAATTAAACAGAAGAGGAGAGCAGGACCAATTGCCTTTATCAAGCTTCTCTCAGAATCAAAAGCCTATCTTTTTACTAAAATAAGTCCAATCAGTCATGTTTTTGCCTGAAAGACACATGAAGCATAACAGTATCTGACAAATCTCATAAGAATATTGCACAAAGGACTGGAGAGCTGCATGGTAGATATGGCCATGCTGCAACATAAAAGCATTAAGAACTTCAAAGAAAAATAGAAATAAAGATTAGCAAGACTAGTCAAGGGATGAGGCACAGAGAGGCCAAATGGACAGCCTGAGTGTTCCACAGGCATCTTCATGATCTCAGGGGAAAGTGAGAAAGGTCTGCATCACATTGGGTGGAAAGACACAGGGAAATAAGGGCATCGGTCTCACAAGATGGTGTGTAATCTGCTTCACTAGAGGAAACATTTCAACGAACACGATCACAGATCCATTTGGGTATCTTGTATTATGAGTATTACCATGATACTGTGGCATCATTATAGATAGCGCACTCAACCTGAAAACAAGACCTAGGTTCAAATCCTACTTCTGATACTGGCTCAGCTTAATGATGAGCATGGGCAAGTCTCTAAAACTCAGTCAATGCCATTAATACTTAATTACTGATATTATGAGATTGTAGATCTTTGATGCATTAACTGTTTAAGCTCCAGGTAAGAGCATAGATGATTCTATGTAAACTTTGTATCTCCTCTAGTACTTAGGAAGGAAACGAGCATTTGTCAAGCACTGTTGTATGCCGCAGTCTTGGTAAATGCTTACAAATATTCTCTTATTTGATCCTCACAGCAGCCCTTGAGAGGCAGGTGCTATTGTTATCCCCATTTTGCAATTGAGGAAACTGAGGCAGATAGAGATTCGGATGCTTGTCCAGGGTCATACAGCTAGTGTGTGAGGGTAGATTTGAATTCAGATCTTCCTTACTCCAAGCACAGCACTTTATCCGTTGTACCATCCAGCTGCCTCTGTGTTTTGTATGTAGTATATATTGCATGTATATTGTGTATGGTAGTTAGTACACATATGTATTTGATGAATTGAATGAGGGCAAGTCTTTTTGCCTGGTGATACCCTGAATATTACTGGGACCTGACAAGGTAATTTATTCACTAACCGATAATCTAAGAGTTCATTGGCTTAATCCACAGGCCAGTCTCCTTACCATCTCTCCTTGTTTCTGCTAGTAAAATCAGACTCCGTGTTCCACGCACACTCCAGTGACTTTCTTTCTGTTAGACCTTTCACACTGTAAGGAAACCCTGTTGTGGAGCATCAGAAGGAGGACCCAGAATCCTTGTATTCTATTCCCAGATCTGCTTAGTCGCTGTATAACTTCAAAGTCATCCTTTTTCCTGGAGATCTGTGTATGGTAGAGTGAAGAGTGTTGAAAGGGGCGTCAGGAGACTCGAGCTCTTGGACTAACTCTGACATGAACTCATTGGGCAAGTCATCCCAACCTCTGATGCCCACTTCCTTCTATAAGATGAAGGCTGTGGACTGAAGAGAGGCAGTTTGGTGTAGCGGATAGAGTCTTGTAATTGGAATCAAGAAGACCTGAGTATGAATCTTGTGTCTGATAGTGATGCTTATTAGCTGGGTGACCCTGGGGAAATTATTTGACCATTCCATTTCCTCATCTTAAAAATGGAACTACTAATACCTGTAGTGCCTGTCAGACCTCAGTGGGATTATGTGTGTAAAATTTTTTGCAAAGCTTAAAGCCGTATATATGTTGTTGTTATTATTATAAATGATCTCTAAGGTCCTTTCCAATGCTAAAATCCCACCACTCTGTGACTTGCCACTCCACTTCCCACTCCCACCCCCAGGATCCTGTGAGAATTGTCTATTTTCAAAATGCTTTGAGGTACCACAGAAGCTGAAGAAACTGGGTCATCCAACAAGGCTTCCAAAGCTGTGCATGCCTTCTTTCCATCTCCAGACCCAAAAACTGGGGACCCCAAAGAAGTTTACTCCAGTCCAAATCAGTCCATGTTTCTTCTATACTTGGTAGCTAAGGAGGCAATTATAAAAATCCTATGCAAAGGACTCGGGAAGGAAAATGCTATCCACACCCAAATAAAGAACTGATGGATTCTGAATGCAAATCAAAGCATACTTTGTTCACTTACTTTAGTCATTTTCATGGTTTTTTTCCTTTTGATTTGTTTCTTCTTTCACAACTGTGACTAATATGGAAATATGTTTTACATGATAGCACGTGCATAACCTATATTAAATTGCCTATCATTTTCGGAAGGGAGGGAATGCAGGGAGAGAGATAAAGTTGGAATTCAAAATCTTGTAAAAACTAATGCTGAAAATTGTTTTGACATGTAATTGGGGAAAAAATAAAATACTATTAAGAAGAAAAAAAAAGATCCTAGTTGGTATAAAACTTGGTTCCTAGGCCTGCCCTGGAACAAACCTAGGAAGCCTTATATTTGCTCTGGAACTGAGCCAAAGAAAGTTCTGGCTCAATAATGATGCCTGTGTCCTCTTCCCAATCTTAGACATGATCCTGGGCTGGGCTGTCATGACTAGGGGAGCCAGCCTAGCATTTCTGGAAATGGGTAAAACTTTCAAATAGGGCCTGCATCTGAAATATTGTAATGTCACTAAAGTCTGTCTGTATTACTTCTCTGTCTGTTTCCTTTTCCTTCTTTTTCTGAATTTTTTCTCCCCTGGAACCCAGGGCCCTCTTACTGCCCAGAGCTGCTCCATTTGGAAAGTTTACTAGGCTTGATATCAGAAGTCCTTGCCTTAAGGTCTACCTGGACACCTTCAAATGCTATGCCAGACAAGTGATTTCATAGGCAACTCCTAATGAAGAAACTCCCTCCACTAATGCAGATTGGCCCTTGTTCTAGAAGCTGTATTCTCAGTGACTTGCCCAGGATCACACAGTTAGGATGTGTCAGAGGGAGGACTCAAACTCAGGACTTCCTGGTTTATAGCTGGCTCCATCTTCTATACCATAGCTGGCTCCCAGCTCCACCACTTACTAAATTTTGTGAACTTGAGCAAGTCTCAGAGCCTCAGTTTTCCTCATTCACTAATTAGCTTTTAATTAGGGATAATAACCCCTCATGAGGGGTTGATGTCAGGCTTAAATGACACTGAAAATTAAATTCAAGTTTATTACCATTATATATTTATGTTGAGATGCCAGGGATCAATATAGTACCCTGACCAGGAGTATTGGTACTTTAAAAGAGGATCTCAGAAAGGGCAATGCTTACCCCTAAATGAATGCAGGAAGATGTAATGGTGGCAGGGCAACAATAAAGATACTTGAGGGGCTAGGACAGACCTTTTGTCGTTCAGTCATTTCAGTTGAGTTTAGTCCTACTCTTTGTGACCCTATTTAGGGTTTTCTTGGCAAAGATATTGGAGTGGTTTGCCATTTCCTTCTCCAGTTCATTTTACAGATGAGGAAACTGAAGCAAGTTAAGTGACTTGCCCAGGACCACATAGCCAGCAAGTGTCTGAGGCTGGATTTGAACTCAGGTCTTCCTGAGTGCAGGCCCAGGTATTCTATCCACTGTACCACCTAGCTGTCCTGGGACAGACCTTCCTATTCCTGGTGACATATAAATGCCTGTCTACTTACTGCCCATAGGCATAAATGTATTCCTGCTTTCACACAGAATCTCAGTGTCAGACCCAGAAGGAGATTTAGATATCAGTTAGTTCAAGCCTCTAATTCAGACACAGAGAGAAGTGCCCAAGGCCCCACCATTAGTCAGTTGCAGATCCCCAATTTCAGCACAGGTCTTCTGATTCCAAGCCCAATGGTCCTAACACTATCTCAGCCCACACTTCTTCTCAACAGTGTCTCTACCCTGTCAGAGTAAGCTTTGCCAGTCTGCCTCCCTGACACCTACTTTCCTAACAGATGAAACGCTCAGGCTGAAGAGGAAGATGCATATTCCAGGTGCTGTCCTTCCCCTCCCACTCCCCGCCTCCTCCAACAATCTGAACAACATATCTATCCATCCATCTAGATGGAGTATATGCCTATACTGCATCTTCCCAAACACCCCTATTAACCTAAGCGCAATGGCCCGGATTCTGCATTCATCTGAAGTATAGGAAGGCAAGTAGAGATTGAAAGCAAGAAATTCATCTATTCCTGAACCTCCTTAAAGACCCCCTTCCCCCTTTTTTCTTTCCCCTTTCCCCTTCCCCCTCTCCAAACCTCCTACCCCCTCGCCCCTGTGCTTTCTCCGTTGCTAGGGCCCCCGCATGTAACCTGGATACCAGGCTCAGCAAATAGCTAGCCGGCTCTTTGGGAATCCAGCATCACAGCCCAGAGCGCCCCCGCTCCAGCGCATTCTCCCTGCCGCCCACTATGGCAGGGCAGCGGCCCCATCCAGCTCTGCTCGGAGGGACCTGGGAGCAGCCCCACTAAAGGAGGGTAGGGGGCAGCCAGAACTTAGGGGGAGTCTGGTGGAGCCGCATCTGGGACACGTGCGCTCCTTTTGGCTGGCTGCCGAAAATGGCTTTGCAGAGAAGACTCAGGTCTCTGCTCCTGACAGCTGCAGAATAGGTCTATTGTCTGGGGCTTCTTCTCCTCATTCTTCGGCCCCCTCCCCCTTCCCTTTCCCCTCCAGCCAGTCCCTCTCTTTGAACTCTTCTCTCTGGGAGCAGCCAAGGATCCGAATTTTCTTATCTGGAACCTGAAGCCACCCACTCATCTTCCCCCTCCCCCCTTCCCCCCCCCCCATCCTTCAGCCAAGGCCAGCCATGGCGAAGGGCCCAGACTGCAGCCGGCCTCAATGGAGCATCCTACACACCTTCCTTCGTTGCAACATGAACCCTGAGACTCAGCGTGTGGTGGTCTTTGTCATCCTGCTCTTCCTCATCATCATTAATGTCGTGCTGATGTTCCTGCTAGCTTTCCGCTGAGCACTGAGAGGGGCCGCAAAGCAGCCTCAGTAGAAGAGGTGGCCAGCGGTGCCAGGGCTGGTGGCTGGTGCTGGTGGCTGGGGGTGAGCAGCACACAGGGCTTCCGGACCAGCAGGTCAGCTTATCGTTGTCTGATTCTGGTTGCCTGTCTTTCCTGTCTCCCCCACCCCCTTCCTCTCAACCTCCCCGACCTCCTATCCCACCACACCAGTGATCAAGGGGAGGGCAGACTGGTCTCATTCTGCTCCAGGCTCTTGGACACTGATAGTGCCTTCTTCCTGGAAAGGGGCCCAGCCAGCCCTCTGAACTGAACAAAGACTAAAGCCAGCTGTGGAAACTCCCCTTGCCCGCCCCACCCCCCGCCCTGCTCAAGGTTAATCTTCCTGCTGCATTAGACTCCCAGATTTGCACCCAAAGGGTCTACCTGTACTTTCAGAACCCTTTGTGTGACCCTCTTTGTGTGTGCATGTGACTCTGTGATAGCGTGTATGTGAGTGAGCGTGTGTGTCTGTGTGTAGGACTGGTTTTAGGTGCAGCTATACGTGACCCTAGAGCTGTGTTGTGAGCCTGGGTATAATCATGTGGCCCCGGGAAAGATCTTTTGCAGATCTCATCATATTGTTCTGTCTGTGCCTGTGTCTGTGTACACCTGCGTCTGTAAATTTGTGCCTGTGCGCATGTATGTGTGTATGTGTGTGTGTATGTGTGACAGTGTTTTTGTGTGAGAGGAGGATGGGGGATTGAGTGGATGTAACGATGTGATTTCTATGACTGTGGGAGTATGACTGTGGACATGGGGACCATGTGTGGTAGGTGGGGGGCACATTAACTGCAGCTGCTTTCCTTCCAAGCCACACCTGTCTTTTGATGAACTATCAATTACTGCTGTTAACCAAGAGCTTCTTTGCTGATGGGATCTCAAGCCACACTCTGCCCTCCACCAGCATCTTCCCTAGGCCAGGGCACTAGAAATCATGATGAGGGCAGCATGATGTTCAGTTAACTGGACTTGGCCGCGGGGTTTGGGAGCCGGTGTGCTCACTCAGCTGAGCTTGGGGTGCCTTCACTGCACTAACTGCACTCTTGCCTCAGTGGGCATTGTGGGGATGGGGGTGGGGAGAAGCATGGTGTAACAGTGACAAACAGCTGACAGGAAGCCAAGACCTCATCATAGAGGCCCCTTTGCAATGGGCCCGTGTCAAGAGTCATGCCAATTGTATATAGGCTGAGAACTGGATTAAAAAGGCCAAAGTGGGGCCTGATAAAATGACTAAGGGACCCTTTAGGGCCCCTTCCACAGGACTTCCATGTGAAGGGCTCTGTCTCCCCTTGACATTGGCACATGTTAGCTTCACATCCCCACCAAAAAAGCCTATTGTCAAGTTCAAGTACAGAAATACCTGGATACTATGACTTTCCTGCCATCATACAGTTCCTGCCCTGAACAACTCGATATACTACCCAGTTCCATAGGGCTGAGATCTTCTCCAAGGCTAATGACAGCAGCCTCCTGAGCCGAACAGTGCCCATCCCCAGAAACCAAACCAGGGGTCATCGTTGGCATGTCTCTGTTATGTCATGGGCATGGAATGTGTCACTAAGATGCTATGGACTCACTTTGTGTCTCTGTGATGTCAAGGATATGGAGCATGTCTTGGATGTTTTTGGACGTGGAATGTGTCTCCATGACATCGTGGGTGTGGAGCGTGACTTCATGGACGTGAAGCGTGTCCCCTGTGACATCGGGGCTATGGGATGTATCTCTGATGTCATGGACATAGAGTGTGACTCTATGATGTCACAGGCATGGAGAATTTTTCTTTTATTCAATAGATGTTAAAAGCACATATAATGATGTTTGGTTTTTTAAAGCGCCATGCCCTACTCAAACTGTAGGATTTTCCATTTCCACGTGGAATGAAGTCTTGGGGAAGAGGGTGGTAAAAGAAGATGGAAGTTCAGGGTGGAGGTGGGAGAAGGCCACATGTTTTGTGTTTTACTTGTGCCATTTTCTAGGAGGAAAGTATGCACAGTAGCATAATAATAGTAACTCTTTATTTATATGGCATTTATCAGACATCTGTACTTTGACATCTGCTAACACATCGAGTCTCTCATGAGGACGGTAGAGCAAGAATTAACATCCTCACTTGACAGATGGACAAACTGAGGCCAAAAAAAGTTTAAGGGATTTTCTAGCACCTGTTTTCACCAGTCCCTAGTTTTTCCTATCATTACCACCCACTATTACATGGAGTGAGCCCTAGGCTAGGGATAAGAGGATATAAAGTCAGATCTATGGAACATCAGGTAGAAGGGATGTCTCTCTGCTTCACAGAAAGGGAAACCTCCCTCTAGAGTCTCCTCCCAAGAGGCAGGCCCAACGCTTCTGGTCTGGCATTCTGCTCATATGAAGCCTGCAAGACAGCTAGTTCTGTTCTTGGAAAAATCTCATAGATACCCACAAATATACATGATACCTTCAGGGATTAGTCTAGGTGAGATTAAAGTCCCCATCTCGATCTTTCCTTTATCTCTGGTCTGTGGCTGTGGTGAACACAGGAAGGGAATTGCTTCTGCATTCTTTTCATTACTAGTTTCTTTTCGTGGGGAAAACTGACAACACCTTGTCTTTCTGATTTGCCACCAAGGGTTAACTCGCCTAATTCTGATAGCCAGAAGTGGGACTGGGGGCTCAGAGTTATGAGAACAGGGGGCCGAGGAGATTAGTCCTTGAACGATGTACTCCCGCCCTCCCTTCCTGCAGTGGGTCCCAGGAGACCTAACCATGAGCTGCTGGTCAGAAATGGCTTTAGGACTTGGCTTTGACATTTGATAATGAATCATTTAGGCTCCTAGGTAAGACTGCTGGGCCCAAAGTAGGCAAGGACCATCCTAAGACCACAGGGGCACTGAGGAGTCATTAAGTCAGGGTAAGGTTCTTATGTATCCTCTGAGGGTACATAAGAAACTGGTGTCCTTGTTCTATAGTATATATTTCCTGTCTTGTATTCAAGTTTAAAGAAAAGTATGTTCCCCTATTCTATCCCTCACCCCAAGGCTTTTCACTCCTTTACAGACCAGTTGAAACTCGAAGCTCCTTAATCTTATATCTCAACCATTCAGGCACAAGCTGTCTGCCCTCTCCAAGGTAACAATTAGAGAATCTGGTAGACCAACCTGTGGTAATGGAAGTGGGTCCAGGGCAAGTAGTTAATAATCCTCACCCTCACTGACTCATTTGTGACCTTCATGGTAGAGATTTCAGCCTGTGATAAGCCATTTGGGAGCCAGAGCCCATAGGCTAACAGACATAGTATGATCTAAGGAGCTGGCTCCCAACAGATTTTCTATTTTTGATGGAGTAGAAAGAGCACTTGTTTTGGAGTCAGGAGAAATATGGCTTCAAATCTCACCCCACCTCCACCACTTCCCTTTTTGAGCCTCCTTTTCTTTATCTGCTGTCTTACAAGCCTGTTGTGAGGATGAAATGGGAAAACGCAATAAAACACTTTGCAATCCTTAAAGCACTCACTCTACAAAATGTCAATTATTGTTATGACTCCCAAAATACCTTCTTCATTGATGTCTAAAATTCCACCATTAGCACTAATTTCTTTGGATTAAGCACTGCCCTCTCTGCACTCCTGTTTTAGAATAACTAGGCTCTTGGGACTAGGCATGTGTTAATACGTTGGGGTGAATGTGTTTCTCTTGCTGCCAAGAGTAAAGCTAAGAAACATGGGAGCAGTGGGTTCCCAAGAAGCACAGAGAAAGGAAAGGGAGGTAGCACAGAAATTTTATTTCATTAATTTTAGTTTTTTCAAAGGCAAATCCTACTTGCCTCATCCCTCAAATCCCATCATAATCATAACTCATATTGTTTAAGTAGCACTATAAGACTAAGTGCTTTTATTCACAATAATCCTGCCCAGGGAGGCACAGTAAAGATATCCCCATTTTACAGATGAGAAAGCTAAAGCTCAGAGAAATTAAGCCAATTGTTCACGGTCACATGACTAGTAAGGGAAAGAGCCAGTCAATACTGAAAGCAACAGACCCATGTATTTAGCATGTTTAAAGGAAGGTCACAGAGGAAAGGCTGTTTGGCCGTGTGGCCTAGGTGGAAACACCAAAGGGACAAACAATAGAAGGATTCTAAGTGCAGGCTACTCATTACCACCCACACTTCACACTAGGGCCAGGACTGACACCTCTAAAGTAGGGCAGTCCACCAGTTTCCTCACATTGGGGCTGGAATTGGCACCTCCAGAGTGGCACTTGAAAGGGATTAGGAAGAGAGAAAACCAGGAAGCCTCAGAGTGATGGTCTTCAAACCAAGATAGGAAGGTGGGATGTGGGGAGTGGGTTCACAACTGTCAGTTGTCAACTACTTCCAGGGTTTGGATAAAGATTATACCACTCTCATATTTGGATTCCTAGATCTGTCCTTTAGGACAGTTCAGCCGTCTAATGTCTCAGCTTATTTGGGTCAGGAAGTAGGACAAAAGGGTCATGGGGGCACCAAGCATTGGAGCAATTTAGGCGTTTTATAGAGAAGAGAGAGACCCCACTCAGGTTTAATTGTTTCCCACCCCTAAAGTCAATGATGAGCCACCAGTAAGCTAAGAAACTAGACATTTCCAGCCTAGAAGCTTCTAGACATAGAATCTAGAGAAGAGGTTCCAAAAATTGGGCAGGGCAGGAGGAGGACCATAGCAAGAAAAATGACAGCTTGCTAGATAGGAAAAAACAGAGGTTTTTCCAGACTATAACAATATGATGAAAGCCAATGAATAATACAGACAATGAGGGTTATAAAGAGTCCAGGGGACAGGGAGGACTGTTCTTTATATTTTCAGAAGAAACCTTTGTGGAGAAAATGGTTCTTAATTAAATTATAATTTAATTCATGGGAAAGACTTAGATAGCCAGAGAAGAATGAGGACATACCAGAAGGAGGGAAAAAACAGAAAAAGAGGTAAAACTTGACATGTTTTGGGAGTATAAATAAGTAAAGTAGACAAACATGGCTGGAGTTGTTCTTTGGCTCAATCTGCATATCTGGTGTTTGGTGCCTTGGAGATGTTCCTTTTTCTCCACCCCAACCACCCCATGTCCCCCAGATGACCTACCGATGTAGAATGGTGGGGAAATACCCTAAGATAGAAGGGCACAGCAATGTTTGTCAAGTTCATAATAATAAAAAGAAAGCTTAAAAAAAATGGCTCTTTCCTAGTACCTAACATTACACTATACATAGCAGGTGCCCAATAAATGTTTGCTGTGTTAAATTCAATGTAAAATTAAGTCTTCTATCCTGACAGCCTCTCACAGACACACACGCACACTAACACACACACACACACACACACACACACAATGAGGACAATACTTGGTGTTGACAACCCATCACCTTTTATGAGATTTTTATCTCTAATAAACCCTGCATCCCACATCTATCCAGAGAAGGCCATGGCACTACCATAGTTTCTGCCCCTAGACCTGTACTCCAAGAATATTTTTGATCCCTCTAGTTTTCTAAACCTGGATATGGACAAGTCCCTGAATTCCAATAATTCACTTGAGACAAGTTTGGGATTTGCAAAAAGAGCTTTACAAAGTAACCAAGGGATAATTAAAAGAAAATACAAAAATATAGAATTAATAAATCGATAATGTACTAAAATCTTGTCCATTGATGAGACAACTCACAGATTGGTTGGCACAATTTTAAAAGGTACGTTACCCTTGTTCCTCACCTTAGTGCTTTCTGAATGAAACCTGGTTGATGGTGATCTTTGCCTTTTTCATCCACACATTTCTCCCCAAGAGCTTTAGACCATACTACATTTATATTATAGTCTCATTTAGATCTGTCTCTTATGCCTTCCGCCCCTGGAAACCCTGGTCTTATCCCTGATTTATTCCTCTCTGCCCAGGCTGGTTTGCATGAAGTTTATTCACTGGCAAATTGTTGTCTAGTTCTACCCTTAACACAAATCTTAGCTCTTTTTGTTAACATCTAAGGCATAATCTTGGTAATATGACTAGTATTTGGCTGCCGCTGTTATATCTGGTCAGCTTCAGGCATATCTATTCCCTGCCATTGCCCACCAAAACAAACTTACTCTCCCTGTTCTCACCTCCTCCTTGGAATCAGAATGAGTTTATATTTGCAGTCAGTGGGATATCACAAGGCACATTGTCAAAGCAGAAATGACAGAGGAGAGCCCTGAGCTCAGTGAATGACTTAAGTTACCTGCTCTGCCTTCTTTCCAGGTTCTTTTCCTCCCTCAGATATCTTATTTCTCTCCTCTACCCCTACCCCAGGCACCTTCCATAATCTAGTTTTACAGGGTAATGTGCATTAATTTAATAATTTCCACTCATAAGGAAAAGGTCATTTTCATTGCAGATTTCCCACTCTAGTGGTCCCTTCCCTAGACCTTTTCCTCTCCTAAAGACTGGCCTTCTCTGTTGCCAGGTACCTTAGGATCCTACTCTTGGCTTTCTGAGATTATAAACTCTTCAATCTTATCAATGAATCCATGATAAAAGTTTAATTGGAAAGGGCTAGCACACATAGCTGGAGCCCTCCCCTCCCCTCTCAGATGCCTTCTGGAAGTATTATTCCCTTCCCTCTATTCTTGTCTAACCCATATGAGTGAAATCTCAATTATTGCCTGCAATTTCATACCAAGAAAAAGTAGCATTTCCACATTAAGTGGATGAGGAAATATTTGGGGTACAATCAACAAGACAACAAGCATTTCTTAAGCACCTACCATGTGCCAGACACTGCTAATAAGAACTGGGGTACAAAAATAGGCGCACATATACATACACACGAACAGTCCCAGCTGTCAAAGAGTTCATGGTTTAATGGGAGAGACAACATGCAAACAACTATGTATACAGATATGTGCAGAATAAATTGGAGATAATCCGTAGAAGGAAGGCACCAGTAATAAGGTAGAATGAGAAAGGCTTCTTGTAGAAGATGGGATTTTCCCAGGGAAATCAGGAGATAGAGATAGATGAGAAAAGGATGAGTTCTAAACCTGAGGGCCAGCCAGTGGAAAAGGGAAGAGGATCTCATGCAAGGAACAGCAAGGAGACCCTCATCATTGGGTTGAAGAATAAGTGGAGGGGAGTGAGGTATAAGAAGACTGGAAAGGTCAGAAGCGGCCAGATTATAAAGAGCTTTAAAATCCAAGTAGATGATTTTTTATGTTTGATCCTGGAGGTAATAGGGAGCCACTGGAGTGGCTGCTCATACTTAAACTTTAGGAAGATCACTTTGATAGCTGAGTAGAAGATGAACTGGAGTGCAGGAGGCTTAAGGAACTGCCTAAGTATGGGGGTGGATAGATTTTGTTGCTAGGAAATAATCAAGAGTATTTGGTATTTCAAAAAAAAAAGTATTTGGTATAGTGAAACATCAGCCTGCCACATTCCTCTTCTTGGAATATGATACTCAAAAGCCTGCCAAGAAATCTCCAGCTATAAAATGGTCATCTGGTGTGGTTATCCAGCAGACAAGGTGTCAAGGAGCAGGCATTTAAAATTGCCTCTACATTTGCAAGAAGGATGGACTTTAATGGTCTCTCTTAATTGGAAGCTTAATTGGAGCCTGGCTCGGAGCCATGAAGCCAAGGATGGAAGCCCCATGCTTGTCCTTCTGGTCAGGGCTAGGGTTCCCATCATGGAATACAAGCCTCATTGACCAGGGAATTCCCACGCTCTACTCTTTCCCTGCCCTACCTATTCCTCTAAAGTGTTCCTTGTTTGTGAGTTATCTTTCCCACGAGAACACAAAGTTTGAGCTTTTTTCCAGGATTACATACGAGTGAGTGGTTTTCCAACATTTTCACTTTGGCAAAGTGGAATATGCCCATGGCCAAGGCCGCTGTTTTGGCTTCTTACCCTGGCAAAGGCAGCAAAGAGGGAATACTTATTGTTGTTGCTTTCTTCACTGGCAAACCATATGATGATTATTGTCATAATTACAATGACACAATTACTTTCCAAAACTCTTTCCTTTCTATTGATCTAGAAATGCTAACTCTACAAGGTAGGTAGGCAAAGTATTATTGTAGCCATTTGAAAGATAAGAAACCTGAGGTCCAGAGAGGTGAAATCACTTCACCAGCATTGCACCGAAATGACAGAAGTAAAACTAGTACCCAACTGTCTGGACTTCTAGCCTAGTGCCCTTTTCATTATACCACATTCCCTTTTTCCCTCTGTATTTTTTGCTTTGCCAAAGCCTGAAGCTCAGGGGTCTAGACAATGAATAACATGTAATGAATCCATCCTCATGAAATGGCAATGAGTATTCTTGCCTTCCTTCATGCCAGAAAATTGGAACATCTTTTTCTACAAATACTCTGCCCATTTTCCTTGTTTCATGGGCCCCTATGCCCCAGACTCAAGATCAAACAGATTTTCTAAAAATCACTGCATTGTAGAAATTCTTATACCCAGTAGTGCTTTTGCTAGTAGTCCAGTTCATTTTACCAGTGTAGCTATCCCCTTGAGACACCATCAGAAAGAAGTAGATGCTTATAAATTTTAGGTACTTAATAAATGTTCTGCTTGTTTGATAAGAAGGCCACTGGAAAGCTGGACAGAGTCAGAGACTCTGGAAGACAGTAAGATAGCATGGGAAAGGCACTGAATTTGGAGCCAGGAGACCTCTACTGGAGTCTCCATTCTGGTGTCACATGGCTTCCTCTCTGTGGGTCTCAGTTTCCTTATCTGGAGAAAAAGAAGGTTGGATCTAGATAATCTCTAAGTCCCTTTCAGCTCCAAACCCTATGTCCCCACTCTTAATCACCTTGGATATTTCCTTTGCCAGCCAGTCTCAGCATCTCTCTAAGGATGGACTTCTCCAAGAGCAGATCAGAGAGAGAGAGAGAGAGAGAGAGAGAGAGAGAGAGAGAGTGCAAAATGGGACCACGGCAGAATCCAAGGGGCTGGGTAAGAAAAGACTTAGCCATGTGCAAGGGCTTCATTTAGAGAAAGCCTCTGTCCTTGATTATATGGCTTTGCAGAAACAACAGCAGGGTGAAGTTTGTTCAGGAATTAATCTGAAAAAAAACAAACTCATTCAAGGGCTCAGGAATCTCAGGTAAAAGCTACATTGTGAGGAAAAAGTCATCTCTCTGGACATGTGTGAGTGTACATATGCTGTGAGTGAAGACATGGTGTCCAGAATGGGAGAGGTGATTGTTACACTCCAATTTCCCCTGTTCTGCCAATTTCTGGAGCATTGTGTTCAATTCTGGTCTTCATATGTCAATATTTTTAAAATCTTTTATACATTTTTTTCCTCAGCTCTGAGAATTTTCTCTGTCCCCCATGCCTAGAACACTCCCTCCTCAACTCCACCCACTCACTTCTCTGGTTTCCTCTGAGTCCCAACAAAAATCCCTTCTTTTATAGGAAGGCTTTCCCAATCCCTCTTAATTCTAGTGCCTTCTCTCTGTTAATTCTTTCCTATTTATCCTGTATATCTTGCTGTGTATATGTTTGGTTGTCCATTTTGTTCTCCATTAGACTGTAACTTCCATGAGGGCAGAGCTGTCTTTTGCCTCTATTTGTATCTCCAATGCTTAGCACAGTGCCTGGCATATTGCCTCAGGCCCCTATCTTTAAAATGAAAAGGTCAGATTAGATCATCTGCATCTAGTGTCCCTTCCCTAACATTTTGTCAATTCAAGTCAACAAGCATTTATTAAGCACCTACTATGTGCCTGGCATGGGGCTAATTAAGCACTGAGGACACAAAGAAAGGTAAAAAAAATAGTCCCTGCTCTTAGGAACTCACAGATTATGGAGGAAACAACATGAAGACCACTGTTGTACAGAGAGACAGATATATATATATATATATATATATATATATGAAGAGAGAGAGAGACATAGGGGTATGGATATAGATATCTATATATATGTAGAATAAACTGGAGATAACCTCAGAGGGAAATCATTAAGATTAAAGACTGGGAAAGGCTTCTTGCGGTAGCTATGATTTTAGCTGGCACTAGAAGGAAGCCAAGGAAGTCACAAAAAGGAGATGGGGAAAGTGAGAGTTCCAAGCAGCTGATAACACAATGCGTAGAGTTCTAGGTCTGGAGTTAGAAAGACTTGAGTTCAAATCCGACCTCAGATGCTTACTAACTCTGTGACCCTACACAAGTTATTTCACCACTATTTGCTTCAGTTTCCTCAACTGTAAAATGAAAATAATAATAGCACCTACCTCACAGAGCTATTGCAAGGATAAAATGAGATAATATTTATAAAAAGTGTTAGCACCATGCCTGGCCCATAGTAAGCACTATACAAATCTTGTCCCCTTCCGTTTCCCCCAGGTATGGGGGAGAGCCAGTGAAAACTCCCTGAGTCTGGAGATGCAGTGCTCTGTGCAAGGAATGTCAAGGAGGCCAGTGTCTGCTGAATTCTAGAGTAATGTTTTCAAACTTTGTTCATCCACCTTTCTTGAGGAATGGGTTATTTTGAGGAAATGAATTTTCTCAATGACTCGTGGATAACCCCATTCCTTTTTCATCTCTTATTAGAAAACCTTCCTAAAAAAATGTCTGATTCACTTTCAGCCTCATATGTCTAATCTAGTCACAGTAACTGCCTCTTTCTTTGCTGACTAAAGATCCTGTAGGACTTCAGGAACATCAGTGATCCCTCTCTAGAACTGCGGGTGGAGAAGATGGAGATTTGTTGAATCACACACAGTCCAGAATTTTTTTTTTGTAGTACCACAGGTAGTCCCCATACCCTGACTCTCATTTGCAGACTCACTTCTCAGCTTCCTAGTTCCCCCTCCAGATTCAAGCTGCTGCCACTTTTCCTTGTTTACATAGATGCCTAAAAGCCATATCCCCTTTCCAGAATCAGTCAACTAAAGAGTACTCATTGAGTACCTACTATGTGCCAGGCACTCTATTCATTGCTAGGACTAAAAAGACAAAAATTAAAGTCTCTGTCCCTCTTCTTGCTTTCTTATAACAATATACCACAATTGTAGGTACTTTAAGAGTTATGAAAACACTGAGAAAAAGGAGGGAGGAAGGGCATAAGATCATTGAGTTAGAGCTCAAAAAGAGCTCAGAGGTCACCTGTTCTAACCCCCTCATTTTACAGGTGAGGAAATTGAAGCCTAGAGAGGCTGCCATGGTCATGTATCTAGAACCCAGCAGAACCAAGGTATGACCCCTGGTCATAGCTATAACTCCAGACACAGGACCAATACCACCAATGAGAAAGGTATCAGGCCACAGTTTAGAAAGGTTCCTTTCATTATTCCTGGCCAGCTACAGGATATTTTTATTTACTTTCTATAACCCCTTCCTGATATTAAATTCCTATTCTCAGCCTGGACCTTGATGATTAACACAGTGTTAGTTCCATGGCAAGTATGGCATGAAGGAAAGAACACTGGATTCCCAGTCAAAAGACCAAGATTTGAGCCTCTGGTTCTACTACACCTGTGTGACCTTAGGGGAGAGACTTCACTCCTTTGGGTTTCAGATTCATCTATAAAATGAAGGGGTTTAGATCATCTCTAAGGGCCCTCCTGGCACTAACTTATGACCTTATCAGTTATTTGGCCCCAGCCTCCCTTCATAGCTTCAGCAGGCCAACTCCCCAGCCCAAAATATGGCGGAAGGGAAAAGAAGGAAAGGGAAGGGAACAAACATTTATTTAACACCTACTTTGTGCAGACACTGTGCTTAGCATTTTGCAAATCTTATTTCATTTGATCCTCACAACAAGTCTGAAAGGTAGGTGCTGTTATTATCCCCATTTTACGGTTGAAAATTTTGAGGCAGCCAGAAGAGAAGTGATTTGCCCAGGGTCACACGGCTAGCAAGTTTCTGAGGCCACATGTGAACTCAGGTTTTCTTGACTCCATGCTGTACCACCTTCCTGCCATATCTCATGTAAAATTCTAGATCTGGGCAAGTCCTTCTGCCGTCCATCAGCTTAACCTTGGGTCACTTGACCTTCAATCCCCTGGCCAAAGTCAGACCTATCTGCTTCCTTTATTCCACCCTAGAGGTCTACATGCTCTAGCCCCACCTGAGACTGCCTTTTCTCAGCAGAAGATTATACAGGTCAGCTCTTTCTACTGGTTCAGCCCACATCATACACAAATCACCTCTTCCATCCACACAATATGGGCCAACAGGCCTCTCTTGGGTATGTCCCTTACTACATCACTACTCCCATGAAATTAGCTTGCTCGGCCTCACCTACAACTCCCCCAACCCAGAACCATTAGCTGAACTAACTTGATAAATATGCCAAGGACCAATACAGGCTGATTACCTTTCTTTTGTCTTAGGGATTCAGTCACTTCCCCATATTAGGGTCCTGACTCATTGGTTCAACTATTACCCTGTCCTGGAAACTACACAATATGATAATGAAAATAAAATTGGAAGGATGGACAGAACTGTCAATGTTTTGTCAGAGCCCACATCTCCCTATAGGTGGGCAGTGACTCAACCAATTTTTTAAAAATTATTTAAAATTTACTAACCATCAATAAAAACAAAAATATGAAATAAGAAGTAAGCTCCTACATAAAGCCTTTAGCATTTCAATTAATAGAGCCAAACATATGAACAATCAAGAAAAAAAGTGTTTTCTGTATTTTTCCAAGTACATTTGAAGTTCTATACATTTTCCTTTATTTTCTTTCTCTTCTAGTTCTGCTAACTTTGCATTGCATATCACCAAAAAGATCTTTATATATTTCCTTGTGTTTCATACTTAGTTTTTTAAAAGCACCATAATAGTCCATTACATTAATATACCATAATTTATCTATCAATTTTTCAGTCATTGAACAGATATCTTGTTGCCAATTTTTTGCTATTATCAATAGAGTAGCTATGAATATGACTATACAGATAGGTCATTTTTTTTCTTTTGTGATATTTTTTGGGATAGAGTTCTGGAAATGAGATCTCTGGACCAGGAAGTATGATTAATTTTCTGATTTTTTTTCATCAACTTTCATTACATACCTCCATATTGCTCTCCAAAATGTTTGCAGCAGTCTGCAGTATTTGAGAGCCTGTTTCAAGACAGCCCTGCCAACATTGAATTTTATCCTTTTTTTCCTATTTTTTGCCACTCTGGAAGTCTGTCAGAGTTTTAAAGAAATCCGTTGTCTCAGCTTGTTTTCTTCGAATCTGCTTCATCCTCCTAAAAATCAAACCCAAGGGCAAAACTTGCCATTAAAAGCTCTGGAGAGTTTAATTCTAGGTAACTAGGGCTATACTGCCAATTATGCTCATAGTAATGACCCTGAGGCACCACAGGATCCTGAAGTGGCTTCTCAATCATAAAGGAATATTCAGTTATGCTCATTCCAGCTTTATTGCCGAATATATTTTATTGTGCCTGAGTCTCTGAAAATGGGTAATCCGTGTCTTCCCATTTCCATCCTTACATCTCTGTTCATATCATTGTCGCTAGCAAGATTTCCATCCCTTGCGTTCCACTTCCTCCATGAGGCCTTGCCTTACTTCTCTCAAACCAGTTATTCCTCCTCCTCTTCTGAATTTCCATAGCACTTACTGTTAGCACCACTCATTTGGCACTTAACATACACAATTTATATTATTTGTCATGTGTGTATATATCATATGTGTGCATATAGGTATGTATATAGGAGTTATGTGTATATGAGCATATATGCACATATATATATATACACACACAGACCATGGGGGAGGGTATTTCAGAGATATGGAGTAATTGCCACAAGCTAATAACTTGAAAATCCAGGTATGATGAGGAATCTCATTAGATCTTCACAAAAAACCTATCCCCCATTTTATAGACAAGGAATATAGAAATATAATAATAATTATAATAATAATAACTAACATTTATATAGTGCTTACTATGTGCCATGCACTGTGCTAAGCACTTTATAATTATCTCGTTTGGTCCTCACAACAACCCTGGGAGGGAGGCACCATTATTATCCCCATTTTCCAGATGAGAAAACTAAGGCAAACAGAGATTAAATAACTTGGTCAGGGTCACACAGCTGATTAGTGCCTGAGGTCAGATTTGAACTCGGATCTTCCTGACTCCAGGCTTTATCTACTGCACTACCTGTCCTGAACATATGTTTATGTATATCTATGTATATATAGGTATGTGTATGTATATGTATGTGTGTATATACACATGTGTATATGTTAATATATGCACCTGTGTGTTCAGAGATGTTAGGTGATTTACATAAGGTCACAAGGCTAGTAAATTACAAATTCAGGACTCTTACCCAATTCTGACTCCAACTTCAGCTCTGGTCTCACTTTCTATACACACTGTTTCTCTAAAAGAAGGTAAGACGATTATTTAGCCCGTGCTTCTTGGGTTATTCCCTGCGGCCAGGTAAAAGGAAGGGCAGCGAGGTCTAGTAGAAAATGTTTCAAACTAGGAGGCAATAAAGAGCAGAGCTTGAAATCCACCGCTAATACTTACTGGCCATAAGACCATGAACAAGTCATGGGATCCTCAGGTCATTCCTTCCAACCCCATTGTTTGACAGCTGAGGAAACCATGGCCTTGAAAGGCTAAATGACATATCCAGGCTCATACTGTTAGTGAACAGCACTTACAATGAATGGTCTATCTCATGTCATCTCTGTCCCTTTTGCACTAGCTGCCTGCCATGCCCAGAATGCACTCCTTCCTCAATTCATCCTCTTAGTATCCCTAGTTTCTTTCAAAGCTCAGCTCAGGCATTGCCTTTGATATGAAGCTTTTTCTGCCCCTGCCGCCACCTAACTGCTAACTCCACCCCTCAAAAAAAAAATTATCTGGTGTTTATTTTCTATGTATGTTATGCAAACTTATATCTGTACATGTTGTTTCCAGCAATAGAAGGTAAGCCCCTTGAGAAGAGAAATGGTTTCAATTTTGTCTTTGAATCCTTAGAACCTAGCACTATGTCTGATTATGTGCAATATTGCTTAATAAATGCATGTTTAATGATTAAGATTCAAACCCTTGACATCTGCCTCCAAATCAAGTGGTCTTTTCAGTTGTCTGTGTTCACTTCTCTGAGTTTCCATTTACTTATCAATAAAATGGGGATACTAAATCAGTAGTATTCACCTCATATGTTGCAAAGCTCAAGGGAGATTACATATAGAATTATTTTACATAATTATATATTATATAATACTATCATATACATTTACATATGTATATTAAAATATGTTATGTACATACAATATACACACTATGTATACATACAATACATATAATATATGTGTAATTATTACATATGTGTGTGTAGGGACATACAGCGCTTTGCAAACCTATAAATGTCTGCCATTATTATTGTTAATTCTCCCTGGCACTGGATACCCAGCAGTCTGTGAAGGAAGGAAGAAGGGAGTTGCTGACCATTGTATACTTGTAGCAAGGAGTTTATTCAGATGGGCTTCAGGGAGAAGAGGCCTGCGCAGTTATAAGAAAGAGAGATGAGTCATACCCCCTTGGATACTGTTCTGGGCAGAAGCCAAGTCTGATAAAAGAAAACTGAGAGAGAAAGCAGGCAGGCCGGGAAAGAGAGGCAGAGACAGAGTGACTGATGGAGGGGAGAAGAAGAGAAAATTAAAATGATAAGCTGGAGAGACAAAGAAGACAGAGGAAAAGGAAGGGGGAGAAGAGCAAGTATAGGCAGGAGAGTAAGAGAATGAAGCTAGGAAGGGATCCTGATCACCCCTCAGACTTAGGAGGTGTTCACACTCTGTGGTGTTGCCCTGTGGAGGCTTCCTCAGGAGACTGAAGTAATAAAAAGCCATTGGATTTTGTTGCTGCTGCAAATTCAATGTAAATGACATTATATTTCCCCCTCTTCCCCAGAAACTGTATTGAACATCCGGACGGCACAGCCAGGGGCTCCTATTCCTTCCATTAGTGCAAAGGGTGGCAGGGAGGGAGGAGGAGACAGACTGCACAGGGATCAAGTGAGATGCTGATAAAGCACTTTGCAAACGTGAAAGTGCTATATAAAGACTCACTATTAAGAGACAGGTTATTGCCAGCAGTCAGCTTCTCAGAAATGGCTTCCTCCTTTAAGAAACATGTAGAAGAAGCAGACAGGCAGCCATTAAAGGCCATCAAGTCACTAAACCCCTTAATAAAAGGGTTTGTTCTGTGAAGTTTGGATTCAGTCAAAGGGCTGCACTTGATGACCTAGAGGGCCACATGTGGCCTGGAGGCCCTGGGCTAGTGGCATGGTATCAAGACTATTGAATTAGGTATCAGGAAGCTTGCATTTTAGCCCTGCCTTCCACCACTAACTCACTAGCCTCAAACTTGGCCATTCACTTGATTTCTTTAGGCCTCAGGTTTCCCATCTGTCAAGTGGGTAGAATGATAGCTGCCCACTGTATCTCAAAGTACCATAAGTACAAGTACAGTTGAAAGGTTCATAGGTTCATAGACTTAAAGCTCAAAAGCTCCTTTGAAAGTCATCTAGATTTGCAGGTTAAAAAGTGAGGCCTAAAGGGATCTGCTCAAAGTTCCATAAGGATTTGAACTAGAATCCAGAACTTCTTACATTGGAACGAGCTACTTCCCTAAAGGAGCCAAAGAGTCATCTCCTCTAACCACTCCTCCTATCATGAATTTTCTTATCATCACTCATAAATCCATGCTAGCTTCTGCTTAAAGACCTTGAGTGACAGAAAACATGAATATGTATATATGTGAGTATATATATATGTATATATATGTATATATATATATACCACTTTAACATTTGCAAAGTGCTTTCTAAATATCATCTCATTTAATCCACACAACCACCCTGGGAGGTATATCGTTCCTATTTTTATCCTCATTTCATAGATGTAGAAACCGGGGCAGCAGAGGTTGTGATTTTCCCAGGGTCACACAGCCTGTAATCAATCAAAAAACACTTAATCTAGTACATGCCAGGCACTGTGCTAAGGGCTGGGGATACAAAAAGAGGTAAAAGACAGTCCCTGCCCTCAAGGAGCTGACCATCTAATGGGGGAAGCAACGAATAGACAAACATGGAAACAAGCCATATACAGGATAAATAGGAAAAGAGAAGGAAGGCATTAAAATTAAGAGAGATTGAGGAAAGCTTCCCATAGAAGGCATTTCAGTTGGGAGTCGAAGGAAGCCAGGGAAGTCAATAGGCAGAGATGGGGAAGGAGAGCATTCCAGGCATGGGGGACAGCCGGAGAAAAATTGCCCGGAGATGAAAGATAGAGTACCTTCTTTGTGGAACAGGAGGCCAGGGACACTGGATCAGAGAATGTGGTGGGGAATAAGGTATAAGAAGACTGGAAAGGTAGGAGGGGGCTAGGTTATGAAGGACCCTGAATGCCAGAGGATTTTGTATTTGATCCTGGAAGCAAAAGGGAACCACTAGAGTTTATTGAGTAGGGAGTGGTATGGTTGGACCTGAGCTTTAGGAAAATCACTTTGGTGTCTAAATGGAAAACGGATTCCAGTGGGGAGAGAGTTGAGACTGGCAGGCCCATGGGCAGGCTATTACAAGAATCCAGGTGCGAGGTGACATCATTTGGGGTTTTCTTCGCAAAGATACTGGAGTAGTTTACCATTTCCTCCTGTAGTTCATTTTACAGATGAGGAAACTGAGGTAAACAGTGTTAAGTGAATTGACCAGGGTCACATTAGCTAGTAAGTGTCTAAGGACAGATTTGAACTCAGGAAGATGAGTCTTCCTGACTTCAGGCCCAGCACTCCATCCACTGCGCCACCTATCTACCCCCACAGATGAAGATACTAAGGCCTAAAGAGGTAAAATAACTTGTCCAAGTTCACATAGCTAGTTAGTGGTAAAGCCCAAGTCCCAAGGCCCATTCCACTACCATTATCACCATCCATTCATTTATTCCACAATCAAATACCTTGTGCATAGCACTGGGATAGGTGCAACAATAATCAAAATTAAACAATAATTAATTAAAATACTCTCACAGAGCTTATAGTCTAGTCAAGATAAGACATATGCACAAGTGAACATTATACTATGAATATAAAAATGATGTCATGAATATATAGTATCTATAGTATATAGGAATAGAACTGGACCTTTGATTTCATTGGTAAAGGGAATTCCCAGGTGAGGAAATTCCCTCTATCAATGCAGATTGGCGCCTTCTCCACAATTTATAGTCTTGGAAAGTTGCCCAGAGCACTGAGGTTAAATGACTTTCCCAGGGTCACAGAACTAGGATGTGTCAAAAGCAGGACTTAGACGCAGGTCCTCTTGGCTTTGAGGCCATTTCTCTGTCCACTGTGCCAGACTTTCCATACAAAATAGAATATAAAAAGAGTATGTAAACTAGGTAAAAAGTATTATGCTAGATCAGAAAGCAATTATTTCTGACTTGTAGGCATCAATGAAAGCTTCTTGGAGGAGGTAGCTTTTGACCTGGTTCTTGAAATTGGATAAGATTTTAAAAGATACAGAGCTGAGGAGGGTCTATGAGGCATGAAGAATGATATGAGTTAAATTAGCATGGAAGCAAGAAAGCAGAGAACCAATACAAAGGCCCTTGAGTAGTCCTCTTTAACCCGAACATAGAATACATCCTACAGAATACGGTATGTATCTACCATTTGTAGAGGCCCTTGAATGCCAGACTAGGCATTTCAACTTTATTTAGTAGGACATAGGGAGCCACTGAAGGGTTTTGAGCAGAGGGGTAGCACCATCAGAGCAGTACATAAAGAATTGCCTGTAGCATGATCAGAGCTGTACATAAAGAATGTGGTATTCGTGGGGGGGGGGGATTATTAGAAGAATGGAAACTGGAGTGGCAAGGGGAAGCTGTTTGAGTATACCCTGAGTGAGTGGTGGTAAAGGTCTGCAAGAGAAGCTGAAATGCGAATAGCACAAAGGAGAGAGAAACAAGAGGTTTGGGGAAGGAGAATTAATGTGAACTGATTGAATATGGGAGGTAAGGGAGATTGAGTGGTTGGTTCTTGACAATACCAAGATACAGTGTTCCAACAGGAAGAAGAATGAAAGATAAAAATGGAGGTTTCTAGCCTGGGAGCCCGGATGAATGGTCATCATTTATCTATTTATTTATAGCTATCATGAAATCAGTAGGATGAGTTAGTTTTGGGGGAAAGATAGTATGTTCTATTTGGATACGTTAAGTTTGGGATGCCACAGGATTATCTTGATGGAATTATCTAGGAAGCAATTGAAGATACAGATCCAAAACCCTGGAGAAGTTTGAGGTTAGAAATAAAGATTTTGGAGATTTCTGCAGATAATAGTTGAAGCCTGGAAAATGGATAAGATTGCCCAGAAATAGTGTGGAGAAAAGAAAGGACCAAGAGCAGACCATCATCATTGTAACTCTACTCCTCATCATCAATATTTTCTTTTCAAAAATGTTCTAAATTAAAAAACATTTATTTTCTCTCCCTTTCATCTCCTGCTGAACTGAGCAAAAGAAGATAAAACCCTCATAGCAAACATGCATAGTCAAGCAAAGCCATTTCCCACATTGGTCACAGGCAAAAGTGCACATCTCATTCTACATCTTGAGCCTATCAGCTCTCTGTCTAGAGGTTGCTAACCTGCTTCACCTTAGGTCCTGACACTGAATTTTCCAAAGACTCTAAGGATAACATTTGGAAAATTTTGATCTTTGTGGGACGACAGGGTATGAGCTCCTCAAGCTCTTCCTGGCTAATTCATTTCCTACCCCTCCACCATCTCTACCTCCCACCCCCATGCTTCACTTAGCTTTTCTCATATGTGAAAAGAGTGAGCATTATTAGTCCTACCCCCTGAATCCTCCACAGGAACTCCAGAACCAAAGGTTGGAATACACAGGGCACTTTGCCTGTGGAACACTCATTAACTTCACTGAGTGATAATATTAAATATTAAACTGTTGATGGCAATAAGAATTCATGACAATTGGGAGAAGTGATTAGGCCTCTTTAATCTGGAGAGAAGAAGGCAAGAAGGGATTATAACTGAAATCTATACAATTATGAAGGAGATAGAGGAATATAGCTTTCAAATTAAATTTAAAAAAATACTAAATGTCTGCTATTTTCAGGATACTGTGCAAGGCCCTTAGAGATTCAAAGACAAGAACAAACTGTCTCTGCTCTGGAGGAATTTACATTCTTCTGGAATGTTCTCTAGAGCCTCTAATGCCATCGCATTGAGGCTTGAAAGAGGTATATTTGAGACAGATAAGAGACAGGCAGGCCTACTCATCCAGAGGGGAATAAACTATAGAACTCTTTATTCCAAAGAATGGTGCTGGCTATTTTGAAAAATTTACTGAAATACCTTTCATTCTTAAAGGCCCAACTCAGATACCACATTGGACATTAAGCCTTCTCAGGCCCCAATTCTCTTAACTAAAAGCAATCTCTCCTACCTCTTTGCCACAAACGTACTTTGCTTGTACCTCTCCTAGCATTTATTACTTTCTTCCTTGTATTCTAGCTTTTTTGTGTGTAGAAATGGCTTTCTCAGAACCTTGATATTAGAAAGTACAACAGAGGCCATCCAATTCAAGCAATGACCCAAATAGCCAATAAGCTTCTCACTGTCTTTGGAGATTTGAAAATTCTGTGAGGGCAGCAGCTATGTCATATTCAGCCTGTATAACGCTAGTATCTTAAACATTCCGTAAGTATTTGTTGGATTTAACTGAAATAAATTAGTAAATTTATCTCTATGAGATCTATAACAGGATTGAAAATGGATAAAATTGATAAAAATTGAAAAATATTTGTCCTTAGCCTGTGAGGCGATGTCATAATAAGTTTCATCATCAGTAGTACTTTTCAGTGCACTTTCTGCACAGTAACTCCGTGAGCCACATTCCTGTTTTACAGATGAAGACGCTGAAGCTCAGAGAGATTTAGATCTGTTAAGGGAGCTGAGAGGTAATGTCCAGCCCCTACTTTTTACAGGAAACTGAGGCCCAGAGAGGGTATGGGCCACTCTGAGGAAGTCATGGTGCCTCTTGCCTTTGAGAATTTATGGAATAGAAGAGACAACTCCATGCCAACCAGGGCCTGCAAGGAAACGAGCAGCTGAAGGAAATTTTTCCTTATGTTCGGCTTCAGTCTTACCTGCTATAATTAAAATCTGTTTAACCTTATGCAAATATCAGAGAGAGATAGAAAGGGATTAGGTAGGATTCAGCTTCCCAGATATATTTAACACCTCCACAGCAAAAAAAAAAAAAAAAAAATCTGGAGGGTATGTTGGGGTAGAGGATAGGGAGGTATGGAAAAGGAAAAAAGGAGCAGATAGGAACTGCAGGCAGACATAGGGACTTCTCTTCCCTGCTTTGCTCCCAGTGCCCAAACATTAGAGTCAAACAGCTCATCAGTACCAAAGCTGGGATCCAAACCTCGGTCTCCTGCCTCCAATTGCACTTCTCTTTCCATTGCACTATGCTGCCCTCTCATGGTAGACAATAATGCCTCCTCCCGAAGAACATCGGTGTCCCCTTCAGAGACAAAATCCATGGCCAGAAAGATTATGGGACTGGCTTCCAAGTGCCGTTTACTCAAGAATGAATGGATGAAGGAAGTATTTCTTAACCACATCCTATGTGCTCAGCACAAGCCCTGCTTCCAAGGAGCTTTCATTCCAATGGAGGAGACAACCCGTGTGGAAGTTCTCAGCTCCAAATCAGATGGAAAGATCCCATAGTCCTTAGGGTGAAGTGGCAAAAACAGACAGTTATGTGTTTTCTTTAATGTTATTTCAACTGATAAAATAATACCAATTTTTGATGTTGAGCCATCTGACAGTGCCAAGACTTCAATGAAAAGAACTTTCTTTTCCGGGTCTTTGCTACATAGAACCTATAGGACTGGTTGTCAGGCTGTATCTTCACAGGGGCTGCTTCCCAGGATTCTGGCTGCAGACACTGGGCTGAAAGTGTTGCTATTACGAGACTCGAGTTCAGGTTCCTGGTCTGTCTCCATCAGGGACCAAGAAGAGATAGCAGTCAGGGTTGTAGTGATGGTTTGACCTGCCTGGCACATGTTGCCTCCTGTCTCTCCCTCAGGATACCCTTCAGCTGGCCTGCTTACCCTGTGAATACAGTTGGTTGGTAGTTGGTGGAGATGACTGGGCCCCTTCTCTACAGGAGCTGCTTCCCCAGACGATGAATGCAAGGGCCGAACTAGATGCAAGACTGGTGGTTTAGGGAATACTGCGCTTCTCGAGGCTCTTGGGCTCAGGTTCCTAAGCTTTCTCCGCCAAGGCCTAAGGAGAGATGGTAGTCAAGGTGGTGGTTTGAATTGTCTGGCACATTGCTGCTTCCCATCTGTCCTTCAGGGCTTCACACTACTTCAACTAGGCTGGTCCACCTGCCCTGTGAGTGACAATTGGTTGGCAATTGGTAGGTAGGTATGGCTGGTCCCTTCTGTACAGGAGTTGCTTCCCCTGGTGATGGCTGTGAGGGCCAAGCTAAGAGCAAGACAGGTGGATACAAGGAGGGGGAGAATGCTGCCATTCCAAAGACTCATGTGCACATGTCCTCATATTCCCATGTTTGGGGAAAACAAATATTATTTTTTTAAATCTAGGTAATGTTCTAAGCTCAGTTCTCCCCAATTATAAAGCATGATGCTTCTGAAAGCCTCTGTCCAAAACTTGTCAAGCAGCATTGTATAATAATAGTTCATTTATATAGTGTTTTCAGGTTTGCAAATCATTTTACAAACATTATCTTATTTCATCCTTTTAACAACCCTAGGAAGTAGGTGCCATTATTATCCTCATTTTACAGATAAAGAAACTGAGTCAGGCAGCAGTTAAGTGACTTATGCAGAGTCACAAAATTAATATGTTTGAGGTGAGATTTGAATTCAGGTCTTCCTGACTCAAAGCCCAGCATCTACCCACTGCTCCACCTAGCTGCCTTCAAGTTAGGTAACTGACCACCCAAATGCCTTAGGATAAGTTCTTCAGGTTACTCCCCTATGTCCTCCCTTCTTCCCCAGAGGGGCCTGCATGGAAGCAGGAGACAGGTCAGGACAAGGTGCCCCCAGGAGACCTGTGCTACAGAAAAGAGAGCCCCAGCTCACAGAACAGGGCTTCTTGTCCTTTCTGCCACCTGGTCCCCTCTGAAAGCACATAGGAAACAGATAACATAAAATTCAGGCAATGTTGATCACTGGTTTTTATCATAGCTAAGTGAGGAGGGATCTTGTACTTTGGGTAGAGAGTGGAGATAGGTGAGCCTATCCTCTGCCTTGAAGATGACATTATTTCTATGCCTTGCTGCAACCCATCCTTTCTTTCCATGTGTATCCATGTAACACTGTGTCAGGCAATATCCACACTGAACCTGTGTATATTTCCTATGCTGGTAAATGGCACTCAGAGGTGGGGGGTAGGAATATGCCCATGACACAATTTTAAGTTTAATCTGAATTTTTTACCTTTTTTGTTTGTTTTGGAGGCAATCAGGGTAAAATGACTTGCTCGGGGTCACACAGCTTACTTGGTAAGCGTCTGAAATTGGATTTGAACTCCATGTGTTCCTGACTTCAAGGCCAGTGCTTTATTCACTGCACCACCTAGCTGCCCCTGAATTATTAACTTTTAATCCGTCACTTTCTCCACTCTAACCAATCAACAAAATAATGAGTTGAGCCCTGATTTGTAGGGTTTGCCGACCTCTGAGGTATAAATGCTCACACTGAAAATTTAATAATCTGCTATAGCTTCTAAGAGCTAGCTCCATCCAGTGCCTGTAACCCTGCCTCTCTTCATTCTGTTCCTCCTTCCTGGAATGCTCTATGCTCTCTTTCTCCTCTCAGCTTCCACCTGTCTCTCAAGCCCCTGCTCAAGTTCCCCTTTCCAAGAAGACTTCCTTGACCCTTCTAGAACACACTCTCTCCCTGCTTTGCACTTAATTGTTTCAACAATTCATTTTGACACATAATCATATACAGCCTCGTTTTGTATTAAACTTTTATAGCACTAGTCTTGTTTTCTCAACAAGATTATATATTCCCTTAAAGATAGCAATTCTGTGTCTTCTATTTCTTTGTCTTTCCCATAATGCCATCTTAACCTTGGTTGGGCTTTTTGGTTACACCTCTACCTACCTTTCCTAGTCCCTAACTCATATCCAAATATTCATGACTGATGGGAAAGATTAATATTTCATTAGATTATCCTGTCACCAGCAATTATTAACTACTTACTGTGCTAGAGTTGGGCCCTGGAGTAAAAATACAAAGAATAGAACAGATTCTTCTTTCAAGGAGTTTACATTCTAAAAGGAGACCACAAGTGTATAAAAATACAGAGAATAAATACAGCATGGTTAGGGATGGAGGGCACTAGCAGTTGAGAGAGTCAAGAAACATTTCATGGAGAAAGTAATGCTTAATCTTCATCTTAAAGGAAAAGAAGAATTTTAGAGGCAGGCTGAGGAGAATGTATTTCCCACCCATTGAGGAAGGCCAGTGTAAATCACAGAGAAGAGAGTTGCATTGCCATGTACAAGGAACAATGAAAAAACAAGTTTGCCTAGATGGCAAATGGTAAGTAATGTCAATTGAGGCTGGAAAGATAGGTTGTGACCAGGTTGTGAAGAGCTTTAAACTGAGGCGTTTGTATTTTATCTTGGAGGTAATAGGGAGCTTTACTGTAGTTTGTTGAGTAAGGGGATAACGTGGTTAGATCTGGGCTCAAGGAAAATCACTTTAACAGCTGTGTGGAGTAGGGAGCAACAAGAGGTGATGAGGGCCTGGGCTAAGGTGGTGGCTATGTGAATAAAGAGAAGGAATCAAGTGCAAGAAATGTAGAGGGGGAGACAGCAAGATTGACAATTGGTTGGTTATGTGGGTTAAGGAGAGAGTGAGGAGTAGAGAATAATGCTGATGTTTCAAATCTGGGAGACAAGAGAATTTTGGTAACTTGAATGAACAGGGAAATTTGGAAAAGGTTTAGTTTTGGGGGCAAATATGAATTCTGTTCTGGATGTGTTAAGTTTGAGATGCCTCTAGGATATCATATTGGAAATGTCTAATGGACAGTTGGTGATGCTAAACTAAAGTTTGGGAGATAATGGGGCTGGATTTATAGATCAATGAGTCATCTGAATAGGGATGATAACAAAACCCATGGGAGCTGATAAATGCACTAACAAAAGAGTATAGACAGAGGAAAAGAATGAACAGGACAGAGCTTTGGGGAACACCTGCAGGTAGGGAATGTGATACATAGGATGATACCGCAAAGGAGACTGAGAAGGTATAGTCGCACAGGTAGAATGTGAGGAGAGAGTAGCATCTTGAGATAGGTAGATAGGTAGATAGATCATTTATTAAATACTGTACTCAACCATAGGAATACAAATAAAAGCAAAAAAGAAAAATAATCTCTGTCCTCAAGGAACTTCAATTCTAATGAGGAAAGACAACACATGAAAAGGGCTGAAAAGCAGAAGGTGTGATGGAGATACTCAGGCAGAGTCAGGAGTGGAGCCAGGAGAAAAAATGAATATGGCTAGCTTGGGTTCTTCCTTAAATAGTGGTTCTGGTCAGGAATTCACCAGCCAGAAGAGGGGGATGGATACAGGGGTGAAGAAATCTCCAAAGTGAAAAGGTTGCTGGGATAGAGAGGGAAAAGTCCTAGAGAGAATAACCAGGAGGAGAGGGTGTTCAACAGCTTCAAATGCAGTTGATAAGAGAAGAATGAGAAAAGACCATCAGATCTGGCAATTAAGAAATGATTGGTAATTTTGATGATAGCAGTTTTGGTTGAGTGATGAGGTGAGTAGAAAAAGATAAAAGATGGCTTCAGAAAGGGATTATATCTGGACACTTGGTTCAGAGCCAAACTCTAGCCCTAAGCCCATTAGAAAGCTGAAGAAATTCATATCCTATCACTGGCTTTTGATTTCCCAAATGCATAATGAGTGCATTAATAACTTACAACACTTAATCATTCTCCCTCTCATCTAGCCATTCTGCTACAGAGCTTGTGCCCTCTTCTTAGATGAATACTGTATTTTTCATTCCTTTACCCCAGTTCTCAAAGTAGTTTTTCCCTTTGACTAAAACAACTCCCCAAATGCCAGCAACTGACAATTGGAAAAGTCAAGTTGCAAGTATTTAGTGATGGCCTATGTTATATTGATTCTCTCTGTGTCTCTGTGTCTCTTTGACTCTCTGTGTCTCTGTCTGTCTCTCTATGTCTCTCTCTCTCTTTCTCCCTGTGTATGCATATATATATATATATATATAACATGTATATGTAGGTATGTAAGTATGTAGGTATGTATATATGTATATAAATAAGTTCACTGAATCCTCACAACAGCCCTGTGAGGAAAGTAAGGCAAGTACTAATATGCCCATTTTAAATGAGGGGCTAGTTTAACCTCAATTAAGCTCAGTTAAGCTCAGGACCATTAAGTGACCTACCAAAGGCCCTAACAGGTAATAATAGATGATCAAGTCTAGACTCAGATGCAGGTCTTCCAATTCGAAGTCCAATGTTTCATGCTATATAAATGGATACATTCTTCTACCTGACTCTGCTAATTTTTACACCATTCTGTACTTATGAAATCAATTGTTTTTGTCAATCAGTCATCAACAGTTATTTATTAGTCACCTACTAGGTTCCAGGAACTGTGCTAAGCAGAAAGTTTCAGTACAAATAGATTGTAAATTGAATTCCCCTTTGCTATGAGGGACACACAAGGAAATAGGGTCCCTGTTCTTGAGAGGTGAATTCCTCTCCACCTGTGACTCATACTTACATCTCTATCTCCCCTATCAACACTAGCCCCTCCACTTATAAATCAGGTGATACTTACCCTGTTTCCTTTCTGTCTTGGTATAAGGGACCTCCTGAAAAAAGGTTTTCGTGCTGCTGTGCTTATGTATCTTTCATGATGTTACCTGGCCTGCACATATCCAGTGTTATTAAATGTTTTATGTAAGTGGTAGGAATAATGGTGATAATATAATCCCCATCCAGATAACCAGGCATTCTCTAAATTCCAAGTGGCAGGGGGTTGCTACGAGACTCCTACCTACCACATTGAAATTTTGCATCTGTTATTCCCTGGTTGGCCTAAATCATAACAGTGTCTAATGTTTTTATCACACTAAAGCTTTCACAACCATCATGGCACCCCTGTGTGGTAGAGGGCATAAATATGAATATGTCTGTTTTAAATGAAGGACGTAAGACCTAGAAAGATCCAGTCTTCCAGATTGCCCTGGAAGATAATGGGGAGGTTTACCCAGATGGAGCAAAAAATACATCAGTCAGTCAATTAGTTATTCAACAACTGAACATTTACAATATATTTGACACCACGCCAGGCACTGTAGTGAATACAAGAGGACAAGGCACAGTTTCTGCCCTCAGAGAGCTTATATTCTACTTAGTGAAAGAGCTAACATGCAAGAAAACAAGAATAATGCAAATATAATAGGGGCTCAAAATCAAAACACTAAAAGGGATAAAAAAAAATAGGGAATCAAAAGGATAGTTGGGGAAGCCTTTATGAAGGAATCTTGGCTTAAGTCTTAGCTTAGACTTGGCTTAGACTTGTCTTAGGTCTTAGCTTTTGGTAGGAAAAGGGGGTTTATTTTTATTTTATCCAGTTCCTGACTTCAAGGCTAGATTTCTATTCACTATGTCAAGTAGATAACCTGCTTCCTGTGTGACTATAAGCCGGTTATTTAACCTCTCTGGGCTTTAGTTTTCACTTATGTAAAATGTGGGATTGGGATTAGATCAGGGATTCTTAACCTGGAATCTATGAACTTGTTAAAGATAGACAGATAGATAGATAGATAGATAGATAGATAGATAGATAGATAGATAGATAGACCATTTTTCACTATAATTGATTCTCTCTTTAATCCTATGTATTTTATATTATTCATTTTAAAAAATGATTCTGAGAATGGATGGGGTTCACCAGACTGCCAAGGGGGCCCATGACATTTAAAAAAAAAAAAGCTTAAGAACCCCTGGAGAAGATCCCTTTCAGTGCTGAAATCTAGCCTTCCATAAATAAAATCTTTTTATTGTAGTTCAAAACTAAACATGGACAAAAATGGACCTGAACCTGCTCATGACTAAGCAAGGGCTCTTGTGTCAAGTTGGCATGCTTTTTTGGGTGCTTTAGCTGCTCCAGCTCATAGGCAAGACTAATGGGCAATTAGGTAGTTGCCTAGAACCTGACATTCAATCAAGATCACTTAAAGTACTGATTGATTGTGAAATGCTGTAGAAAATTCAAGAGATAGGGAGACTGGGATTCCTGCCTTCAGATAGGATTATTAACTACACTTGTGCAGTTAATGAGAAAAGATACATGAAACGGAGCAACAGAGGACAAAGTTATAGGACAAATGAGCAGTAAACTATTGCAGAGTGGTCAGGCAAGGCTTCATGGCAGAGATGGAGCTTGAAGAATGCCTAGGAATTGAATAGATAGAAGGGACTGGCGAAGAAATTTCAAGAAAAGGAAATGGCAACTGTAAATAGAGGGAAAATAGGGCAGACATGTTGTACAAGGGGCAGTGAGAAGACCAGTCTGACGTAATAGAAGCTCCCGATGTGGAATATTAAGTCAGTCAATAAGTAAACATTTATTGTGTTAAGCACTAGGGATCAAGATACAGTCTCTGCTGTCACATACACCGAAGGTGTGCCCAGGAGTATTGGATGGGGGCAATGGGAAGAACAATTTAGCAGAAACTCTTTTTTCTGGGGAGCCCTGGTGGTGGTGACCATCATCATCATCATCATCATCATCATCGCTAGCATTTATATAGCACTTACTCTGTGCCAGTCATTGGGCTAAGTGCTCTAAAATTATGTCATTTAATCTTCACAACAACCCCGGGAGGTAGGTGCTATTTTTATTTACACTGAATAGGTGAGGAAACTGAGGCATACAGAAGTTAAGGGTCTTGCCTGGCTAGTAAGCTAGTAGACGGCTAGTAAGTGTCTGAGGCTGGATTTGAATTCAGATCTTCCGGACTTCAGGATCAGTATCTTCTATTCTCTAGGACGATTTTCTAAACAGGCAAGTTATCCAAACTGTCAATTACTTTGTATGGGTTAGCTTTCTATCGTTCAGCTAACTTGTGAGTCTCTTGACAAATGAAAGCAGTCATTTCCTCATCTTCCTCAGACATAGGAATCTGGTAGTATCTACTACATGAGCAAATTAAAAAATGAGGGTCTTGTGGAGATGAGGCTAGGTGGCCTTCCATTGCCCGGAGATTCTCTTAAGAAGCAAACAGCTGTGACGATTCTAGCTCCTGTGGAAAGTGGCTAGTAGTGGTTCCCACAGGTAATGAGGTGGGCTAGGGGAGATAGCAGCAACCTGACACTACTGAAAATAGAGCTTGCACATCACTATCTTTGACACACTTGCCCTAATAATAACAATGTCTACATTGAAAATAGTCCTGCATGCTGCCATCTCTGATACAATTGCTCTAATAATAACAATGCCCACATTGAAAATAGTATTGCATGTATTGAAGTTTACTATTTTTCACTTTCTGTATTTTTGTGTGTTTTTCCTTTGAGTTGGTATCTTCTTTCACGACATGACTAATATGATGATATGTTTCGCATGATTGAACACATATAACCTATATAAAATTGCTTACTGTCTCAGAGAGGTAAGAGGTAAGAGAGGAAGAGAGAAAATTTGGAATTCAAAAACATTTTTAAATGAATGTTAAAAGTTGTCTTTATGTGTTACTGCGGAAAATAAAATATCATTCACAAAGAAAATGGTACTTCATGCCACCATCTTTGATACACTTTGCTGTGGAGAATCATGCTCACTGTGGCTCTGCTCTGTATTTCTATCTTCTGAGTATATTTTGTCTTCATACCTTTGTTCTGCCCAAAGAATTTACTTTTGCTTTTGTGAAGGTAGCTTTTGTTGACCTCACCTGCCACTTTGGAGAAATACAAAGAGTTTCAACTCAACAAACGTTTGTTGGGTACCCATTGTGTGTTCAGTCTTGTGTCCCTCTCTCAAAAATAATTGTGCCTGGTATGGTGGTCCACCCCTATAATCCCTACTAACAGTGGAGGCTGAAACTCGTGGATCACTTGAGATGGAGGGTTCTGAGCTCCAGTAGGAATAAAACTGATCAGTTGTCTGCCCTGAATCCAGTAACAATATGGTGAGCCACTGGGAGTGGGGGACCACCAGCTTGGCTAAGGAGGGCCCCAAATCAGAAATGGAATGGTTCAAAGCTTCTATGCTGATCAGCAGTGAGATTGTGCCCATGAATGACTTCTGCATGTCCAGGTTGGATGAGACGCTGAGAACCAGTCTCAAAAAAAAAAGTAAAATAATCTGTGATATCTGGAAGAATGTTTTTGTTCTGATGACATTACTTGGTGTTGTTCAAGCTATGTAAATCTTGCCCATTTTTCAAGTCTTACCTTATTTATGAAGCCTTCCTTAACTTTTCCAACCATCACTGCCTCCTTCTTCTGAAATGAAGTCAAAGGCTCTGGGTTCAGATCCTTGCTTCACTATTTACTAGTTGGGTGAACTTGGGCAAGTTACTTAACTTCTATCAGCCTCAGATAGGCTGTGAAACCACACCTGTGAAATGAGGTGAGGTGGGGAACCTGTGGCCTCGAGGCCACATGTGGCCCTCTAGGTCCTCAAGTGTAGATTCAGGCTAAGGGCCACACTTGAGGACCTAGAGGGTCACGTGTGGCCTCGAGGCCGCAGGTTCCCCACCTCCAGACTAGATGTTTTCTGAGATTTCTTCCATCTCCAAACCTGTGATCCTATGAAATACTACAGCTTTTAGAATCTGAATCAAAGTTTAGGACTTAACAATTTTCTTATTGTTTCATGTCCCTACATTATGTCTGTCTAACTGTATCATTAATTCCTCAAGGACAAGAATCGTGTCTTATATATATTTATACCCCTTGATTGTCTCTAGTAGTGTCTTACACAACACAGGTACATAATATGTTGGTTGTTGTTGAGTCTTTACTTATCAGCATCTTTTTGGATCTGTCCATAGCTTATCAGTGATGGCAGTGTGGTCTATGCTGAGGCACTCTGGGACCATGTCACCATGGACGACCAAGAACTGGGATTCAAAGCTGGAGATGTCATCGAAGTGATGGATGCAACCAACAAAGAGTGGTGGTGGGGGCGGATCCTGGATGGTGAGGGCTGGTTTCCTGCCAGCTTTGTCCGGGTAAGACTTAAACATTTTATATTCACTTGTGACCACTAGCATCTATCTCTTCCCTGTGCTCTGCTAACATAAATAAGTCAGGGGAGTGATTCCTTCAGGATCTATTCTGTTTTTAATACATAAGAGAGGTTCTTCCTTTAGTGTTTCTGGTCTGAAGTAGCACATGCTAAGATTTCTCATTTTTTACCCTCTTAAGTGTACCACCTGGATTTGTTCCATCCAGGATAATCTGCAACAAAATTACAGAAAGTAGATGAAGTTCACCTGCTGTGCCTCCTCATCAACCTTCTCAATGCTGTTCTTTTCTAGTGCCCTTAGGATGCCCACTCTGCTCCCCATATGCCCTAGCCTGCCTTTTCTAGTCAGTGTCCAAAGCTCCAGACCTGGACTCAGTCAGTCAACAAAAAGTCGTCAAGTGCTTGAAATGTACTAGTCTCTACACTAAGTGCCGAATATATAAGAATGGATTGCACTTTAGTTCCTTCTTCCCTAGCCCAAATCACAAGGCCCATTTTCTCAGGGCCCTGATCTTAGCTATCAAGATGGAAAACCAGATCATAAACTAATACACACTAATAAACTAATTACACAATATGGCTGATAATGGGTAATATATCACCCTTCTGAGGCAGTTGCATTTAAAATAAGGAGCTTGGTTCCATCTCACACTCCTCAGATCAGCAAAGTGGACAAAAAAAGGAAAATGACAAATGCCAGAGGGACTATGGGAAAAACAGGTGCATTAATGCCCTGTTGACAGAGCTGTGAATTAGTCTAGCCATTCTGGAAAGCAGTTTGGAACTATGCCCAAAAAGCTATTAAAATGGACATACCCTTTGACCCAGCAATACCACATCGAGGTCTGTACCCCCAAAGAGATCAAAGAAAGAGGGAAAAGACCCATATGTACAGAAATGTGTATAGCAGGTCTTTTGGTGATGGCAAAAAAATTGGAAAGCAAGGAGGAACCCATCAAATGAATAGTGTCTGAACAAGTTATATGAATGTGATGAAATGCTTTTGTGCTGTGAGAAATCATAAAAGTGATGCTTTCAGAGAAATCTAGAAAGACATATGAACTGAGTGAATGAATAAAACCAAGAGAACAATTTACACAGTAACAACAGTGTAAAAACAACCAACTTTTGAAAGAATTAGGAACATTGATCAATGGCCATTTAGTGACCATCCATGATTCCAGAGGACTCATTATGAAACATACTATCCACCTCATGATAGTAGTGATAGACTCAGAGTGCCGATTGAGGTATACATTTTTGGATGTTGCCAATGTGGGAATTTGTTTTACTTGACTATACATGTGTAGTAGGAAGGCCGAATTTATGATCTCAAATATAATCATGTATATGTTTGAATGGTCTGAAATCGCAAGGTATGAGAGATTCTCTAAGGAGAAAACAACAAGAAATTTATTTAGGCCCCACTGCAGCAAAAACTTGA
>CM053622.1:555194372-555231179 GCA_028646595.1 Phalanger gymnotis
CTGCCTTAATGACCAGAGACCATTGGTTCCCGAGCTGGCCCCTCCTAAGTCACCAATTCACACCCACACAGGTTTCACACCTGACAGGGCCCTGGGCCTGGGGCTTAGCACTTAACAGCTGAAAGTACTTCCACTCAAAAGAAACAAAAGCCTTGCTAATGAGACAATTTTGCTTAACAACACTACATGTTTGTAACAGATGTTGCCGTGGGGCTCCCTTGCTTTCTCAATGAAAGACTTATCAGGAGGAGAGGGAGGTGGGAGAAAAAAAAGTAGATTTTTATTTGAAAAATAAAATAAAATGAGGGTCTTGATAATCCAAAGAAATAAGCCTCTAATAAATAAGACTGCTGATGTTTAGTCATCATTTTAAAGGCCAGACAAGAGAGGTATTTGAGGGCAAGTTGTTCCCTATGAATAAGATCGACTCATTTTCCTCCTTCCCTTCCCTTGGACATAGTGCCCTGGAATCTATAATCCTCATTCAAATGGAGATAGATTATTTTCTTTGCCACTGAACCATGTGTAAGTTAAGGTCAAAGAGCTCATATATGTCTGTCCCCACCCAATCTCCATCATCCTTTTCTTCCTGAGACTAAGCAATCTTTCCTCTCCATTTCCTAGTGCATCTTGACTACTGAACTGTTGACAATTGGTATGATTCAGAATCCTGCTGAATCATAGCCCCAGGCTTTGCCTTCCAACATAACTTCACCCCCATTTTAAGTAAACACAGTTTGTGTGAGGGAAAATGCTGTTCAGTCTCTCTCTCCACGGTATCCCTCAGGCATCTAGCGCTGTCATGTTTGGGCACAGACACCCACAATCCACTGTCCCCCACTGTTGCTCTTCACTCAGATTCATCACCCTTCTCAATGTCTTTACACTGGCCTTCCTAGGGTAATGTCCCATAAATGCCAAGTCCCTCTCTTCCATTAACATTTATCTTCCTTGTGTCTCACTTAGCTAGGATTTTGTTTTGCCATTCTCTAACCCTCTAATACATTTTTTGTAATGTTGCATATTACAGTTATCTGTGTGTCATTAAGGAAGGAAAGGAGGAAGGCAGGGAGGAAGGGAGGAAGGAAGGAAGGAAGGAAGGAAGGAAGGAAGGAAGGAAGGAAGGAAGGAAGGAAGGAAGGAAGGAAGGAAGAAAGGAAGGAGGGAAAAAGAAAGGGAAAGCAACTCCATAGGAAAAAAAGAAAGAAAGAAGGAAGATTTGAATGGAAGTGTCCTGGGACCAAAGTAAAAATGACCTTATCTCTAAGTTTGCTGTGTTGAGCAGATGTGGCCAGTTACATGCATGTGCACATGTGCACACACACACACACACACACACACACACACACACACACACACCCCTCTTGTGATTCTGTGCCAAACTTGCAACTTACTCTACTAAATATGAGTGGTTTGTACTTTCCCTGTTGGTGTAGGAAACATCCTCAATCAATGAATCTCCTCTGCAATTTTTAGTCTTAGAGAGCTGCCTCGAGCACTAAGAGGTCAGTGACTTACCCAGAGTCATTGATTGGGTATAGGTCAGAGGTGGTACTTAAACTCAGGTGTTCAAGCGCTGAGGACAGCTCTGTGAATGACAAAACCCAATACAACCATTTTACAGAAACCATGCTTTATGGAGGATAATTTCTTATGTACGTGTGCCTTAAGAGCCAGTTCTAACCAGAACTGTGAAATCAGCAAAATTTGCCTTCATCAGCCTGTCACACCCACTTCATCTCCTCTCTGTGTGTCTTTTCCCTCCATTTCACCAGCAAATTCATGTTTCTCCCTGGACATTCCTATTACTGTGGATGGACAAAATTCAGTGTTAGATACTAAATGTATTACCATTCCCAGAATATTTGTATTTCAGAAGAGGAGTCTGGAAAGGTCGATTCTTAATCCAAAGAAATGAAGCTATAATGATTTAAAAAATCTTTTTTTCAAACCTTGTGACTGGCCAGTGGGGTCCATGTATTTGAAAAGGGGTACCGGGTGTCTTCTTGATACGCTCCAAGTCACATGATGAAATACGAGAATGTTTTCCCAGAGCTACACGTAATTGCATGCCCAGTGACTGCCCTTAAAATGTCAAGCATTGAAATTCAGCTAATAAGCAGCTTTATTGGCACCAGAATAGCATGTAGTGTTTTCTTTCAGTTTCACAGAATAACATTGTGGGAGCTTGGAGTGTAGAGCCATTGTCTCTACTTGGCTGCCACCTGCTGGTCATTTATGAGAAAACATCTGGATTTTATAGACTAATTTACCCCAAACTTCTGTGACTATCTGATTAAAACCTGTAGCCTCTCTCTCAACCTGTCTAACTCCATGGCCATTTTTTCACCATTGAATCTCCACACACCCTCTGATCCCCAGAGGTTTCCTCGCTTTATCCCTAGTACCCCAACCTTCTCCCTCCCTCCTTTCCTGTTCATATATACCTCACAATCCTTGGTCTTTTCTCTCCTGTCCCTAGGATCTCTGATTCAGTGATTTACAAATGTAAGGGGTATCTGTCAGGGTTGTTCATAAAGGGATTTGTGAAATATTCTCCATAAAGATCTCAAAGTAATAATAGATGCATAATTTTAACACTTCTTTAATTAAAAATATAGGCATCTAGCATATATAACCCTTTCAGGAAAAGCAGCATAAGAGTTAGTGAAATCAAGCCAAAAGCAATGGGTCATTCTGCCTCCAAAATGTTTGGTTTTCATTGGTAGTTCTTTATATTTTTCTTCTTCCACCTCCAACCCTCCAATACACAACCCAGGTCCAAGCAGACCTGATCATTCCAGAACCCCCAGGGCTGGAACTTTAGATCCATCTACATTCTGGTAAGTTAATTCTTTCTATCAAAAAGGGCTCTCTGGGAGAGCCCTTGCCCCCAAATCCTACCCATCATCATTTTGATGGCTGATGCCTGGAACTCCTTTGACCAATCCACAGGCAGAAATCAGGCCAAAAATGTAAACTTCTCCCAGAAAGGAAACATGGAAACCTATGGAGACAGGATTTGGAGTTAGAGGACCTGGCTCTCAGGAGCTGTGGGACCCTGGTCAAGTTACTTCTCTCTAGGCCTCATTTTCCTCAAGATAAAGGTGTTGGACTAAATGATTTCTAAGATTCCTTTCCTCTCAATGTATCATCCTGTGACTTTAATTCATACTAATACAGATCAGATGTTGGGTCCTTTCTGAACTGTGGGGCTTTACTATAAGGGATGAGGGAAGGAAAAGCAGGAGGAAAGAGTACTAGTATACATCATGGGGAGGAGAAAGAAGAGGGAGAAAAAAGGCTATAGAAAAGGAGATAGCAGTTTCAAACTTTTGCTGAGTTCTGACCTTGCCAAAAGCCTCAAGTCTGAACACTCTAACTTATAGGATCAGAGTATGTCTGCATCAGGGTATGTCTTGCTATTTGACTCTCCATGGTTCCTATCTACTGCAGTTTAAATAACCTTAAACTCTGTCCTAACCTTATGTCATACGCAGCCTCTCTGGAACTGGTGCCTCTTCCTGCCTGTAAACTCCTTGATGGCAAGGACTATCTTTTGCCTCTTTTTGTATCCTTAGAGCTTAGCACAGTGTCTGGCACATAGTAAGCTCTTAATAAATGTTTATTGGTTTATTTATTGATGGATTATCCTGACCCATAATCTTGAATGGGACCAGAGTCACCTTTAGTCAGAGAAATATGGGAATTACAGCCAGGTCTGGCCCTATGCGTGGGCAGAACAGGGGGCTGCCTACATGGCATGAAAGGAGGGAGTGTTTTAAAAGATCCCCAACTCCAAAATACTTTTCCCACAGACCTGCCGCAGAATCTGGAATTCTACTGTTAGCCTTTCACTATATTACCATAGAGGGGTCATCCATTAGTGAACATTAGAATAGATAGGTGTAACACACTAATAGTTATCAACTAACAGAGAGCAGAACCCTATAAGAAGAGGACAGATGAGTTGGGAAAGGGGTGGAGGGTGGGAGTAAATTCTCTTCAACTCATTTTGCAAATAAGTCTTTACTGAAGAAAATGTCATAGTCCCATTTGGGGGTGGGGAGGCATTGCTCCTTTAGGAGAAGCTCTACCTTAAGCTAAAAGTCTTTCTCCCCCTCTCCCTACCAAGTATGAGGGAATGCATGAGTGTCAAACATCCATCTATGGATTAAGAATAATCACCGCTTTTCCAGAAATACTGGCTTCCAAAGCAAGTGTTCACTTTTTTAATTAAATTTTTTTTAGCTTTATGGATAACTTTTGTTTTAGCATCATAGTCCTTTCCCAATATACCACCCTTCCCCCATCCCTGACAAACATTCTGACCATATTCCAAGTCCATATCTCTCCTGCCTCTCTTCTGAGAGGGGGAAGGTGCTTCTTTCATTCTCTACTTTTCAGAAAGTCATCATGTCATCAGAATACAGCTGTTCTTTAGCATAGGTTTTATTTACATTAGTGCATTAACTGTGTATCTAGTTCTCCTGGTTCTGTTTATTTCTTCTTATACCACTTCAGAGAAATCCTCCCAGGTTTCTCTGAATTCCTCATATGTGTTGTTGCTTACAGTACAACTGTATTCCATGATATTCACAGAACTTGGTATATACCAGGATTAGGTGCTTAATAAACACTTGACTGACTGGTTGATTGATGAGCCCCAGTTTGTTCTGCCATTTCCCAAATAATGAGCATCATTTGTTTCCAGTTCTTAGTAAAACGAAAATAGGACATACTTTGTATTTTTGTGTTGAATGAACAGAGAAGAGGGTGGGAGGAGGGAGGGAGTGGAGAAAGAAAAGTCTAGCATGCTCCAGTACTCCTGGCTTTCTTGTATAACATAGTAAAGGGCCATAGTTGGCTGGCCTCATGTGTATTGACATCTTCATGATAGTCAGGGAAACAGGGAAAGGGAGTTGTTTTGCTTTGTTTTATTGTGCCCCAAAGCTATTAGCATCGGCTATGTGAGTATGAAATATCTGTACACTAACTGACATTAGAATAACGTCACATATTCGATAACAGTAAAGAATAGCATATAATCCAGCATTAAATTTAGTATAGCTAAATTAAATATAGTGGGAAAGGTATATGATAGGAATGAGAGTGGAATATATGGTGTATGTATGAAAGGTGTATATGTGTGTTGACTCATGACTGTGTGCATTGTATGTATATATGCATGAAGTTGTGTTGTTCTTACAAAAGTGTATGTGTATATACATGTGTGTATATACATATATGTAGTGTGTATGTTTTTATGTGTATTTCAATAAAGGCAGCTACCACAATGAATATAAAGAGGATTTAGAGTCAAAAAAACTTGGATTCGCATCCCACCTCTGATATTTATTAGTGCTTAGCACAATGCCTGGCACAAATTTGGTGCTTAATAAATACCGACTGAGTGATTAACTATGTGACCACAGGCCATTTATCATTCCTATCCCTCAGGTGCTGTCTAAGGGTACAAGTTATAGATGTGTTGTAAGCTGCATCATTTTCTACCTAGAATAATAATAAAAATTATCATTTGTATAGGACCTACTACATGCCAAGCACTGTGCTAAGTGTTTCATATGTATTATCTCACTTGATCCTCACAACCACCCTGGGTGTTAGGGTATATTATTATCATCCCTGTAAAGTTAAAGAAACTGAGGCAGACCATGACTTGCCCGAGGCCATAAAAGCTGGTAAATGTCTGAGGCCAGATTTGAACTAAGTCTTCCTGGTTCCAAGTCCAGTGCTCAATCCACTGTGCCACCTAGCTATGAAGAAGTCATAGGGTCTCTACATATTGGTGTAAATATGGGCTAGTGCTTATGTGCTGACAAATTGTTGTATTGTGAGTTAGTGGGTATTTATAGTGTACTTGTGTGAGTGGGCATGTGTGTATGTGTACATAGGGAGGGGTATGGATGGCTGGAGAACATTGTCTTCTCCTTACTCCACTGTGCCCCATTTTGTACATGAAAATCCAGGTCATAAACATACCCAGGGTTGTGCTGGTAAATGTTTGACAGCTGGCTCTCCCTACCCTCCAAAAAAAATTGGGTCCATGACACACTTTTAAGTTTAATCTGCATTATAAACATTTTTCCCATCACTTTTTAAAGTAGAGGCAATCAACAAAACAATCAATCAAGCCCTGATTTGCAGAGTTTCCCCATTTCTGAAGTATAAATGCTATCACTGATAATTGAACATTTGGCTTTCCTGAGCTGGTTCAGTCTGACTCCAGCATACCCCTGGATATGCCCCAGCATGTAGGAACCATTGTCCTGACAGCTCTGTGAATTTCAACTTAGCTTCGGGTCAACCAGGATGAGCCCATGGAAGACTACCCTGCCAAGGCCGAGGACGGCAAAGAAGCAGATGCTGGCAGTGCCACTCGGCGCCAAGGCACAGCACAGACCAGCAAGGACCAGATGAGGACCAATGTCATCAACGAGATCATCAGCACCGAGAAGGACTATATCAAACACCTGAAGGACATCTGTGAGGTGAGCAGATTGGGGTGGGGAGGCGCACCGAGGTACCCGGCCAGCAGGGCTCGCCAGCGGCACTGCGATGACTGGCCCCTACCTGAGCCTTTTAGAGTTGGCCTAAAATCCGGTAAGAGTATGAGGACGAGCCCTTACCCTCGTGTATATCACCTCACATTGTTCAAAGCTCATGGGGTCTCAGTTCTCATCCTCGCTCAAAGGATCTTGGTTCTCGCCCTTCCTCTGCTGTTAACCATCACTTTGACTTGAGCGAGTCATTTTCCTTCCTTGACCTTCAGTTTCCTCACCTGTCAAATAAAGAGGGAGAGCTGGCTGATTTCTAAGCCCCCTTTCCATCACAAAAAACTCCACATTCATGACCTCATTTTATCCAACCCTGTGAAATATATTGAGCAGACATTATTTTCCAGTATGACAGATGAGGAAACTGAGTCCCTGAGAGATGAATCTACCCAAGGTCATATAGAGGCAGAGCCAGAACTCAAATCCTGCTCAGGATTCACGATACTGGGCTCTCTCCACAATATTCCACTCTAACTTGGAGTTCAAAGCACAGCTATCGAAGCAAACATTCCAGCCAGGGCCCCCTAACCCTGTGTTCTTAGAATCTTAGGTATTGAGCTAATGGCTCAAGGCCTCAGAGGCCATCTAGTCTATTTTTCCTCATCATTTTTCAGATGAGAAAAGTGCAGAGCAGACTGGCCTATGATATGCCCAAGGCTGTATAAGTAGTAAGTGGGATTTGAACCCAGTCCTCTGACTCTGGGACTCTGAGAGAAAAGAAACCTCTCAGGGCAGCTAGGTAGAACAGTGAATAGAGCACTGGCCCTGGAGTCAGGAGGCCTTAGTTCAAATCCCAAATTACAAATCCAAATTTGACACTTACTGGCTGTGTGACTTTGGCAAGTCACTTAACCCCAATTGCTTGCTTTCCCCCTTCCAAAAAAAAAAAAAAAGAACCTCTGCCATGGCTGCTGGCATGGTCTGTGTCCCAAAACGATCTTTAGTGAGTCTTGATTTCTTTTTTCATTTCAATCTTGATCTCTCTCACACTCTTTGTGATGTTGATTGGCCCATCAAAGAAAAAGATGGAATTCTACTTGTCTTTAGGAAGGCTTCATTCCAGGAACTTCTCTTAGTCCCTTAAATTAATGTATGACCTTGAACAAGTCACTTAACTTCTCTATCTTCACTTTCCTCATCTGTAAAATGAAGGATTAAACTCTATGTAGGATTACACTCAGTGACATAAAGAATCATAAATCTAGGGCTGGAAAGACCCTCATAATCCATCTGGTCCCATCTCCTCATTGTACAGATAAGGTGACTTGAGGCCCAGGGAAGTTAAGTGACTTACCTAAAGTCACACAAGTTCTAGATAACAGAGATGAGATCTAAGGTCCTTTCCACCTCTAAATTCTACAATCCTGTTTTTCCCTCACCTGGGCAGACAAATCCAAGATACCAATTTATAGACCCTCTTCCTTACCACAGGATCTAAGCTCCTTCCCTTTCTCCTGTGTTTCATTCATATAGTAAACATTTATTAAGCACCAACTATATACTGTGGAAGATAGTGTCTTCAAGGCATTTGCAAATTAGATGGGGAAACAAGATGTCCAAATGTAAAAAGTCACTTAACAATACTTGAGCTATCACACAGTACCCTACATATGTCAAAATGAAAAATGAGTGGTAGGGACAATTAAGTGTAATAGGAGTTCAAAGGAAGGAAGATATCTTTGCAAGCTGGGGTGCTCAGGGAAAGCTCCTGGAGAAGGGAAGCAGAGACCTGTCCTAGCATCTGCCCTGGCTCCCAGACCCATATCATTCTTCACCTATCTGTCTCGCACACAGGGCTACATCAAACAGTGCCGCAAGCGAGCGGACATGTTTACCGAAGAGCAGCTGAAGACAATCTTTGGGAACATCGAGGAGATTTACAAGTGCCAGAAAAAATTTGTGAAGGCACTGGAGAAGAAGTTCAACAAGGACCACCCCCACCTGAGCGAGCTGGGCTCCTGCTTCTTAGAATATGTAAGATGTTTATTCATAAGGAAATATTTTCTCTTCTAAAACCAAGCTAACTGGGCTTGTGCTCAGAGGTGTGAGAAAAGATGTGGAATTTGGCAAATTAAGAGAACACTACAAATTTTGGAGAGAGCAGTTTCAGCTGAATGAATGTAGCCGACAGACCCAGGCCACGCAGATCTGTGATCTCATCCAGCTCCATTCAGCATCGTGTGAGTAGGAGCAAAGGAGGTGAATGGGGAAAATGATCCAGTGTTGGTTTCCCTATTCCCCAGTTTGTGGACAAAGTGTTTTCCAAAGACTCTGATGTCTGCAGTGAAAAAATACAGAATTATTTTACAGAGCTGGATAAAATAATAATAAAATTCATCTGGAAGAACAAAATGTCCAGAATATCAGGGGAATTAATGAAAAGAAATGCTAGGGAAGGTGGCCTAGCCATACCAGATATCAAACTGTACTATAAAGCAGAAGTCACCAGAACTACTTGGTGCTGGCTAAGAAACAGGTAGTGGATCAGTGGAATAGGTTAGGTACACAAGATGCAGTAGTCCACGACTATAGCCATCTACTCTTTGATAAACCCAAAAAATGCAGCTTCTGGGCTAAGAATTCACTATTCCACAAAAACTGTTGGGAAAATTGGAAAATGGTAGGGCAGAAACTGGGCATAGACCAATATCTTACACCACATGCCAAAATAAAGTCAAAATGGGTTCATGATTTAGGAATAAAGGCTGACACTATAAGCAATTTGGGAGAGCAGGGAATAGTTTCCTATCAGATTTATGGAAAAGAAAAGAATTCATGACCCAACAAGAGATAGAGAGCATTACAAAATGCAAAATGGATAATTTTGATTGTGCTAAATTGAAAAAGTTTTTGTATAAAAAAAGCCAATGCAACAAAGATTAGGAGGGAAGCAAAAAATTGGGAGAAAATCTTTACAGCCAATATCTCTGATAAAGGCCTTGTATCTAAATTATACAGGGAACTAAGCCAAATTTATAGGAATAAAAGCCATTCCCCAATTGAGAAATGGTCAAAGGCAGTTTTCAGAGGAAGAAATTAAAGATATCTATAGACATATGAAAAAATGCTCTAAATCACTACTGATTAGAGAAATGCAAATCAAAACCACTCTTAGGTACCACAGCTCTCCTGTCAGATTGGCTAACATGACAAAACAGGAAAATGATAAATGCTGAAAAGGATGTGGGAAAATTGGAACATTAATACATTGTTGGTGGAGTTGTGAATAAATCCATCCATTTTGGAGAACAATTTGGAACTATGCCCAAAGGGCTATAAAAATGTGCATACTCTTTGACCTAGCAATACCCCTCCTAGAGCTATATCCCAAAGAGGTCACACAAGTGGGAAAGGAACTTGTATATACAAAGATATTTATAGCAGTTCTTTTTGTGGTGGCAAAGAATTGGAAATTGAGGGGCTGTCCATCAATTGGGGAATGGCTGAACAAGTTGTGGTATATGAATGTAATGGAACACTATTGTGCTATAAGAAATGGGGAAGATATGGACTTCATAATAACCTGGAAAGACCTGCATGATATGCTGAGTGAGAAAAGCAGAACCAGGAAAACATTGTACACAACCACAGGTTTCTGTGATGACTAACTTTGATAGACTTGGCTCTCCTCAGCAATACAAGGCTCAAAGACAGCTCCAAAGGGCTCATGATAGAGAGAGCTATCTACACCCAGAGAAAGAACTATGGAGTCTGAATGCAGATTGAGGCAAACTATTTGCTCTCTTTTTTTTTCTCTTCTTTTTTGGTTTTGTTTCTTCTCTCTCATGATTCATTCCATTGGTCATAGTTCTTCTTTGCCACTTGACTATTGTGTAAATAAGTTTAATATGAAGGTTTATGTAGAATCTATATCAGACTACGTGCCATCTTGGGGGGAGGGGGGAGGGAAGGGAAAGGAAGAAAATTTGAAACTCAAGAACATATAGAACTAAGTGTCGTAAACTAAAAATAAAAAATCTAACTAAAAAAAACACAGAATTGTGTCAAGAAGACAACTGTCAAAAATTATAATAATTAATAGTCCTGTCTTACTTCTCTGTAGTACTTCTGACTTTATAAAAGTACTGTCATATTTGTTAGCTTTTGATCCAAAGAGTAGATGACGTTATGCTTATTGTTGAAAACCCTACCTGAAATTCTAGAAATATGGCTTCACCAATAATGCAAAATTCTGCCCTGGTTCCTAGTGGGTAATACTACATGGCACATCCTCCTTAGACTGCCGCAGAAAACCAAGAGCCTTGATGGCCCTCGACACCAATCTTATAATGAGGTGTCATCCTACCAGCTATACACTTAATAATAATAACTAGCATTTATGTAACATTTTACGTGTTGTAAAGCACTTTACAAATGTTTCATTTTACCTTCTCAACACCCCTGGGAAGAAGTGTATGCTGTTATATCCCCATTTTACAGATGAGGAAACTGAAGCTGAATGAGGTTGGATGAGTTGGCCAAGGTCACACAGCCAGTAAGTATCTGAGGCAGGATTTGAACTCAGGTCTTTCTGACTCCAGGTCCAAGTATACCACTTGCCTGCTTTGACTGTGCATCTGCCTGCTCCATCACACAAATGGGGGACAATTACAATGCATGATATATTTCTTTTTTTCCTCCCTTGCAGCAAAATGATTTCCAGATCTATTCAGAATACTGCAACAACCACCCCAATGCCTGTGTGGAGCTTTCTAAGCTGGCCAAAGTCAACAAGTATGTGTACTTCTTTGAAGCCTGCCGGCTGCTCCAGAAGATGATTGACATCTCCCTGGATGGTTTCTTGCTGACCCCAGTGCAGAAAATCTGCAAATATCCTCTGCAGCTGGCCGAGCTTCTCAAGTACACCAATCCCCAGCATAGGTAAGCTGCCCCTGGGTCCACCCTATTGTATCTGGTGTTGCTTTAATTCCATGATTCCCCTATCAGTCATTTCCCTCCAACACAGGCATGTGGCCAACTCTTCTCCCACCCCCAAAACCATGAGAGCCAAGGGAGGCTGGGTTTCAGATGAGCATCACTGAAGGACACCAGTGATATGGACCATTTACCTGATGGCCTATAGAGATACTGGCAGGTTTAGAGAGGAATGGGGAGATGACAACAGAGACCTGAGCTCTGAGAAACTCTCTTCCTGAGGCACCATTCTCCAACCAGAGGCAGCTAATGGCATAAAGGACAGAGCACTGGACCATAGTCAGAAAGACCTGACTTCACCAGCTTCAGACACTTACTAGCTGTGTGATCCTACACAAGTCACTTAACCTCTGTCTGCCTCAGCTTCTTCATCTATAAAATGGGGTTAATAATAGCATCTACCTTCCAGGGCTGTTGTGAGGATCAAATGAGATAATATTTGTAAAGAGCTCTGTAAACCTTAAAGCATTATATAAATACTAGCTATCATCATCATTATTATTACTTAAAGGCAACCTCAGTTGAGAAGATCATGAGATATACCCAATTGTCTTGCCCATTTTTGACTTGTGGTAAAGGGTAGACGTGCTGGTACCGATAAGGGAAAGAGGAAAAACATCTTAGGGTTGTTGCCAAGTCAACCAGCCTTTCCTGAGTGTTGACTGTCTTCTCCCTCTACCTGTCAAGCTTAGAGCAAAAAGTGAGTTCCTAGATACTTTCTCTAGCGATCTTTAGAAGGGTAGATTAGTTGTGACTCTAGTATCAAGGGCAGGAAAGAATCCAAGTACAGGTAAGATAGCTGGGCTGGTAATGGGTGAACAGGGCTTTAGCAGAAGAGGGACCAGCTCCATGATATGGATAATCTGAACTTCATGGTTGTGTCACAGACGAAAAAAGGTTGAGCAACCCTAGCTTAGTGACCTAACTTTGTGGTGTCATGTAGTTCCTGCCGGAAGAGAGTCACCCTGACCTTTGGGAAGCTAAAAGTATCCACAAGAGGAATTTATAATAGGTAGTCCATGTAGAGGAGTCATTAGGAGCCACAGTGATACCACTCAAACATTGGGGCCTGATGAGGATTTACCTTATCCCAAGGCTCATCTACACTGTTAAACTCTGCTGCATTGTGTTCCAGCCATATAGACTTGGACAACAGGCTTCCATAGCCACACCTCTGTATTCCCCTACCTGATTGGCAGGAATTTCTCTGACAATATTCACTGAGAATTATGGTTTGGTTCTTTTATGTCAATTCAGTTTGGCATTTGTCCAACTCTCAGTTATCCAAATTGTGGATTATCGAGGTGAAAAAGTTGATCCTCCTTCCTTTTTTGAGGTAACTGCAAGAAAGGAAATATATTACTCGGTAACTTCTCTGATGAACTATGTGGTATAAGGGTATCAATTTTAACTATTATCCAGAAAGAGAGTTGGGATTATCTGTGGATTCTGCTAACCTCTGCCTGTCTTATTCCTCTTTAGCCTGGATAACTGAGTCAGTTCTCAAATCACTTCACAATAAGGATTCTGTGAAGGTGAAGTGAAGCTATGAAGGAGGAAGTGAGCATCGGTGTTGAGGGAACAAAGATAAGACTAGCCTAGCTGGAATAGAGTGTACATGTTTCAGAGCAGTGGGACATTGAGGTTGGAAGGGTCAGGGGAGGGCTAGATTATGGAGGACCTTGAAATCCTTACTGAAAAGTTGAGTTTGTATATGGTATGTGATAGGGAGCCACTGTGGGTTTTTAATGAGGGAATTGGCAGATAATGGGAAAGGGCCTGAGGTTTGGTGAAACTTCTCCCAAAGCAGAAAAAGTCCTTTTGTTTCAATGGACTGTGAATTTTCCTGAACTGATTGGGTCGATGCTTCCAGCCAATAAGATCTCTCTTCCTAAAGATCCCAGGAGAGCTTCAAGTTGGAAGAGTGAGTAAACTATAAAATATTGGAAGACAGTATGGTAGAACACTGAAGGAAGGAAGCAGGCATTTACTAAGCACCTATTCTGTGCTCAGCATTTTATAAATATCACCTTATTTGACCCTCACAACAATCCTGGGATGTAGGTGGTATTATTATCCCCATTTTGCAGATGAGGAAACTGAGGCAAACAGGGGCTTAAGTGACTTGCCCAGGGTCATACAGCTAGGCAGTGACTGAAGCTGAATCTGAACTCAGGTCCTCCTGACTCTAGGCCCCCACTCTATCTACTCCACCACCTAGCTTTGACCTAGGTTTGAAATTTGCCTCCTATACTTATAAACTGACTATGAGCAAGTCACTTACCTTCTCAGAGACACAGTTTCCCTATCTGTAAAAAGAATGATAATAATACTGTCTTTCTCAGAAAGACAGCATAGCAGAGTGTGTAGAGTTGACCTCAGAGCCAGGAAGACCTGGGTTCAAGTCTTGCCTCTGAAACACATTGGCTTGGTGAACTTGGACAAGTCACTTATTCCTCAGAGCTCTGAACAACTCTCAAAGACTGTAAGTTGCTGAGAAGGTGCCAAGCTGCATTGGTAGAAAGAGTTTCCTCAAATGAGAGTTCCCTACAGCAATGAAATCACAGGCCTAGCCCTTGTCCTTATCTCTCTGTCTTGCAGGTTTGTTACAAAGAAAGCATTTTACAAACCTTATAGTTCTACACAAATGTGAGTTATTATCATTGAGGTATTTGGGGAAAAATAATGTCTCACAGATTTTAATTCACAGTCCTATGATCATTTATATCACTGGTATGTATGTGATACACTGCTAATGACATATATTTTACTTTAGGGATTTCAAAGATGTAGAAGCTGCCTTAAATGCTATGAAGAACGTAGCCCGGCTTATCAATGAGCGGAAGAGGAGACTTGAAAATATAGATAAAATCGCTCAATGGCAGAGTTCAATAGAGGACTGGGAGGTAAAAAGAACAAGTAACCGCTCTGAGTGAATGCTTCTTTTGTGAGGAACCTTAGATGCTCAGCCTAGCTTAAATCTCCCTAGAGGAAGAACCAGATTATTACAAAATTTACTTTAGAAATTGTCGTCACTCACGTGAAATTTAGTCTAGTGGAAGAGACAAGACTTATAGGCATGTACCCTAACGCATATCAGATATGTGGCAGTTTAATAGGAAACTCAGTCAGATGTCAATGCTGAAGGAAGATTCAAATCAACAAATATTTATTGAACATTTTTTCTGTGCCCTGTTCTAGGTACTCTGGCAAAGCTGTGCTTTATGCTTCTATTTAGACTTCTGTTTTGTGAGGGGAGAAGTGTTTCTCCTCTGAGTTCATGTGGTGGGTAACTGCTGCTAAACATATATTTGCCACGGCACAGAAATTATAGAGGTAAAAATCGAGGTGTTATTATCATGCTCGCGCATAGGTTCAGGCATCAGAGAAAACCTGAACAGCCGTGAGGATTCTGACAAGGCTTCTTATAGACAAAATTGTGTCATAGTGACAGAGAAATCATTCTTTTACATAATGCAATCTCGTACAATCCTCTTAGGCCATAAACGCAAAAGAGACAATAGACCCAGAATTCCATACTTCCTCAATGTCATAAAAGTTGCACAAACTTAATTAAACATCAGCATAATTTCATACCTTACTGAAGGAAACAAACCTTGTTGAACAAACTTGATAGGTAAACTAAGTCAGGTACAGATTAAACTACACCTAGAGGATTCACGAGGAGGATGATTGAAAAAGATTTACAAATCACCAAGGAGGCAGAGACAGTAGAGATTATTCCTCTGGCTTCTTTTCTAAAGAATGTTTGAGGCTCTAAGTAAATTTTCATGTCCTATGGAACAGGTTTTGGTCTGGTAAGGTTATTTTTAAGACAGACTCTTAGTTAACCGAAATCTACAGGAGGAATGACCCTGAGGCCCGAATAATAAAAGGAAATAAAAAATTCCCATAATAGTTTCCAAGGCTAACTGCTTTTTAAAATAAGCCTTCTGGCCTTTATTAAGTCCATTAGCATACTAAACTTGGCTTCCTGGTATGGAATGTAAATGCATTTTCCAAAGGCAGTTTCACTTGCACATGCTAATAGGGCTTAAAAAAAAAAAAAGGCTGAGTTCTAAAACAAATAAATGATTATGCTTGAGAACAGGAAGTTAAGCAGGAACAGTTTTTCTAATTGTTCTTCTCCCACAGCAGACATTACCTTGTTGATAAATATAATCCCTGACCTTCAATCACTGCATTTGTGCCTCTTAATGGAAAGGTGATGACAAGAAAGCCTCTAAGATCACCCAGGCTCTTAACTCTCTTTTTTTCCTGCTTGTCTATTTCTCTGTCTCCTATTAATCCTGTGCTTGAGCGGCACCCCGTCCTAAACTAATTATTGACATTCCACTGAGCTTGCTATTCTTCACTCAGTGGTGAACATTCCTAAGGCTAAAGGTGTTGACACTTATTCAGAAATTCATTTTCATGTCTTCAAGCAGGACTGGTCCTCAGCAGAATCATGAAGCTGGCAAAATTTTCCCTCCCACCTCCCCTCTACCCCTTTGTGGACCTCTCCCTCCTATTGCCTGACACAGCTCCTTCACTTCTGTGCCATCATGTTGCCTTTTGGCTATTTAGAGACCCTTTCCACTATCCCCAAAATGACTCTTCCTCCTTGGCAGAGACCCAGACTTCCAAATTATTCCATCTGACACCCCAACCATGCGTTCTTTCCCATAGGACCCCAGTAATGATGGGGGAAGGGATTCATGCTGGACCCCTAAAAGGAAAAGACTATGTCTTTAGGACCCGGACCCCAAAACCACTGAACCTTGATCTCTGTTGTTTGCTTGAGGCACCCAGCCCATCCCAGTCAATAATCCTTTTAACTGCCCTTTCATTGTGGTCCTCATGGTCTGAGCCTGGCTTCACCCAAGGCTACTTCCATCGAGATCTTCCCACAGTCTTTCTGTATAAAAATGTCCACCTTGATCCCATTAAACTTGTATGAGTGTCACAAATAGGGCAGACTCACTAGGAATCTCGCCCAACCCAACCAGAGTTTTAATAAACCTTGTCTCTGACTGAAAGAAGGCCTGAGTGGTCGAATTCTTTTGAGGCAGACCTGTGCCCTTTGCCCTTGAATTTCAGGGTTCCCAAGACCCTTAGACCACAACAATACCATCTAGCCAGAGGGTCAGAGAGAAGACAGGAAGGGAGAGAATTCATTCCCTTGTAAATTTAATTCACCAGAAGTGTGGGATGACTTTAAACAGATTGATACACTGTGTACCCCTACCTCCCCTTTCTGAGGATGTGTGCATTTTTGAAGAGCAATCCAGAGAAGGTAATGTTTAATAATAATTTTTTCCATGATGCTTTAATAGTCTCATTTCTGGTATCATGACAGGCTAGATACTGACCAGGAGAAGGGGTTACCCCAAAACCATCACAACATCAGAACAGCTTCTTGATCAACTTGTGCAGGTTGACCCTTATATAGATGACATACCCAAGTTTTAATTTTACCCTCAAAAGTTTTTGCATACTTGAGATGCCCCTTCCTTCATTTCTAAGGCTTCGTGTTCAAGCAAAAAAAAAAATCACCTTTTGCCAAAAGCTTATTTATTGCCTTTACCCAGTCCCCATATTAGAAAATATTACCTTTCATATGAAAAAAAGAGAGAATGGCATTTGACATAATATAATCACAGTCTGATTTATGTGGTTTAGATTGTAAGGGGTATAGAAGTTAAAAAACATTGGAGGGATTTGTGATTCAGAAATTTCTTGGAGGAGATGAGGAGGGAAGCTTGGTGATTCTGGGCTCCCATTTCATTGAGCCATTGTTTGGGTCTTCACTGGGGTAGGGAGGAGTCTGTCTGACAGATCCCTTCTTCACCCCGACCAGGGCGAAGATGTCCTTGCCAGAAGCTCTGAACTCATCCACTCTGGTGAATTAACCAGAATCTCCCAGCCTCAAGCCAAGAGCCAACAGAGAATGTTTTTCCTCTTCGACCACCAGCTCATCTACTGTAAAAAGGTAAATGGGGTGCTAGATCTATGCCAGGTAAGTGATCTATCCCTCAGAGATAGTCAGCTATTAAACTCTTCCACTTGGCCTCTTGGCTCCTCCTTTTTCGGAGGGAGGGCCTGCTGGCTTTCTCATAGATGATGACAGCTAATTAGTCAAAGAATGTGTTCCTAACCCCTATTCTAGACCCCAGAAGAGGTTGCAAAGGAGGCATAACATGGCTCCTAATCTCAGGGTGCTCACAGTTTATTTGAGATGAGACATAGGATTATAGAAAAATAAGTTTAGAACTAGAAATGACCTTAGATGTCACAAGTCCAACCCATTCAGTTACACATGAGGTATTGAGACCCAGAGAGGTTAAATGGTTTCTCACGGTCACACAGGTAGGACATGGAAGAACTCAGATTCAAACCCAGCTCTTCTGACTCCGAACCCAGCATGCTTTCCACTGTTTGTCCATGTCAAACAGTTAAATAATGGTATGAGATGGTAAATGCTAGGGGCCTGATAAGTGGCATAGACAGTAAGTACCACAGGAGTTCGGAAGGGGAAGAGACCAATGCGAGCTGGAGTAATGAGGGAAGGTTTCATGAATAAGGTAGAACTTGAGCCAGGACTTAAAGGATATGTCAGACCGGGACCTGGGAAGGACCTTAGCTTAAAAAGGCCAAGGTCTCTCACTGCATCCGGGGCCATCTCTAGTCATCCTGATCTATATCTTGCTACTGGCCCAGATAACTCTGGAGGAGAAAGTGAGGCTGGTAACCTTGCACAGCCCTCCCTCACTTAAATCCAATCCACTTGCAAGTCATGGCATCACCTTCCTGATGCTGTGGTCCTCTTGGAGAATGAAGGACAAACAACAACAAACAGGATGTGTAGGATTTTGATATGTAGAAATGATTGTGTGAGGAGGGTATTTCAGGCAGGAGAAACAGTCTAAGCCAATGGTGTCAAACTCAAAAAGAAAGGGATCCCTGCAAGCCACTTACTGATTTAGAAAATCACAAATTAACATGATCTATGATGTATTTGTATTTTGATTTATTTTGTTAAACATTTCCCAATTATATTTTAATTCTAGATCAGTCTGCAGTGAGGAGTTTTGCCCATGCAGTTGAGTTTGACACCTCTAGTCTAAGCAAAAGACAGAGGCTGGAATGCATAAAGTTATGCCAGCTGGCTAGGATAACAATCTCATAAAGGGAAATAAGATATAAGGTTGGAAAAACCAGTCAATTATTCATTTAGATAATTATCTTAGTCACCCTTCATTTCTTCATCTGGCAGACTGAAGGTGACTGACTTTTTTCAGCGGATGATCTTAAATATGTATGGAAATACGAAGAAACCAATGGAAGAGGGTCTTGCTTTATGCAAATCTGGTAGACAGGAATCAAATATGAACTTGTAAACCACACAACAGGGAGAACCCACACTGATGGGCCTGACTAGACAACCCATACCCAAACATATACACGGATATGTATATGAAGTATATTTATATGACATAAGAACTTTTTTCTTTTCTAAAGGACTAAATCAATTAGTTACAGATATCTTTTAAATATAGCTTAGTGTACTTAATGTTGGCTTATAGAGCATTCGCTCCTCATCATAAAGACTGGTTGTTGGATAAGAGAACTTAATGCTAAAGTGAGAGGAGCCTCTGCCCTTTAAAAGTGAATCTGGAAGCTTCTCAGAGATGGGAGAGTAAGTCAGGCGAGCATAGTATTTATTCTAAGAAGATATGTGGCAAAGAAAGAGCACAGGACTTGGGAGTCAAGAGTGACCTGGATTTTATCCCCGCGTCTGGCATTTACTAGCTGTGGACCAGTGACTCTGGGCCCTAATGCACCTCTCTAAGCCTCATCTGTAACATGGGAACAATCACAGGTGCAGTATACCTACCTCACCTAGGAATCGAATTTGATAACATTCATGAGGTTGTTGGGTTTTTTTTTTTTAGAAAACTTAGAACATGATGCAAATATCAGCTCTCTTCATTACTGCTTTAAAGGTATCATTATAGAACATATCTTTTGCATGAAGCCAGGCTCACCCAAAATCATGCTGAGATTCTCCCTGAAATGTCTCCTGAGCTATAATATCTCTCCTGGGCTCAGTCTTCTTCCATCTGTGCACAATATAAAGAAAGCCTTCCACTAAATCACATTCTTAACTCTCTGCCACTCTCTTAGAAGATATTTCAGATTCTGAACATGATCAATCAACCAGAAAAGATTTATTAATTGCCATGTCCCTAAAATTGTGCTAGGGTTTGTGGGGTAAAATATGGGGTGTCCCTAAAAGTTTTAGGGTAGTTTTAAGCTTTAGTACCCTAAAACTGAACTCTCACTTTTGGGACACTGTGTAAGGATAAGTTAAGACACAAACTCATGAAATAAGTAGTATTATATGCAATAGCGTTATTTACTGCTTTCATAAATGGCTTCTCTGATGCCTCACTGCTCACTGTAGTATGGCAACTCAGGATTTTTGAAGGCATTATCAATAGGACTCAAGTTCCCACAGGTCATAAAATCTTAAATTTAGAACTAGAAGGGAACTTTGAGTGGTAACGTGGAAAGAACATTGACTCTGGAGCCAAAGGATGCTGGGTTTCAAAGCCCATCTCTGTCAAATCAAACTCCATGAGCCTCAGTTTTCTCATCTGTAAAATGAGGCTATTGGACTAAGGTCCCTTCTAGCTCTAGACCCATGAGATGATAAATAAAAGTGAGAGGCTTTGGTGAACCTAGAGTATTGTCAATATTTAAGGTTACTTTTGTTTTTCTTAAGACATGCGTTGGCTTAGTTGTTTGGTTTGGGGATGTAAATAGTACAGGCAGAAAAGAAACCTTGACTTTCACCCAACAAGTGAAAAGCATCTGCTTGTGAGAATCTGTTCTGTGCAGAGCCCAGAGGAAGCATGAGATAGTAGGGAAAACACAAGACTTGGAATCTGGAGATCTGGGTTCAAGTCAAGACCTGACACGATCTATATAGTCTCAGCCTCAGTTTCCTCATCTCAGTTTCCCTCATCAAAATGGGGAAAATAATACTCATCCCCTACCTATCCCTGTTACGACACATGGAAAGAATAGCTCATACCTTTGGTTTCTGACTGCATAAACCAGAAGATCATAGAGTCATAGATTGAAATGTGTAATGAACCTTGGAGGCATCTAGTCCATTTTACAGTTAAGGAAAATGAAACCTAGAGAAGTGGCAAAGGTAGGGTCCGAACCCAGGCCCTCTGACTCCAAATCTGGAATTCTTCCCACTGCACCCCAATGCTTGCCTGCCTTATGAATGACACATGAAATGACAGGAATATGAGGCAAAGCTATTCTTCTGTGTAAAATGGCCTTGTATCAAGGGCTGGGCAGGCACCAAACAGAGTCAGGGAGGTCAGTCTGGGGTGGCTCCTCAAACTTAGTTGGTTCTGAGTCAAGCCATGACGAATGTGCCCTCAGTGCCCCACTGTGCGTGTCTTCCAGGACCTTCTCCGGAGGGACATCTTGTACTACAAGGGCCGAATCAACATGGATGACATGGAGATCATGGACTTGGAAGATGGGAAGGACAAAGACTTTAACATCAGTGTCAAAAATGCCTTCAAGCTTCATTGCAACTCCACTGATGAAAGCCATCTCTTCTGTGCTAAGAAACCTGAGCAGAAATTGCGCTGGCTCAAGGCCTTTGAGAATGAGAGGAAACAAGTCCAGCTAGACCAGGAGACAGGTATGACCCAGCTCCTTCCTCTGTCTCCCTGTGCCACCCCACCCCCTGACACGCACACATCTGCTTCTTGGTCAACACATCTTTACTAAGCACCCCCTGTGTCTTAAAATACAGTCGAACTTTGGCACTCTCCTATTCAAAGCTTCTGGGATAAAATAGGAGCTCCTCTGTTTGGCATTTAAGGAAGGAAATGAGCATTTATTAAGGACGGTGCCAGACGCTGTGCTTGGCCCTGAGAATACAAAACAAAAAATGAAAAAGGGTGTTCCTGCCCTCAAGGAGCTTATGTTCAATTAGAGACAGAAACACATGTTGGCTTAAGGTGATTTTAGGCGGAGGCACTAGGAGCTGGGAGGTGGAAAGCCATCAAGAAAGACTCATGTAGGAAGTAGCTACTGAGATAGATTATGTGGCATAGGGTATAAGTACTTGAGAAACTTAGAGGAAGAAAGGTCAGTATGAGCTGACAGTGAGGAGAGAGTCCTCCTGTGGGAGAAGAAACCAGCCAAGCTAGGGAAGGGAACAAGAGAATTGAGACCTCCATACATCCGCCAAAAAGGGATGGCTCTCTAGAGGTAGAGTGCCGCCAGCGGCTGTGGTGCTGAAATGGCCGGAGATGGCCGAATGCCAAGGACAGTGAAAAACACAGGCTGGGCAGAAGAGTAAAGAACAGCTCTGTTTATTTAACTGAGGGACAGGGCTTATATACCTTTTAGGCAAGCAGAATCAACAAATCTACTGTGCCGATGCATTTACATAATGCATGACTTCCTCATGCTTTTGTTCCCCTTTTGCCACAAACAATATTGTGTCAATAGCCTGCAGGTGGTATTTAGCACATGTGTGCCAGTGGGGGTTTTTAAGACAGCACGCGTGTACTCAGGAAGCTTGAAGAGCCTTCATCTTGAGCAGCACATATATGCCAAGGTGGTGGATGGAGAGCCCACGTGTCAAGTTATCAGTCCAAGGGCAAGAACAGACCTCTGGCCTGTATCTTATCCCAGAATGGACTTTCTCAGAGCTGGCCCTCTACAGTAGAGGACCATCAAAAGATCAAGTTTTCACCTAATCTTTCTTACTCCAAATATAAGAGAAGTTGAGAGTGCTGAAGTATAATCAGTAATATCTTTCCATGTCATTGTGCAGTTGTATTTTTGTGTTGTTGTGTTGTATATTTAAAGTGATTTGGTTCACAAATGTCTGGGTTAAATGCAGCTCTTTAGAAGGAGCATATTGACCGTGTAAAACAAGAGATGCTTCTTCCCTGTATCATCTGTCTTTTTAGTTTTCCGAGCCTCAACTTCTCATCTGTAAAACTGGCGTAATCATAATTACACGACCTACCTCAAGGATGAAAGTGCTTTTCAAACCTTAAAGCACAATAGAAACATGTCAGGTATAAGGAGAAGAAAAAGATGTACAAGAAGAAGGTAGAAGAAAAAAAAGGAGAATTGAGACTTTTCTTAAAGATGAGGAGAAACGTGGGGGTCATGGAAGATTATTTAAGGCATACTGGAGTTGGTCCAAAGTTATAAAAACTTGATCCTCTGCATGCCTCTTGACTGCTTTGGCTATGTGAGAGATGAGATCTCCCATGGATACCCTCTGACCTCCTCTCTGTTCTCCTTCAGGCTTCTCCATCACAGAAGTACAGAAGAAACAGGCCATGCTGAATGCAAACAAACAACAGTCCAGTGGGAAACCCAAAGGTGAGTGAAGGACCAGCAGAAGTACCCTGTATTCTAAGACATAGAACTTGCCCCTCCCCTGGCCCCACAGCCCTAGTCCATCAACCATCACCCTATTCTCCCCAGACAAAGTCACAGAAACTTGCCATATCCTTTCTTAGCCTTTGTCTCTATATTCTCATTCTAATTCTCATTGACCCTTTTATAATGTATCATTGCAGAAGTCATAGAAGTCAGTTGTGCTAAACTTTTGATATTATTGGTCAGCCTCATTTCAAGCAAATCCAATATATTTTAACACCCTCCCCCCCCAACTTATAAAGCAAAGAAAGCTTGGAGGTAGAAGGGATGACATACAATATATACACGATACATGTATGTATTACATACATAAAATATTGCATAAAATAGAAAACATCCTATTATTAATATATTTAATATATAATAATTATATAATATGCATACAGAGAGAGAGAGTAATATGTGCTTACTAAAGGATTCAGAGGAGGGTTCTTTTGGCAAATTCCCTTAGTGTATCCTGCTACATTCATAGAATCCATGAGATCATAGATTTAGAGCTGGAAAGACCTTAGGGATGATCCAGCCTAAAACTCCCATTTTATCAATGAGTAAGTGATCCTAGAAAAGGGAAGTGATTTGCCCATGACCTCACATGTAGTAAGTAGCAGAGCTAAGATCTGAACCCAGATCCTCTGACTCCAGATCAGGGCTCTTTCCTCTCAGACCACATTCACTCTTCTCTCCAACAAAGAGAGCTCCCTCCAACCCTAGGTGGAAGTTTGCGTATCTCTGTGACCTTGGCGAGTCACTTCCCTTCTCAGCTTCCTCATCTGTAAAATGAAGCAATTGGATCAATATCATCTAATAAAGTCCCTGCCAGCCGAGGAATATTCTATGACTTTTGGGGCTTTTTTTTTCCTCTTCCTTCTTTACACAGCCGTGAACCGGCCTTACTATGACTTCCTGATGCGCCAGAAGCATCCCACATTGCCTGCCAACCTCCCGCAGCAGCAAGTCTTCATGCTGGCCGAACCCAAGCGGAAGCCATCAAACTTCTGGCAGAATATCAGCAGGCTGACTCCCTTCCGCAAGTGACCAGCTGGAGGGGGTGGCCCCTGTGCCCGTGCCTCAACATCTCCCCTCTCCTCACCCCTTCCAATAAAGCACTTTAAGGATCGGCCCCAAATGGACTCATCACCGGCTCCTCCAGCCCTCTCTGCTCTGTTCCCGAGTCTCCCTCCCCCCACCCCCGTATCCCCAGCCCCACATCCCTCCTCCCCCTATTTATTTTGCAAACTGAATTCCCAAGTGGGGGAGGCAGCAATTTGGTGTCATCTGGGTTGGTGCCTTTTTTTTGTTGTTTTACTTCCTTGGCATTAAGGGCGAGCTGCGGAGATCATCCTGAACCAGACCATGGACCCCCCAAGGATCCCCTTGCAGAGACTGGCCTTTGTGTTGGCTCTTTCTTAACCGCCCTACCAGCAACACCCCTTTGCCCCACCAAGCTGGGGACACTGGGGCAGTTCTCATCCTCTTCCCCCAACCATTTGCCCGCCAAAAGGACTCTAACTTTTAAGTGGTTTGGCCACCATCTTGACCTTCCTCACTGGCCCTGAGGAACCCCACCTGGAACAATATCTGGCACTGACTGAGCATACTCAGAACTATGGGTTCTCATTGACTTGACTTCTATCCTGTGTTTCAGGTTTTTGTTGTTTCATTCAAGGGTCAATCCCAGGCTCTTTCCTCTGGAAATTCTCCTGTGGCCTCGCAGTGGTTTCTTAGCAGGTGTAACCAATCATTTGGCCTTCTTCTCTGTCTGCCTAGATAAGGCTTGTATATGTCTCACTGACCCTTGTTACCTTCTTTCTGGCTTTCCCCAGCTATGGGGTGAGCCCCTCCCCATTCCATGTCTAATGGTACCATTCAGCTACCGCATGGAGTAAAGTACAAGAAACTTGCAACCTAGTTTCTGATGTGTTTTTACCCTCCTTTGAGTTAGGTTAATTAGGAAACGGGAATACTGTGCCTAAGCAAATCTTGGATCAAAGCTGTTCTTGACTTTCTATCCCATATCCTTCGCGACATTGCTCCTGCCAGTTCATTCCTCAGCTGTGCTCCATTCCTGGCCAATGAAAATGCCCTCTTCATTTGTAATGTGTTTATTTATGGTCGAAAGAAAACAAAAACAAATACAGTCGGCTGTGTATTTTGTAAAGGTTTGTAACCTGTCTTGTCAGCTGTTGGTGACTCTCATGCCTGTTTCCGTTATTTTTTTGTTGTTGTTGATGTTGTTGGTTTTTCGAGGGGGGGGGGGTTGGGTTGATTTTCTAACAAAGGAGAAATAGAATTGATTTAATCTTTGGTTAGTCACAGAAAAAGATTTGCCTTACCATAGTGAGAGCTAGAAGCCATAATGACTGAATTCTGTAGTGCCCAAGGTATTTGGGGAGGTGGGAGTCAAACACAATCCTAGAAGAAATGACTTTTGGAAGCTGGCACAGGCTTCCAGCCAGTAGGAAGCAGAGGGGGTTTGAGATGTTGGTGATTACAGTTGGTCATTGAGCTTGGATTTGGATGTCCAAGGATACCATGAATTCAGTATAGCATGTAAAAAAAAATAAGTCATTCTTGCACTATGCCTTTCTCCAAACCAGAGGCAACATTTAATTTCATAAAGAAACTTCTGAAAAGTGATATGCCAGTCATCGTTTCTGTTTTTCCTGTTGGTGTTTGTGTTTTCTCCTCTGCTTGGTCCTCCTCCCCTCACATAAATGCCCCTTTCTCCATAGGACCCCTTGAATGGTCACATGCCAATGTCTGTTGAAACCCTATTCTGGTAAATAATTTGTCCTTAAGCCAATCCATCAAATGTTCATTGAGTCCCTACTGCATGTCCATTCCTGTGCTAGGCAATTAGGGGAAGACAAGCTGCAAGCTGGGATTCTACACCCTCAAGGAGATAAGAGGAACACACATGAAGCAGTTAAATAAAATAGAGGCATTTGATGAAGCATAAAAAAAGTGTCAGAGAGAGATTATCCTCTTAAAATCTCAGAAGAGAGAGAAATGGCTCCTGATTGGAGAGCTTCATGGATGAGGTGAGAACTGAGGCAAGCTTAAAAGATGGGTCAGATTTGGAAAGAAGAGTGCATTCCATGTGACCGCACGGGGGGGGGGGGGGGGGGGGGGGGGGGGGGGGCAGGGAGAGAGGAAATCCCATGAGCAAAGGCCCAGAGACAGGAATTAGCCTGGTATGTTCAACCAGCCAAGCTTGCCTAAAAGAGAGGGTCTGTGTAGACAAGTAGTAGGAAGTAATTCAATTCAATTGCACAAGTTAGTTGAGACCAGATTTCAAAGGACCTTGAATGCCAATCTAAAAAAAAACCATGGAGCAGTAAGTAGCAGAGGTGACATCAGGAAAGCAGCACATTAGAAAGATTAATCTTGGAGTCTTAGCCTTGGAATGGACCTCAAGGTCTAACTTGTATTTACTTGGGAATCCCTACTTCAACATCCCTCAAAGGATCCAGCCTCTGCTTAAAGACTCCCAGTAATGTGTTCACCAACTCCTGAGGCAGCACATTCTACTTTGGGACCACTGTAATATTTAGGAAGTTTTTCCTCAAATTGAGCCATAATTTACATCCCTCTGACTTTCACCGATGATGGTCTGTTTCCCAAGCATTTCCCCGCAGAAACAACTACAGTTTAGCTCTGTTCTTCCTCCTCTATTGATGTTTCATTTCAATGGAATAATTCTTTGCTAAGAAGCTCTCTATCTCACTACTCATTAAAGTAACTAAACTCGTTTTATCATAAATATTTTAAACACATTTGAACAAAGCAGAAAAGTTTTAAAACATGAGAATTCTGAAGGGTTTTTTTTTTGTCTTGTGTGTGAGTGCACCATATAGCATCACATACAGCTTCTGAAGAGGAAGAAGGATGCAGGACAGAGTGAAGAGGTGATAGATCATAGAGGAGGCTTTTACATTAATTCAGGAATAAGTGATAAGGACCTAGACTAGGGTCTGGAGGCAGGCATGGAGAGAAATAATGACTAGCATTTTATGTAGCACCTTAAGATTTGCAAAGTGATTTATACAAATATCTCATTTTATCCTCTCAGCCACCTGGGAGGTAGGTGCTATTATTATCCACATTTTGCAGATGAGGAAACTGAGACAGACAAAATTTAGGTGATTTCCCCAATGTCAAATAAAATGGTTGAGGTCAGATTTGTGTTCCAGACTCCAGGACCAGCACTCTACTCACTGTGCCATCTAGTCAATGATTCATGGTTCATCAGGCTATAGGGTCCTAAGGTCTGTCTTGGTCCTTGACTAGTTCATAAGAATGAATGATTTCCTTGGTGCCAATCTTGAAATAGTCGATTCCATTTCTGAAAATCAGCAGCATGAGACATCACCTTGAGTTAGCTCCACTATTTCACTTAAAAAAACAACTATTTGTTTACTATTAACTATGTTCCCAGACCTCTAATGTGAGGGGTGGAAAAAAAGGCATAAGTTGTCTGCTTTCAACAAGTTTATCGTCTGGTTAGAGGGAGTGAAAACTAACACAGATGAAAGGATTAGAGAATAATAATAAAGGGTATTATAAGTAGACCACTAATCTGCTGAATTCTGAAAAGAGAGTGAGAATAAAGTGGATCTTATAGTCTCGGAAGGCTTCCTGGAGGAGACAGTATTTGACCTGGGCACCAAAGAACGGGTAGGATTTGAATAGATGAAAAAGAGAAATTAAGGTGTGGAGAATATTGCAGGAAGGGGAACATCAGCTAGGAAAGGTGGGGGAGGTAGAAATAAGCATGGCTTTTCATAGGGACAAGTGAGATTTTCTTAATGTGTTTTAATAATAATTTATTTCTCCAATTACATGTTAAAACAATTTTTAATATTTTTTAAGTTCTGAGTTCCAAATTCTATCCCTCACTTCCTCCCCTCCCCCTTCCCTGAGACAGTAAGTAATCTGATATAGGTTACAAATGTTTAATCATGTAAAACAACAAATGAGGTTTTCTTTGAATGCAAAGTTGAGAAATAAAGTTGGAGAGGAAGGGGCCAGATGTGGAGTAGCACAAGCTGAATGCCAGGCTAGAAGTTTGCCCTGTAGACAATGAGGAGCTATTGGTTTTTGAACATCTAAATTGGGCTCCAGTTGGTTTACTACAGCCCTAGCATGTATTAATGCCAAGCCCAAGACCCTGCTAGGATATTATAGAAATAACATCTTGCATTAATAGTACAGTTATTCACCATAACGCTATAAAGTAGTCAGCAGAGGTACCATTATGCCCATTTAACAACTGGGAAAACTGGAATGCAGAGATTAAGTGCCTTGCCAATGATCACAGAGCTAGGAACTACTAGAAAGGAATGTAAATCCTGGTCTTTTTATTCCACAAGCTGCCTCCCAGGAATGAATTAGGATTATATCCCTAGATCCCCAAAAGAGTTTTGAGGCCCACTCACTGACAGGTGAATGGCTATGGGAGGCAGCTGGTACAGAAAAAGCCCTAAGGCTCATAATCCAAGCAATTAGCCCATGACCCCTCTCCATACCATCATCGACTGCAATAGGATGGACTTTCCCCAGCCTCCTTCTCAGTCTCTGTTGCTCTTCTGTTACCACTTTTCCCTTTCAAAGTTGCCCTTAAATTAAGTTATTCTTTAAGCAAATATTGGGTGTCCGGGGGAAGGAAGGAAGGTACAAATGTATGATTTTTTCATTACCCATTTCTCCATCTTATACTACCTGCCTAAGTCTCCCAGCAAAGACTGATCAGGAACGAGGGTGTGTCTGAGTAATAAGTACAAATATCAGCAAAGACCATTCCAGAACTCTCTGGGGCTCCTAAAAAGATAAAAAGTCAATACTTACTAGCCACGTATAAATTTTTGAGAGTAAAGATTGTATATTTTGTATTTGTAACCCCAGTGTGTAGAACAGAGAGCATGGTACACAGTAGGTGCTCTATAAATGCTCGTTGCTATATTATAGGTATGCACATACATGCACATATGGCTTCTGAAATAGCATATCATTTCAGAAACATTATGGCACAGTTTGTAGCAGACTGACTGTTGGATAGGCACAATCTGTGGCTAGGCAACAAAGATAAGCTTAGTGAGTCAAATTGGAAAGACCTGGGTTCAAGTCCCACTTCTAACATATTTGGCTGTGTGATCAAGTTACTTAACCACTTCTGTACCAGGCAGCAAAGACTATTGCACAACAATTGCCTATGTATACTGGTAGGGTGAGTTTCCTCATCAGAATTCCCTACACCAGTAAAATCACAGGCCTAGACCAAAAAACAAAATGTATGGTGGACCGGACATGTTTTCAGATGCCAGTAAGTCCAAGGACCTCCGAGGTACAGACCACTAAACCACAGCTAGATCTCTACAAAAGCTTGAAGTCCTCCTTTTCCTCCTTCACCCTAGGATCATGGGTTCTTAACCTTTTCTATGTCAGGGGCCCCTTGGGCAGTGTGGTGAAGCCTATGGATTTCTCAGAATAATGTTTTTAAATGTATAAATACATAGAATTATAAGGGAAGCTAATTGTATTGAAATTCAGTTATCAAAAGATTTTTTTAGTGAGTTCAGGACCCCAGGTTAAGAACTCATGTCTAGGTCATTCAATTCAAATCAACTCAGTTATGTTCTAGCACTGGAGCTATAGGATAAAAATGAAACAATGCCTGCCCTCAAGGAACTTACTTGCTCTCTGCTTGGGAGAAAGGATAACACCACATACACAGAGGAGCAAAACACAAAGTAGGGAGTCAAGAGGGTCAGATGAAAATCAGAGAGATCAGACAAAGTCTTCTAGGAATATTTGGCAGAGGGGGAACACTAACAGCTGGAGGACTCACCACAGAAGGCTTCACAGAGGACATATCTTCCAATCTTTCAACAAATCCCTGAGACAGAGTTGACTGGTAACTATGGAGTTTAAGTGTTTACACTCGGGGAAGCTGTAGTCCCTTGCAAATAGGCAGCATTCATGATGATGCTCTTAATGACAGCCTTCAAGACCCAAAGGAACTGGGCTACCTTTTCTACCTACCAAAAAGGCAGACCTGTCCCTCACCAGAGTGCTACTGGGCCTCTCTTGCATTTCAGTACAATTCGGTTTAAGACTATTCAAACCATTTCACAGAACCTTCCCTCTACAATCTACATGCTACTGATATGTCTCTTCTACTATTCTACTACATTTGTCTGTGTGTTTCTATGTGTGTGTCTGCTGTGTTCACAATCACTCAACCAAAAGGTACAGAGAATATGTACAAGATACCACTGTGTGTTTAACTATAAAACTGGTATTCAAGTCCCTTAAAAAAGCAAACACTCCTTAAAGACTCTCTTCCAATGAGGTATCTCCCTTGCATTTACCAAAATCATCCAAGATACCTTAAAAGATTTAACAACAGGGATGTCTTTAATTTCCTTCATTACTTATGTCAAGTAGGCATACAACAGGGAGAAATATGATTACCAAGGGCATCCAGCACTTTCGCAGAGGGGGTCTAGTGCAGAGTCCAAGTCAGAAAGGGGCTCCCTGTGGATGGTGAGGTCCTCCAGGTATTATTTGTGGATGACCTTGTGCTGATCATGTGGAGCATACATGCATGTTCTTAATGAGGTCCATGATTATTCAAAAGAATTTAGCCCAACTATCCATACAGGAAAGACCAAGTGGATGAAAAATATTTATCGTCAAAAGTAGGAATAGTTGGATGGATAACCTAGTTGGGGTACATTGGGATCCCACAGACTGTTGGATAGGCATAATCTGTGGCTAGGCAACAGAGATAAGCTTAGTGAGTCAAATTGGAAACTAGCTTGCAAGATTGGTTTATCAACACTATGATCTGGCCCAGCAGTTGACAAACTACTGCCTGAGGGCCAAATCCAGTCCACAGCCAAGTTTATTTTAAAATGTAAAAACAAAAAGCAGTAGAGATTTAGCCATTGGGCTGCAAAATGCTGACCCCTGTAGTCTAGCCCAATACATATATCTGGGATAGATACTGTGCATGTACAATGAGCCAGGCTAAGTATTAAACAAGAGGAGAGGGGCAGTCTGGATTATCTTTGGGAAATTACAAAATTCAGTTAATGATCACGAATTTCTCCTGGAAGCAAAGGCCCATCATTTTAACATCAGAATTCTTCTGGTGATGTTGTATGACTACAGTGGAAATACCATACTCAGTGTCTAAAGAATTTAAGCTGAACATCACTCAAAGGATGGAGAAATATGTGGTGAACATAGCAGTCTACCAGACATTATAAATGAGAAATTATGCAAGAGAAGTAGTGTAAAGGATATCATCAAAGAAACGCATGCTGGGGGGGAAATGATGCACTAGTCACATGGTAAGAGCAAGGGACAACCAATGGAAAACCCACGTGCTCCAGTGCTAAGAGAGTGCAAAGAAGGCCACAACCACATTGGACAGGCCCCTGGGATGAATTTTTGAGAGTATGGATGAAACATTCATATAAGATAAGTGATATAGATAAGTTATGGTCTTCATAGTGGGAAATAGCCACATCATTGGGATTACAGATCCCAGTTAGTGTATACTGGAATACTACTAGGAAGGATCATATTGGTTGGCCTTTTGAGCACTGCCCTTCATCTACCAAGACAGCACTTCTGTCATTTGAGCTATTTCTCCAACAAAGGGGCTGAACAGCCCTCAATACCCACCAATTGGACACATCGTGGTAGGGTTTGTTGGAACTACGGGTACCATATATTGCTGTGCAACTGAGCAAGGCTCAATGTGTGAAACTGGAATCTAATATGCAACTTTGGTTTTATCAGAAACATGCTCTAAGCCTGTTGGACTTTGTCTCAATACAAGACAGTGTGCAAGATATATGGGAAATTATCTGCTCAGAAAAAGAGGTGAGTTTATCATGCACCAAGAACAAGGTAAAACAGGTGGCAAAATCGAATATTGCGCACACACACACACACACACACACACCCGCCCCCCAGCAAATGTTAAAAAGCCAACAAGATCTCCTAAGTATTGGAGGACATGGACAAAAAGTGCACTAAATAAGAAGATACAAATAGATTTTTATCTGCATCTTGGGAATTATCAAAGAAGTCATGGAAATATAGAAATATTGATATATTGGATTGTTCTGGGTAGCTGTGATAGAATTTCAAAGGATTTCTCATTTCACAGTCCCTTCCATCAAAGCAAATACCTGCACAAGATTTATTTTGTTCACACACAGTATATGAGACAGCATGGCATAGAGCGGGAGTCTCCTATGGCAAACTACAACCACCAGTGGACGAAACAGACCTGCCATTTGTTTTTGTATAGCCCTTGAGTTAAGAATAGTTTATATTTTTTAAATAAAGTTTCTTTATATTTTAAAATATAAAAAGCAATTTTTAGCTCATGGGCTATACAAAAATAGGTAGAGGGCTGGTTGCTGATCCCTGGCATAGAGATAGATAAATTGACAGATAGAAAAGGCATATATTAAACACTTAGTGATGGGACTACAGATTCAAGCAAGCAGGACAGCCTTGGGCCTCAAGGAGTTTACATTCTAATGTTTACTTTCTAATTTACATTGTAATACATTCTTCTATGGGAAGATAACAAATAAAGGGGAGCTAGGTGGAGGGAGTGAAAGGAAGGTTCAAACACAGAAATACAGGGTGTCCCTAAAGTCTGGACACATAGGCAAAAATGTATATTTTGAAATATTTGGAATATTAACAGACCTTAGCCCCCTTGACTTCTTTTTTTGGGATATGCTAAAAGAGAAGGTATACTCAAATGAAAATCACAGATGCAACACACTTGATTGAACGTGTATGGGATAGAAAATTCAAATAATAGGAGAGACATCTTTAGGAGAAGCAAAGTGAATTTATTTTACAAATCTCATGAGATTTGGGCTTCACATCCACTGGGAAACTAGTAGAGGGAGGCAAAGTACAAAGGAAATGCAGCAATAGATATACTCTTAATGCAAAGATTCCCCCCACCTCTATCCCTTCTCACCATTGGCTGGGAGGCAGGTTTACAATCTAGGTGTGAAAATACAGAGCCAATCCATACATACTTTCCTTATTTGGCTACTAATGTGATGATATGGCTGAGGTAAAAGAGAAAGAATAAGGAAGGAGAGGGGGACCTTCCTAGAGCAGAGAACAAACAGCTCACAGGTAGTCCATTGTCTCCCTATTTGGTAAAATTTTTGTGCTAGCACTGAGAGAGGGGGAAGAGAGGGGTGCCTACAGCTTCAGGACCTGACTTTCCAGAAGTTAGCTAAGTCACTAAAAGGTTAAATTCCAAGCCTCTCCTACTCCCTCAGACATTCCCCATTCCAGAAATATGAGAAGAGAGTAGCCCCTATATTCTTACCCTGTGAAATCTTCACAAATTATCCTTCATGCTCAAATGCATAAAGAGTAAATGCACTAAAATTGACAGCAATGTGGAATTATTGAATCAAGTTCATGTGAATCTTGCAAAGCACATCAACCTTTGCATCACGAATGATAGAAATTATATTGAAGATGTTATTTGTTAATATTCTAATTAAATAAAATGTTGTTGAAAATTTCATTTCTTGAAAAGATGCATTTTTGCTTATGTGTCCAGACTTTAGGAACACCCTGGATAGGGGCAGAGATGTTTGGGAATTGGCAGTGGAGGCCTGTAAGAAGCCCAGGGGGAAAAAATCTAAGGTTGCATTCTGGAGTAAGAATGATGGCTAGAATACAGGATGGTGAGAGGGCCAGCAAGTGGTTTAGAGGATAGAGAACTGGTCTCAGAGTCCAAAAGAACCAGATCCAAGTCCTATCTCTGATAACTATATGACCCTAGGTGAGTCACTTAACTTCTCAATGTTCCAGGGAACCTCTTTAAGACTACAAGTTGCAGAGTGCTGATCAACATTGACAGAGAGAATTCTCTCCACCCATAAAATCTCTTCTAATATGTACATTTTTACATGTGTGTGCGCATATATGTATGTGTGCTTCATATGTATGTATATGTCATATATATATATACATAAACTAAATTTCTTCATATAAAATAAAATGTTATCAAGATCTTTGATTTCATATGAAGGGAGTCATTCCTGGTATGGAAACTTCCTTCACTGAATGCCAATTGTGAACATGACTGTAGCTTGTTCCTTGGGACACGGAGAGGTAGGTTGTAGGATTTCCTTAAGCGTCACATTGCTAGTATATGTCAGCAAATCTGACACACCTCTTATCCACAATACTGTGTTCTTTGTAATACATACATCTAAAAAGGAAGAACCCACCTAATCTGTTCCCTGAAAACATGATCTTAGGAAGATTATTATATAGTGGCAGTTACAAATGGGCAAGTAACCAAACCATTGAAACATCAGTCTTCATGACTTTACTATCTTCCATGAAAGTACTAATCTGACGCTTCAGTATGGAGACAAGGTGGCCCTGGAGTGCTGGAAGGGCACAGCTACTATTAAAAGGCTCTGGGCAGGACCCAACCCACTGAAAAGGCTTCAAGGACAGATGACTCAAAATTTTTCTCTCCTTCCCAACTCCTACTCTCATGCTAGGGGACTTCAACATATATAATGACTCTCAAATACCTTAACCAACTGAGTTTTTCAATCTGCTCACTTCCCATGAGATACCCCTCCACCACAACTCAACCCATACACAGAAAGTCAGACCCTTGATCTGGCTGTTACCCACAAATATACCACCTCAGCATCCAAGAATTTGAAATCCCTTTATCTAACCATAACGTATTGGCTGTTCACTTCTCTCTCTGCCTTCCCTTACAACACCCTCTTCTTCATCTGTAACGTGATCTCCAACCCCTTGACTCTTCAATTCGCTACAAGCCATCAACTCCCCTGAACTAGTTATTCTATTTGCCCCATCTTGACCCCTTGATGAACCAATTCAACTCAACACTGTCCTCATCTCTTGAATCCCTACCCACCCTGAACATTTTACCAATTACAACTTGCCAAACCTCGCCTTGGATCACTCCCACAATTTCACCACACACACTGCTGAGCAAAGACAGAGAAAATCACACACCCTGAGTCCACTACAGATTTATTATGCAGTTTCAGCTGGGCCTCCATTGCTGCTGGGCAATCCTACTATACCACTCTGTACAGCAGGTCTTCCAAACCTTTTCATCCCTCTTCAAACCTCTCATGGCTCCCCTCCTCCTACTCTCCTAGATGAGAATATTTCACAGAAAAAATTGAGGCCATATGCCATGAGCTCCCTCTTCCCCTAACACTAGCTGGCTTCTACTACTCTCTGCTTGTCCACCCCTCTAACAGGAAGTTGCCTTAATCCACACCAAGGCTAACCCCTCTACCTACTCAAGCAACCTCACTCCTCTAATAGAGTGCCACCTCTGTCATCCCCATGCTATCACTTATTTTCAATCTGTCTACTGGCTCAATTCTTACTGCCTACAAACTCATGTCTTCCTCATCCCCCTCCCCTCCAAAATCTTCATTTGATCCTTCCATCCCTGCTATTGTCCCATTTCTCTTCTAAGCATTATAGCTAACCTCTGGGAAATTACCATGTACAATAGGTGACTCCACTCTCTCTCCTCAATTGTCTTCTTAACCACTTACAATCTGGCCTCTGACTTTATAATTTCACCAAAACTGCTCTCTCCAGTTACCAATGACCTCTTGTTCTGTGTTTGTCCTTCATTCTCGTAGAGGACCATGACATCAGGGAAATGATATGACTTGCAGTTGACTTTGATTTGAGTTAGGGGGCGCTGTGCAAGGTCACCAGCCTCACTTTCTCCTCCAGAGCCATCTGGGTCCAGTGGCCTGATATTCACCAGGGCAACTGGAGATGACCCAGGATGCAACTTATGACCTCGTAGTTGCCTGTTCTCAATCTTCATTCTCTGCAGGCTTTGACACTGTTAATCACCCCTCTCCTCTTTGATTCTCTCTTCTCAGTCTTTTCAGGACATTGTTCTCTCCTACCTGTCACTACTCCTTCTCAGTCTACTTTTGCTCATTCAGATCATGCCCTCTACCTGTAGGCATCCCTCGGGGTTTTGTCCTTCTCCCTCTACCCTACTTTACTTAATGATCTCATCAGTTCTGATAGATTTACTTAACATCCTTATGCTGATGATTCTCAAATCTAACTCTGCTGACCTCCAATCTCACATCTCCAACTGCCTTTCCAGAGATCTCAAATTATATATCCGGGGGTGGGGGGGAGCCAAGATGGCGGCTGGGAAGCAGTGACTGGTGTGAGCTCCCCACCAAGTCCCTCCAAAAACCTATAAAATAATGGCTCTGAACCAATTCTAGAGCTGGAGACCCCACAAAGTGGCAGAGGGAAGCAGGGCTCCAGCCCAAGACAGCCTGGATGGTCTCTGGGTAAGGTCTGTCCCGCATGGAGCTCCCAGCTGAGGGGAGCAGAGCTGAGCCCAGTGCACACAGCGCAAACAGACCAGACGCGGACCTACCAGACCAAGAGACAAGTGGAGAGTGGCCTACTCGTGAATTACTGAGCTGTGGCATCTACCAGACCTCTCAACCCACAAAGAGCAAAGACAACAGAGGTTAGTGGGAAAAGCTGCAGGACTGAGTTTGCGGTTCAGCCACTGCCCCTGGGGCAGTGGAGGTGGGGCAGGTTTAGAACTATGGCTGCAGTTGCTTCTGGCCCCAGGCCCACCTGCTGGGAGGAATTAAGTGGTGGATCAGAGCAGGAGTGAAGAACCTGCTGAAGATCTAAGTCCAGTCCAGGTTGGGGGTTCTTG
>CM053622.1:555231679-555300153 GCA_028646595.1 Phalanger gymnotis
ATCTCTGAACCAAGCTGGGACTGCATGAATGATACAAGATGTCACTTGGGGCTTTCTCTTTCTTCAGGGATTAAAATTTCAAGGCCAATTTAGTATTTTTCTTTATATATTCTCTAAATAACCACCTACTTCACTTTGGTGTGTTATCTAAAACATACCAACTACTTTCCCTAGAAAATGTAGGTCCGATAAAGTACAAATGCCACTTAAAAATAATTCTGAGAGGTGCCTGAAAAGAGCTTAGTAGAATGAAAGCCTTGGACAAGAACTTTTTCCTTCCCTCACCTAAACTAAGTTCACTTTGCAAGGAGAACCCCTTCCTTTGAAAAATGCAAGAGAAAAAATAGAACAAGTAATTTGTCCCAATCCAACTCCTAATTTACTATAGCCATATTAAAATCACAATTGACTAAGACCTTACTGCTGTCCCTCTGCTAAATGAAGCAGTTATTTTGGGGTGTTTCTCTAAAAGCCTCAGACTAATATTCTTTACTCAGTCAAGCCAAAGAGGAGAATTCAAGCAGATGATGATATGTTCTCCTGTCAAAACAGTGCAGAACACCACATATGTTTTCCTGCAACAAATTAACAAATCTAAGGGCAGGGAAATCAAGCCAAATTTTCCAAAATACTATTTTTTGTAATATGCTCCTATTTCTTTAAAAGGCAGGCAGATACAATTGGATTTGATTTCTCAAGCAAGTTTTAAATTTCTGATGTGTTTCATGCCTTTTCCCATCCATGGATATGGTGAAATAAATAAGATATGCACAGGAGCAAAGCTACTAGATAAAATCAATTATAAATTACTTCTAGTTTTAGGCAAGAATGTGTTTCCTCTCACTACTGGTAAAGGATCAACAGATACATAGCATATCAATTCAAACATCATTAAGTCTAGGCCAGATAACACCAGAAAGCCTGAGCATGACAAACTGGGTTGTATGATGGCACCAGGTAAAAATGACAGATAGGGCAAGAAAAGAAATTTTCTATTAGCATAGCCCAAAGGACTGCTGGTTCTTTACCACTGAATCAATATTTCATTTGCATAGCATACAAGGAAAAAGTTCCAATGAATTACAATTTTGTAAAACTAATAACTTTACTAACATATTTTTCAAGTTTATAAAAAGACTGATTTTTAAATTTTCTAAACTGCTTGGTTAGTAATGAACTATGCCAATCAATGACTGATGAATTTCTAAGAACAATAATTCGCCTTGTTTCCCAAAGAATAGCCTGCATATGTTGCTAGGTTTAAGAAATTGAACATCTACCACAGATCCTAAACAAGATTTTTATTGCAATAAAAACAGTAGAATCTACAGATCTGATACACTAGCTCTCTTGGGTCTTAGGTTAAAAGTTATGTCTTAAGAAATCTCACTCAATAAAGCTGCCAAATGTTGAAAGGAACCAGTACATTTCCCCATTGCTGCTGTCCTGCTTCCATTTCCTAAGAAGTCCCAATACAGCTAAATGCTTGTGGTTGTAGGAGTCCTGAATCAGTAACATAAAAAGAAGAGAAAGTTTCAGGAGGTTCTTTATTGCTATAATTTGTCTCCTAAAAATACAACTTTATAGTGTATAATTTTGACCCTAGTTATATCTCTTTATTTTTTTTAATTTAACAAAATGTCATTAAGATAAGATAATATTTATCCCCTACCACCATGTTTTGTTACTATTCTAATTATTCACATGACCAGGCACGTGTCCTTAGTTAACAGAAGTGATCTCTCTCTCATTATACTGAATCACTTACAATAGATGGTATCCTGATAGCTGCAAAAAATGAAAATTTCTCATTGTGGATGAATCCCATAATGCAAATTAGTAAAAGTATTCAATGAACAAGACTACTCAAATTTTTAAAAAGAGGATAAGGAGACGGAGGAGGTACAGAAGAAAAACTATCACTGGGTGAAAAAACATACATTTAAGAACCTGATGTTAATGAAAAATGTAATATACAGAAGAGAATCTCTCATTCTCTCTCAAAAATGCTATCTATGATAGCATTTATGAAAACTCTTCCTCATATGGTTCCAATGCTTCATGCTCATCATTCCTGTGGAACAAGAAATTATACAGCAAGGCTTTAGAGCCATTTTGCATAGTTTCTTTAATCTGAATGATTCCACACCTCAGTTATTTTTCTAAAATTCAGAAATACTTTAAGATGGTGAATCTCTTCTTCTAAACTAGATATTGATAGACTCAACAAACTGTTCATTCTCTTTAGTCCCTGGAACAGAGCATCCTACCAGTCACTATCTGCAAACCCGTTCATTATACAAACGGAATTATGAAAAGCAGATTGGAACAAACACCACAGATGCAAATTGTTTTCTCTGGGGGTAAATTTCTGCTCCATAAACATATATGGTAGTCTCTAAGTTGCATTAAGTGCTCATGAAACATTTTAAAGTATTTATAAGTAAATACTATAGTTATGTCAAGAGGCATTAGGAATAAAGGTTCTTCTGTTTACAGTGATCCATGCAAAAATATTCCTAAACTTTATAAACTAAATTGTTGAAGTTAAAAAAAATGAAGAGTGCTTACTGTAAAAAATTAAGTTACTAAAGGCTCTCATCTCAATGGTTGTTTAGGAGCATACACCTCTCCCTCAGAATGCTGGAGTGGAGGCACAGGGTATTAGATTGAAGGAGCTGCCAAATCCACAAAAGGAGCAGGATATCCCACCCCACCACCCTTCACCCCTACCCCCCCCCTCCAAAAAACAGGTGCTACTCAAATTCACTTGTGGGGTGTAACAAAATTGCAAATGCCTGACATTTGTAAACTCTTAAAAGTGAAGGCAACAAAATTTTGTCACCATTTGCTGCAGTCAGAAGTATTTAAAATCGCTAAAACTTATCAGATTCACACATAGCAAGTCAGTCAAGCTCTGGGGGAAAAAAAGACAACCCTTGCAATTTCTTTTTGCACAATATTCAGATTTCTAAGTTAAATTACTTTCAGCAATGGTTCTGGCATGCAAAATGATTCTAATGCTAGTCCTTCATCCCTAACAACATTTACTTTGAGTTGAATTATTACTGCTGTAAAAAAGGACAGTGGAAGAGACTCAATAACAACAAAACACTAATCCGCAGCTGGACTCATGGTCATGCTTCCCAAATGACATCTGAGGTAAAATAAAATTTAAGTCTGCATCAAAAAATACTGTGACTCACAAGCAGCCCATACTATGGTCAGAAATCAATTGGCAAATTGAAAGAAAAACTCCCAAGTTTTTGAATGTTCATACATTCTGACAGCCCTGCTACAAATGTATGCATAATCCACTATAAGAAACATCAGATTAAGGACATTAAAAAAACAAAAACGAAAACAAAAAAACCCCAACCCTGTTTTGTTCCCCTTTAATTCTTAAGCACACAAACTTTGTTCATAATATATAGTATGAATTCTTGCCTGTTTATGAAAAAACCTAGCAGTGCACTACATGTTTTGTTATATTTTTTAAGTAAGTTAGGTCAAATTGTACATACATTTTTCAGCTGAATAAAACAATCTTTAGGAAACAAATGGAATAAAGTGGAATCTGATACCTCCCAATAGTGTGGCAGTCTCACTTTTAAATCTACCCTCCATCACTTGGAAATATGAGTACGTACTAGATATGAGTTTTCAACAAGACAGAGAAAATATTACTTCTACAGACTTTGTAATAGAGATTTGCATTCAAAATTTAGGCAGCCAAAAAAAGCTGCTTTGTTCACACATTACCCCCTTTTAATGGCCACACCATCTAGCACTTCATTCTGATCTTTAAGAATGTCTATGTAACACTGACTCCATATAATACAACTCAAAGGGGATGCTTAGAAAACTGATTTTGGGCAGGAATTTTGACCGTCTTAGATCTTTCCTCCTGCCACTTCTACTTGTATTAACTGAATTCAATTGGAAAAGAAATATAATTGCCTAAAATAAAAAAAAAATCCATGTCCTTAACTGTCAACTTATCAACCCCCAAAAGTTGAAGCACTTACTAATGGATATTATGATGTTCTATAAAGAAATTCACTTTCACGACTCTACCTTTTTAAGACTTTGCATATATTACAACAGTGCATTGATAACAAGTTGTAAAATACTTTTCAGTTCCTTTGGATTTTGCATATGATGGTTTTGCATCAGTCACTGCAGGTAGATTGAGCAAGCTTGTGTGAATGTGTGTGTGTTTGTATGTGTGTGTGTGTATGTGTATAAGTATGTATGTATGTATGTATGTGTGTGTGTGTGTGTGTTTTAAACATGCATTCAACTAGATATGGATCAGAATAAATTTATACTCCCTTTTTATCATTATAGTTAGCTAAAAAATTGCAAGACAGTCCACAAAACAGGATTTGCTTTAAGACTAACTACTGGAGTTCCAAGATGTAAGATATGCAGCACTGGAAATCTTCAGTGATCTGAATTTAGTAGTGTTTAGCAAAGTGTTGAAAGCATTCAGAAGAAAGAAAGTCCTGGTTGGAGGCATGAGGGGCTTCAGCACCAACTGTTAAACCTCAATTACTTGATTGCATATCTCCCATCTTCAAACCTACAGTTATATGAAGATATAAAAACGAGTCATCATAGATAACCAGACACAGTCAAGCAGGATCTTCAACTGCTAAGTTCTAACATTCACTTTAAGACATTTGACATTCTTACAAGTCACAACTTTTACAGACAGACAGACACACACACACACACACACACATACAGAGGCCCCCCCCCAAATTCACCAGAAAGAAAGATTATTTTATTAAGTTTATTTTGTGTTGACTTAAAGTAGGTTACAGAACGTCATAATAACGGCAGTCAAAGAGTCACATAAACATTTAGGACAAACTAAAAATGTTACACTGTATTTACGATATATATCATTTTTCACTCTACTTCAAAAGTAAACAGAATAACTTCATTTGTAGTTATTTAATTGGTAACTTACATTTGCCAGGATGATCACCACTGTGGGGGCACGTAGCTATAGGTTGGTGTTCCTGGGGCCCGATATGTGGGCATAGTAACTGGATGAGGGGCTACTGGAGTAGGGGAATGAGTAGTCAACAAAGTACCTAAAAGAAAAAAATATGATTATTTTCCTTACAAGTGATAATGTAAATGCTTTGCAAACTAACTAAGGACGATTCATAATTTTAACAACTGGCAATAATACATAATTCATGGCATGACACATCCATGTTTGGTTATTTTTTTGAAGGGAGGGAAAAGAATGGACACAGGAGTGGGAATAATCTCCCCAAGATATTCTAAGTTTGTCAGAATATTTATTGAACTCTAAACACGTTTGAATTTACATAAAACCTATATCAAACTGGCATGAATATTCAAAAGTCTGTGTATACACACATAACACATGTGTATATGTATATAAATTTTTGAGTGTGTGTATTAATAAAATGTAAGATTTACTCTACAGCTACAGAAAAGCAAAGTGAATTTATATACATTTACAGCATGATGGCTCATGATAATATGTAGAACTCCAGTACCAGTCCTGTAAATATCTTTTGAGAGAAACATTTTAAAATTTTATGTAACTATCATGCTTTTTTTTAGACTATTACATCTTTGCTTTTCCGTATATCATATGAAATCCTTTTAAAAGGACCAAACGCATCAACTGATGAAAGATTTTTTATTATAATCATCTTTGAAAGATTATCATGCCATCTCTATTTTCTTTGCTTTATGGGAAAACAATGTACTATTATATCAATTCACATAAACCTGGTCCTTCAAAGAAATTCCAGTGCTTCTAGTGTCAATCCTTGTTAAGTTTTAAGTGGAAAAGCTCTTATTCCCAGAAACTATGCTGAAGCGATTTGGACTGTATCAGATTCATTAAGGAAGATCCAGGTTCGCTTGTCTTGCTTACTATATTGCTAGGCCACTTTAAGAGTCTAGGGTGACAGTCATGATAGACTGAGTCTTAATTTGCTATATTTACAGTTTGTAAAGAACAATTTTTTTTTTCCATATTTGTTTCTCTCCACAAATAGGTTTGTGTTGGAAGAGGGTAAGAAATATAAATTTCATATTTAATAGTTGTTATTTAATCCCATGCCTTCCTTAATTAGGATTCCTAGCCAACTTAATTACAGGAGTTTTGAAGTAAAGTTGATCTAGAATGCCATTGACTATTATCTTGTAGTTCATTTCTTCATGCACCAAATCTTAATGGGGCTTATTAAACCTTTCTTTATTACTTTTAGTTATTTCATTATTTCAAATTCTTTAATTACTATGATCATGAACTATGTTATTAAACAGTCTTCTCCATGCTCACTTTATTGCGTTTTGTAACTACAAAGTGATACAATACATGGAAATAGAATATGTGAATGAAAATTGTTTATAATTCTGACTCAGAGCATAGTCTATAATGAAGATTTTTATGAAACTTTTGAGTCTTCTGTCCACCTGTGATTCCCTTTAGTTATTTTAAAGATATCTTTCTTTCCCAGCAACTCAGTTTTAGCCATGGAAAACAGGAACATTATTATATGTATATATTACATTTTGTGTGTGTGTGTGTGTGTGTGTATGTGTGTACACATTATATAGTATGTGGAAAATAAGAACACTGACCACTTATCTTTCTATTTTCTGGGTTACTTTATATAAGTTTTATTTTAGATTCCTTGTCAGCAAAGCAAATAGTTTACATAGAATAATAACATCAGAGGAAAAGCAATTAGACATATAATTTTGTCATTTGGAATTCATATTTCATTTGACTTTGTCACATGGGAAGGCCAGCAGAGTGGGACTAAAAAAGTTGCCTACTTAAAACATTTGGCAGGAGAAAATGCTATTTGAAATAAAAAAGCTCTAAGAAAGATTTCAGTGTTGTACAGATTTGAAGGGCATGTGCCTATGGACTTGTTTCTTTTGAAAATAAGACATACATATTAATTACATGTAAATTTGATGTATTTCATGTGATGGAAGACGATAAGAGATACCACCTTAGAATGTTAAAGTGCCCTAGTAATATAGCAAGTAAGATAAGCAAACTTGGGTCTTCCTTACTGAATCTGATTCAGTCTAAAGTGCTTGAGCACAGTTATTGGGAATAAGAATTTCTCTCTTTAAAACTTAATAAGAACTGACCCTAGAAGGACTGGAATTTAAGAATTCTTTGAAGGACCAGGCTATATAATTGATGTAGTACATTTCTCCCGTCCCAAGGCAGAGAAAATAGAGACAGGATGAAAATTTTTCTTTCGAAGAAGATTAATAATAAAATTCTTTCATCAGTTAATGTGCATGGTCCTTTGAAAAGGATTTCATATGATAACACAGAGAAGCAAAGATGTAATAGTCTAGAAAGTACATTTATCATATATAATTTTAAAATATATATAAACATATTATAATGTCACTGTATCATGTGTTGATTATTAATATTACAATATTTTATTATATGTTATGTTACAATGTGTTATATAAACGACATAAAATTCAAAAGATATTTGCAGGACATGTACTAGAGTTCTACATTTTATCATAAACCATCATACATCATGACACTTCTCTAATAATTCAGACTGTGAATTTTTTAAGCAACACCAACTTTTAAGAGAAAGGATTTTTTTAGAATTATCAACATTTTCCCTAAGTTTAATAGAAATTTCATTCAGAAAGACAAAAATCCTCACACAATTTTAATGCTACAAGAACAACAGTTTACTCATAAATCTGGACAAAAACAAGAAGTCAAAGGTGTCACTCAGTTTTGGATATTATACATGATGTTGGCTTTGGCAAATCGCTCTACTTGCTTGGCTTTGGCTTGAAGACTTATGTTCAAATCCCAGTTCATGCTACTTACTACTCCAAGAAACCTTAAACAAGTCAGCTGAACTATCCTGGTCTCAATTCTTTCATCTTTAAAATGAAAGTTTGAACCAGATGACCTCTTAGGCTCCTTCTAGTTCTATATCTGTGGTCATGGTCTTTTTGTGATTCAGTTTCTTTATCTGTAAAATTAATATAAAATCAGCATTACCTATTTCACAGGATTATTATAAGGATTAAATACATGTAAAATATTAATGCCAACTATCATCATTATCTGACTTACAGTTGGAAGAAAGCTTACAGAGGAAGAAATTGAGGCTCAGAAATCTCATAGTGCCCAAGAGGTCACACAACTAATATTGGTAGAGCCAGGATTATTAAAATTTTTCAATATTATTTGAGTCTAACAAAATAGCATTCCAACGACACATAAACAACCTAAGCTAAATAACGCTAGTCATCAAGCTACCTGAGAAAATCCTTTGATTTTGGGTTGTTTTGTCCTAGAGTTCTTTGCTTCCTAGCACCTACCACCTATGTTTTTCTTTCAATTAAAAACAAACCAAAAAAGATGCCATTTAAGAAAACTGCTCTGGAATCAAAGTCTGTTCAATATTAAATAACAGGAGGTGCTGACTAGTTTAATTGCTACCTCTCCCTTTGAGAGCGCAAAAAAGACCCACGAGGTATTTTCATGGGAAAGGACTGATCTATTTAACAAAATAAAACAAAAGAAAGAACTATATGAACTGGAGTTTAGATCACTGAAATCTTATTTTTGTTACTGTGATTCAGTCATGCCTGACTCTTCATAACCGTATGTGGGATTTTCTTGGCAAAGATACTTGAGTGGTTTACCATTTCCTTGTCCAATTAATTTTACAGATAAGGAAAGTGAGGCAAAAAGGTTAAGTAATTTGCTCATCTAAGGCCAGATCTGAACTGAGGAAGATGAGTCTTCCTGACTCCAGGCCCAGTACTCTATCTTACTACTGCTCTGTAATGTCCTGTGCCATGATATGCTATAAGAACAAACTAGTTAAAAAGATTTACCTGCTGACATTGCCATAGTGGTTCCAGCAACCATTCCCATAGTCACACCATTTCCTCTTGGAGGAGGGATGGGAGCAGGGTACATAGTTGCTGGCATGCCATTTGGTTGCACAACTGTGGTATGATGAATTACGTGAGGTGGTGCTGCATACAAAGGCTGGGTGTAGTAAGTGCCTTGCTGTTGGAGAAAGGATAACAACTACAATTCAGTTTCACAAAATTTCTTTTATGTTTACATATACAATCACACACGCACATATGCTTATCTATAGCTCTTTGGCGACAATAAAATGCTCACATTCATATTTCTCAAACTTTCTCAACGTTCACCAACATCTTTCATCAACAATTTTCCAACTAACAGATTTTTAAAAATGGGATCTGAAAAGCAACATGTTTGTTAAGATAACATTTGGGTTTATTGAAGCCATGCCAAATAGCTGGTAAGTATGCTTTACCTGTGCATATGGATTCTGCTGTGGATAGGCACTTCGAACTGGGTACACTGCAGTCTGATAAGGATTGGGTGATGATGAATAAGGTGGCACTGCCCCACTGGTGGGTGAACAGGACACTTTATATGGTGTACCAGGTGTATAACCTGAAACACAAAAGTAGGATTATCTCAAAAAGAAGACTCCAAATCATTTAAATTGGATATACTTGTTTTACAGAGAGAAAATAAGAAGGATTATGAGACCTGCCCCACTTACTAATAAGTAGCTAGCCCATTCCAATCAGGATTGTTTCTATAAGTGTCACAAAGGGAAATTTTTAGTGGGACAACATTATATTTGCCCTCCACAAGGGGTTCTTCAAAATATAAGGTATGCGGCCAAACCTCTTGCTTCTACTAATCCACTGCAGGTGATTTCTTGTTCATGAGTACTAATAATCCATAAGTGACTTACGTAAAGTACAACACCATTAGGAACATCAAAGTAATCCTTGCTGACAATCTCACCTAATTACTGACATTCTTACAAATGGGTAAAAGTAAGAGTGTACTTTCTTCAAACTGATTTCTCTCGCAAATGTGTTTACTTAGATATAAGATTCTAAAATAAAACCAGTGGGTGAGATCAGTTTGATAAGGAAAAGGGAAGAATGGAGAACAAAAAGATATTATTTTCTTGTGTCTGTCTATGGGCTAAGAAAATCTTATGGAAAATTAAGTTTCAATTTTAAATATTTCGGAAACAAGGAAAATATGGGCAAGAAATTAAAAACCTTTTAATGAAAGAGCAGTTTAAGGTGGCTGCTATCATGGAACAAGGACAAGAGTGACTAAGAATTCCACTAGAGTCAAGGTTTTTAACCTGGGGTCGATGAACTTTTAAAAAATATATTCCAATATAATTTATTTCCTTTGTAATCCTACGTGTTTTATTTTACAGATTTAAAAACATTCTGAGAAGGGGTCCATAGGCTTTGCCAGAGTGCCAAAGGAGGTACACACACAAAAAAGGTTAATAACCCCTCTGTGCTAGAGTTAAACATACTGATGCTAGTTTAGCCAAAGTATCACCCACAATAAATGATAATACTATGTACGAAAAATTATTCCCTTGCATTCCTTCCATTTTGATAAAGAAATCCCGTAGAAGGATTGGTTTGTATACATTTGCTTTTGGAAAAAACAGCCATAGGGCCATATAAATTTTTTAATAATTTTCCTGGATTTCAAAATATATATAACATACAAAGCTTTTTCCTTTCCTCGTAAAAAATAAAAATTAGACAAAAATATATGTGACTGACCATGTCAGATAATATACCAATTCTGTGCTAGCAGACCCCCATCTCTCTATCACGAGGAAGGTAAGTTTTACCACGTGTATTCTAAATCCATTAGTTCTTCAGTTATTCAGAGGTCGGCTTTCTTTTAGTAATCTTTTTACTTATAAGACTATCATCATTTATATTATTCTTTTGAGTCTGCTTTTCACTCTATATTAATTCACATAAATCTTCCTATTTCTCTGAATTCTTCGTATTTATAATTCCTTACTATACAGTAATATTCCATCCATTCACATATAACAGTTCTTTTTTTTTTAGCTATTTCTAAATGATAGGCACACTTTGTTTTCAGTCCTTTGTTGCCACCAAGTGTATCTATGAATATTTTGGAATATGCTGGACCTGTATTTTTTGAGTTCTATGGAGTAGATGCTAATGATGGCACCAACAGGTGAAAAAAGGGGACCTAAACAGTTTTGTCATTTTTCTTGCATAAACTTTCTTGCATTTCTTGCATAATCCCCAAAAGCTGGACCAATACACATCTCCAACAACTATACATTAGGTTTGTCTTCCACAGCCACTCCAACGGTGATGGGTCTCATTTTATGTACTCCTTGCCAATTTGCGGGGTATAAAGGTTAAACCTCACTTCATTTTTATTCACATTTCTCCATTAATAATTTGGATGATGTTTTCAAAATGTATTTGTAGGTCACAGTTCTTCTGAAAATTGTTTATATTCTTTGTCAACAGGCAATCAACACCTTTAGCCAACTATCTACTACTAGTAGATGTTTCTTGGATTATTTGAGGTAGCTAGGTGGAGCAGTAAATGGTTTTAGGAATAAGAGTCAGGAAGATTTGAGTTTGAATCTTGTTTCAGGCACTAGCTGTACAACCCTGGACAAGTCTCTTAATCTCTTAACCTTTCTCAGTTTCCTCATTTATAAAATAAAATGATAATAACACCTATCACATAGAACTTTTGTGAGATCAGATGAGATAAGAGATATAAAGCAGGGGCAGCTAGGTGGCGCAGTGAGTAGAGCACCAGCCCTGGAGTCAAGAGGACTCAAGTTCAAATCCGACCTCAGACACCTGACATGCTTACTAGCTCTAGTGTGACCTTAGGCAAGTCACTTAACCCCAATTGCCCTGCCTTCCCCCCTCCAAAAAAAAAGGGAGGGGGAGGAACAGAGCCAAGATGGCAGCTGGAAAGCTCTCCCCCAGGACCCTCCAAACACCTATAAAAAATGGCTCTGAACAAATTCTAGAACTGCAGAACCCACGAAATAGCAGAAGGAAGCAGGGCTCCAACCCAGGACAGCCTGGATGGTCACTGGTAAGGTCTATCGCATGGAGCTGGGAATGGAGCGGAGCAGAGCCCAGCATGAGCTCTGCCAGGACCAACCAGACTGGGAGCAGGGTGTAAACCTTAAGCATTATAAAAATGTTAGCTATTAAAAAAAAATTAAAAAATGTTAGCTATTTTATGTGTCAGTTGCCTATATATTTTGTATATCAGACAAAAAAAGGTGCCATTGAAGAAAACTACTATGGAATCAAAGTCTGTTCAACAACATTAAATAATAAGGGATGCTGACTAGTTTAATTGCTACCTCTCTGTGAGAGGGCAAAAAGGACCTACCAGGTATTTTCATGGGAAAGGACATGAATCTATTTAACAAAATAAAACAAACAGCACTATATGAGTTTCTGTGCAAGTATTTTTCTACCTGAGTTTTTCTTTTTGTTCTATTTTTACTGATTTTGTTAATGAAAAGGGTTTGAAAATTTTGTCATCAAAACCCCTTCCTTGTTTGGTTAAGGATTCTCCCCCTTAAAACTGTTTTGAAAGGTATCTCTGTTCTTCTCTGTTATGTTTTTTATTCCGGTTGTGTGTGTATATATATAAGTATAAGTTTATTGTGGAATGTATGAAATATATTGGTCTAAACCTAATTTCTACCAAACTGTTTTCAAACCTCCTCAGTTCTTGAAGCTACAAAAACAATGGACTACTGCTTCCTTATTAAAAATGCTTTTTGTTTGATTTTAATTTTTGTGTTGAATCAGAATGTACAAAAATCGAACTAAAGATTACAGAAAAACTTTTAGAGATTATTTTTAAAGTTGTATAGGTTGTATTTTTTTTAAAAGACATCTTGGTTTTCCTTTCACTTCTTTTACCTTAAATGAGTTTTTCTCATGACTTTTAAGAGCAAATGCAGTATTCAATGCTATGGTTTTATGGTTTTATTTGGGTTTTAGTTCGTTTTTCAAGGTGTTCTGAATTTTGGTATTTTGTTATAGAGGAAGGAAGGGAAGAAGGAACAAAAGAAGGAAAAGAGGACAAAACCATATACAGCTCCACCTACAGTGCATCATTGTGCCTATTTTCCCACAGCCCCTCCAACATTTGCCATTTTCTTTTCTTTTTTTAGGTTGGTGGTGGTAGTGGTTTATCTTTGCCAAGATGTGAAATGAAATGTCACAAATGTATTAATCCGTATTTCTCTAATGAATAGTGATTTGGAGCCTTCTCTTAAAAAAACAAAACATGGCTATATATAGTCTAGGTTTCTTCTCTTGTGAACTGCTTGTTCATTGTCTTACCATTTATCAATTGGAGAATAACTCCTACTATTCTTATAAATTTGAGTCAGACTGGCAATTACAAATGAGAGCTTCATCAGAAACTTGTTGGAATGTATTTCTCAGTTCTTCCTCTTCTAATCAAAGATTTGTTTATGCAAAAAAAAATTTAATCTCACGTAATAGAAATTACCCAATTTATGTTCTGTGATCTTTTCTATCCATTGTTTGGTCATGAACCTTTCCCCTATCTATAAAACTGAAAGGTAATTTCTTCCTTGTTGATATGTCATTTCACTTAGAGAATATCTTGATATGAGGTGTGAGGTCTGGTTTAAACCTAATTTCTCCCAAACTGCTGTTCAATTTTACCAGCAATTTTTATCAAACAATGAATCCTTACCCTACTTGGCTGGGCTACTGTTTTCAATTGCTTTTGTTTTTTCTATCACTGATCTATCTGTTTTTCTAACACTATCCAAGTTTCTATAATTATTGCTATAATATGAAGTCTGGTAATGTTATGCTCCCTTTGTTTCTACTTGTTATTCCTACTTGCTTTCATTACTTCCCTTCCAGACTACTTGTTCTTCAAGTTGAATTTTATTTTATTTTTATTATTTTATCTAATTTTAAAAAGTATCTGGTTGGTGCTATAACTGATATGGCACTAAATCTACAATTTAACTTAGTTATCTGCATGGCCAAACCATGAGCACTGAATAGCTCACCAATTCTTAGTCTCCCTCTATTTCCATAAAGGCTGTTTTACGGTTATATCTGTGTAAAACTTAAAATTAAAAGTAAACTCCCAAATATTTTATGGATTTTGTACTAATTTTGAACAGAACATCTAATTATCATTTGTTCTTGATTGTTAATATTTTAGAAAAATGCTGATGAATTTTCATGGATTTACTTGTGTCTTATTATCTTACTGAGGCTATTGTATTAATTACCTTCACTGATTTTATTTTCTATTTTTATTATTTTGGTAAACTATTTTTTTTTTCTTTTTCTTGGTCAAGTTAGCAAATAATTTAGGGATTTTTATTAGTCTGTTCAAAAAATCAGTTTTTATAATATATAGTTCTATAGTCTTTTAAAAAAATTTCTTATTTTCTAATTTTCAAGATTTCTTCTATTGCAGTTTGATAAAGGTTGCTGGTCTGTTTATTTTTTAGTCTTTAATTGCATGCTCAGTTCACTGATGGCCTCTCTATTTTTTAATACAAGTTTTCAGATGTGGATAAATAGAGCATTTAATAAACACTGTATACCAACCAAACACTGAACTAAGTTTTTCTCTGAGGATTGCTTTTAGCCGCATCCCATAGGCTTTGGTATGCTGCCTCTTTATTATACTCTTTTAACAATTATTATTTCAATAATTTGTTCTCTGACTCATTCATTATTCAGTAGGTCATTACTTAGAATGAGACCTATCATTTATCCATATTTCTTTTTATTAATTACTATTTTATTACATATTGGTCTATTCCTAGCACAGAGCCTGGCATATAATAAAAGGGCTTACTTGTTGATTTACCAATTGCATCCTAAACAAGATAGTTAGGAAGGTGTTAGATAAACTGCAATTCTACTGAGAAGACATTGACAAACCTTTGCAATTGAATCTCCTCTTCACCTTTCTCTTACACCTACATGCACTTTGATCTCCTTTTAGAAATCTGGATTGTAAATTCAGCTCTGATACAACACTAGCCCACACTCTTTTTGAAATGTGAACCTATCAGGATTGTCTTGTCTATATCTTCTCTAATTATGAAAATTGATTTCTAAAAGCAACACATGGCTTGAGATTAGGGCTTGGCCTATACAATATGTATGCCTTGTACATTATAATATACACCCCGCCCCACACCTCAATTTCCTGAGTTTGCCTGATTCATTAGAGGGAAGCCCTAACCAAAATTTTCCTTCCAACAATTTTTGGCAACTCTGCTAGGACAGAAGGGGAAGCTTACTCCCCCCAATGACTGAACTGGAGCTTCTTTTGCTCTACTGTCGGCAAAGGTACATTTCCCCAACAGTCAAACTGCCATGAAAAGTGGGGGAGAATTGAGCTCCACAAGCTCAGGAAAGAATAAGTATCTCAATCTCACAATTTTGATTTTTTTCCCTCATTTGTGCACGAAAAAACTGTAGTCCATGGAGAACAGTCAGGCTAAGTGACTAACTTTTGAAAGGTAGCTCCAGTAAAGGATGATACCAGTATCAAGTACAATGGAATTGGTGCAGAGTAAACCCCCAATGACTCCCCACTGGGTAAGCTGTTAAAGGGCTTAGCTAAAAGGAGAACTCCCCTTTTAAGCCAGGGGTGTCCAGGGCTCAAGCAGTAAAACTAAGCTCAAACTGGATTGGGTACTTACATAATTGTGTTGAAAGAATTTGGCCAGATAGATATGGGCCTTTTGAGTTTTGTAAAAAAGGCATGTTGAAAGCTAGACTAGAAACATTAGAGCCTAGGCAAATGGATAATTAATTCTGTTGGGCCACCCTTTCAAACTGAGACTGCTCCAATTTACCATGTCAATTAGAGGCACCAGTACAGAGTTCTATACCACCTCCATGTAATCCAGGTAGAGCAAGTACCATGGCACCTTTAAGATTTGCTTTTACAGGAAAACAAGCAGGAGAGTACATGTCCTCCTTAAACCAAAAGATACTATGTTATGACAACAAGCCACTCCATACTTTCCAAGGGACCCAGCCATCATCATTAATAGAATTAAGACCAATGTAAAGGCTGCAACCCCACTTGGTAATGATATGGATGAGCTACTAGATGCTTTTGTCACAAAGGATTAGAAAGCTATGTGTGATAAAGTTAGAGAATAAACATAACAGGACTGCATGGCTGTTTCCACAATCCAGCTAGCAGCTACTGTGGCTGTGTAAAACCAACAACAACCAGCTCACAGAATGCTGCAAGCCCAGGTTCTTTTGATCTGCTTTACTAAAGAAAGTAATGTTAAGGGATTAACAATCTTACTTAAATCCAGCATAAAAATGCTGGATTAGCATGGATTCCTCTAATAATTCACTCACATAGTACAGGGGAAAAAGCCAGCACCCTGAACTTCAGAGCAAATACAATCAAAATACCAACATCAGCAGACAGACTTTGTCTGATTCAAATCTCAATGCATAGTTATCCGAGTTTAACAAAGTCCGAACATCCGGGTATACAAGCTGGGGGGCTCTTAACTACAGCTGCTCAGAGTCTCCACATCGGCATACCACCACAAGTAAGAGCCCTCAGCAAATACCTCCGTTCTCTCTTTTTATGCACTCTTCTGAACGACCAGAACTTAGGCTCTTACTATTGGCTCTAGTCTTAGCAACTCCCCTTAGGACCTTGAGGGCTTCCTGCCCACACAGGCTTAGCACCTAATAGATAGGGGTTTGGGCCTGAGGCTTAGCACCTAATAAGACTCAATCAAAGACACCCAACTTAATTGATATTACAATGGCAGCTCCAGATCCTAATTTTAATAAAGAAGGGGTGTGGGGAACAGATGCAAAAACCAGCCTCTCTGATGCTCTAAAACAACTGGCTCAATAATCAACAGACTGGAAAAAGTTCCATGAAACTACTCAAAATTCAGATGAATGACCCTGATGATTTTTACATCCGTTTGTGTGCTGCCCCTTAGAAATTTGTTCAGCTAGATCCAAAAAATGAGAGTAATCTAAAAGCCACTGCTTCAGCTTATGCTAATCAATCAGCAGCAGACATTCAATTACTTTTATAAATTCTGCCCCGGCTGGAGTGAAGAAGTCAAGGGAACTGTCAATGGAGGACCATAAGAAAGAGAAGAAAAATAAGAAAAAAAAAAAAAAGAAGAGACAAATATCCTGGCAGCAGCCTTGACAGAAGCTATCTGAATGGGGAGAAAAGGCCAAGAGGGAATATTTACTCCACAAAAAATAGGAAAAAGACAAGCAGTGCTTTTACTGTAGACATGAGAGGAATTTTAAGAGGGACTGCAGGAAACCCAGTAAGAGGCCTCCAAAAGAGGGCCCCTGACCTCCAAGTTACCTGACAGGGACCTACATGTAGAGTGACACCCCTCCCCCACTCACAATTGTAGGAATATCAGTAAGTATCCAGTGGGGAATAATGGGGATGATAGAGGAAGGAAGTAGTCAGAACCTATGAGGTGTTTCTTGGAAATGTGAAAGGCAATGCAGTATGGTTAAAGAGCCTTTGATAGAGATAACTGTAAATGACACTCCTTTTGTTTGTTTAGTGGATGTAGGACAACAAGGCTGAGATGTTCCCCCTGAGGCTTTCAGCAGTAGACCTGTAGGAAGAAAGTGAGTTGTGCCCTTTAAGGACCTCCCCTTTAAAGTTTCCACTGAACCTCTGACAGTTTTCACTTGTTTTTTTGTTTATTCCTAATTACCCTGTTTAACTGTGTGGGAGGGACTGTGTGGGTTATGTAAACTTGAGGATTTTATTCACTGTGATCCAGGAAGGATTACATCAGAACACAATTTTTAAAGAACAAGAAAGGTTTATGGGACCCCTAGAATCTGAATTGCCTCCCTTGTCACAAAACTTCCCTGCCAGTTTGTGGGGCTGGAACCCCACCAACCTGAGGTTCATGAAGTCAGCTGACCCAGGGCAGATCCAGACAAGGAAAGAACACCCCCTTATATTCAACAGTATATCAACTTGGAGACTTGCACCTATTCAAAAACTCTTCACTTTTTACATCCACCTCAGGGTGAGTACCCTGCCAGAGACTCTGCAATACCCCTGTACTGCCAGTGAGAAATAACAAGGTGGACAATGATGGTCTGCCTGTGTACTGCTTTGTCCAGGACCTAAGCCCTGGTAATCCTGAATTCTGTTTCTATTATCACCAACATTCCCTACAATATGAAAGTGTATTGTTATTGACACGTGTGTGTGTGTGTGTGTGTGTGTGTTTTCCAGCATTCCAGTACACCCAGACTCACAATATCTTTTCACTTTTACTTGGAAGGCCCAGCAATATACCTGGACTAGGCTGCCCCAGGGTTATTGTGAATCTTCCACAGACACTTGTCAAAGATTTACAAGATGAACACCCACCCCAGGGATCTGCCTTAAGCATGTGAATGACATTGCTTGCCTCCACTTCACATGGAGCCTGTGAAGAAGACATGGTTTTCTTCCTTTATGGAAAGTGCCACTGAGTGTCCTTTTTAAAGTTGCAGTTTGCCCTTCCCCTGGTATGATACCTGAAATATGAGCTAGGCCAGGGGTGGGGAACCTGTGGCCTTCTAAGTTCTCAAGTGCCAACCTTTGGCTGAATCCTAACTTCACAGAACAAAGATACTACCAACCTTGGATTCCAGCACTGGGCAAACTCACTAAGGAATCACTATTTACATAGATAAGGAGGCCCCCTAATGCTTCGCACCCTCAGAAGCCTTGATAGAAGGTTAGGTGAGTGATGGTCTGTAGGAAGTACTAGGTAGGCATCCCATTGCACCAAAAAGACTACTGTGCCAGTAACTTCATGCCCAGGGACATATGGGAACCAAGGGCCCAGTACTACAAGTTTGCCCCTAGGGTTTATGGAGAGACCCATTGTGTGGTCTCTAGCTGCCTTTCTTGTGGGCAATTCCCAGAAAATAGGCAACCCTGTCATTTAAACACCTGTAGATTGACTTTAATGAATTACCAAAGTCTATGGGCTACTGATATGTTTTGGTGTGTAGACCAACTGAGCCACTGTGTAGTTTTTCCAGTGACACATGCCACAACAAGCACAGTAGCAAGATGTCTGATAAGGGACATAACGCTAAAGTTTGGCCTGCCCCTGTACTATTGACTATGTATAAGGAGACACTTTACCACACAAATAACTGACTATTCAAGTGTGTGGGGATAAACCTAAACTTACATACCCCTTTATTACCCATAATCATCAGGGGTAGTTGAATGGCTAAATAAAGAAGTTTAAAAAAACTCTTTGGAAAGCACAGTTAAAATGGCCTCCAGTACTTCCTCAAGTGTAGTTCCAACTTAGAAAAGGTAAGGGGATATTGGCAAAATGAAGTCTCTTCCCATTCACTTCTCCTTGAGAGTCCTGTGTGGGATGAAATTTACCTCACAGAGACCTGACCAATCTTTTCTTGAACACTGTGTTGGTAAGCAAAATGGGCTCCTTAGCACTTAGTTCAACAGGTGCCCTTGAGGAGTTTGGCTTTTGTTTGCTTTGAGTGATTCAGCTATTTCATTGAATCTTGCTAAGTGCTAAGCCCCAGGCCCAAAGCCCTATTAGGTGTAAAACCTATGTGGGTGTGGATTGATGACTGAGGTGGGGCCCGAGGTGGGGCTGGCTAAGGGGAGGTGTTAACTCCAGAGCCATGCCCTGTTGGGTATTGACCTAGTCTATGTGGATGTGAGCCTCCCAGGTCCTAGAGGGAGGGGCCAACTTGGGGACCAATGGGCTCTGGTCAGTCAGGCGGCGCTTGATGACGCCAGGGGCTCGGCTGGGAGGAGGGTGTCTCAGCACCATCACCACTGCGGCAGCCAGTGTTGGAACAAACTGAGGGCACAAACTTCCCCTGCTGGTGCCTGGGCCTCTAGCAGCCTTTTGTAGACCTGGGAAGGAGGAGGTGAGGAGGTGCCCCGAAGGCGAGTTCCCAGCGCTGGATCACTGGGTCGGGTTGGAGGCTTCAAGGAGAGGTGAGCCAAGAGACAGCTACTGCCCAAGCTGAAGCAGGAGCTGCAGAAGCAGAGCAGACTGGGAAGCAGAGCCGACCCATGTGTGGACTGAGTTCGGAGCAAGGACTTGAGGCCAATGGGTAATCTTCTTACTGGAGAGGGGAAGCATGAATATGATTTGGTTTAATACCATCATGTTTTTCTGTGGCCTCCTGGTTACTCTTGTGAGGTGGATTTATTGGGCCTGGCAGCTTCTCATCAAAATATCAAAACGGGGAGGCTGGTTCCTGGGTCTGTTACTCTGGAGCCTGAATAAATGCTTTAATTCTTTTGCCTTCTGCTTAGAGAATTCCTTATATCCTGCAGTTCTGAACCGTTCAGACATATATATGATTCTCTCTAAAATCATAAATTCTGCCTTCTTAATACAAACACTCAACTCAAATCTCCTTTTCTGACCAAAAAGGAATTCCCCCATCACCAAATGATTTAGTAATGAAGAAATTATATTTCTTTGGTCTTGAAATATTAATTCAGTCCTTTTTCCTCCTGATTTTGCAGATTTTAAAAATTTTGCTCCTTGGGTCATTGGTGCTCCCTTTCCTTTCTCAATGCCTTTAAGATTATGAGTTGTAAGACAATTAAAAAACAAAATGGCTCCTCATCCCACAATGAAGGCTTTGTTTATCCATAACTATACAAAGATATATATTTCATTTCATAATCACTCATTGGTACCTAAATATGTTTAACTTTCTTGTGTTTGGTCAATTTGGATAATGAATATTCTACTCATCCTAGGCGCCTCTGAACAAATGATTCAATCAATCATTCTTCCTTTTTTCCATAATGCGTCATTATTTTCTTAGAGGATTAGTTTCAGCTTTGCAGGATATAATTTTGTAGGTACAACTCATTCATAGCTTTTCACACTATCCCAATTTTCCTTTTGATTGCCTATAAATGAGGAGTTATCAGGTGCTATTCTGATTGTTTTTGAATGTGATAGGCTTTCAATTAGCTGTATGCAAGACCTTTTTTTTTGATATGCCATTTCTGAAGTGTGAATAGGCTATATCTGGGTAAAATAAACATAAAGCTTCTTTCTATTAATGTTCTAGGGATTTATCTAGATCAGTACTTTACTATCTGCTTTCAATATTTCTGCTCAATATTTCCCTGATTAAGACTAAAGATCTAAGACCTCAAAATGATGCCTAATACTGAAATGGCCCTTAGGATATGGCACTACACCCTGGTAGACCAGAGTTCTTGTGAAGGGAAGACTGGGAGTAGAGAGGGAGGAGAGGTGAAGAGGGGGAGAACTGGAACCAGGCTAGTAAATTAGTTCAGTTATCTTTTCTTACCATAATGGGTTCTTCCAAGTCTTCTCTTGATGTCATTGCTATTACTGATGAATTCTGACGCGCCTTTTGTGTTTATTGGGTGTGGTAAGGTACAAGTTGTACACTTGGGATAGGTCTCACTCCCATTCACTCTTACTGAGATTTCTCTCCACTTTAAATATACTCTCATTTATGTTCATGAGATCTGAATTATAAATATGCAAGTGATCCTACATCCTTTTTAGGAATAGCAAATCTGTAATTCTCAATATCCTACAATTATTCACCAAGGCAACAACCATTAACTAAGATAGGAACATGCATCTGCTTTGAAACTAAGCATGTATTTAGGATGTCAGAAACTTTATATTCTTTTAATTTATAGGTTCTCTTAAACTGCTACACTTTTAAATCCATTTGCTAGAATCTGTATCTTTTTTTCCTAAGAGAAGAGAGAAATCCAAATCCAAATCTCTCATTCTTTATGAGGAAACTGAGGTCCAGCGACTAGCATGAGGTCACAGAGTAAGAGAGCCATGACCTAAACCCATGTCCTCTCACTCCTGAATATAGCAGCCCATTAGCAGTATTGCACCTACTCTGTGGGGACTCTACCTTTGTTTCTGACCTCCTTGGGGTATATAGCCAGGAGTGGACTCTCTAGGTAACAGAGTTTGAACATTTTAGTAATTTTTCTGCCACTATTCCAAAATGTGACTAAGACAGCCCAATTCACAGCACCACTAACAGCATACTAGTGTTCCCATAGCTTCTCTAATATTGAGCAGGTCTCTTCTTCAATATGGAAAGTGATATGAAACCTCACATCTTTTTAAAATTTCCATTTCTCTCATTATTAGTAACTTGAAGCATCTCAGATGGTTGTTTGATCATTTATATTTCTTCTGAAAATTATCTCTTCTTATCCTATTGGGGAATGACTTTTGGTCCTATATATTTACATGAACACCCTACAAATCTTTGCTACAACAGGGCAAATTTGTATATATGAATAAATGCCCATGTCTGACAATGTATGTCTTCTTCTGCACCTAAAGTATAGCATACTTTTCTGCCAAAAAAAAGTAAGTATAAATCCCTATCACTCATGATTAGTCACTATATTATCAAACTTCAAAATCTTCCAATGTTTTTATATACATTATTGTGGTCTTTTTGTAAATTTTACTCTGGGTTCTGCTTACTTCACTCTGCATCAGTTCAGACAAGTCCTTTACGAACCACTCTGAATTCTTCATATGCATCATTTCTTGTTGTTCAGTTGTTTCAGTCATGTCTGACTCTCTGTGACCCCATTTGGGGTTTTCTTGGCAAAGATACTGGAGTAGTTTTCCATTTCCTTCTCCAGCTCTTTTTACAGACGAGGAAACTTGAGGTAAACAGGGTTACATGGCTTGCCCAGGGTCACATATCTGGTGTATGGGGCTGGATTTGAACTAATGTCTTCCTGACTCTAGGCATGGTACTCTATATGCCACCTAAGCTGCCCCTATGCATCATTTCTTACAGTGCAATAATTAGTGTTATATAACAAAATTTGTTCAGCAATTCCTCAAGTGATGGACAACTACTGTCCTTCCATTTTAAAAAATACTACACAAAGAATTGCTTTAAATACCTCTTGCAAGTATCAGACCTTTCCTTCTGTCTTCGACTAACTCAGAGTCTTATCTTTGGTAATAGCAGTTCTAGATGACAGGGTATGTGCAAATTAGCAGCTTCCTTAGTATAATTCCACTATAAATACCAGAATAGCTGGGACAACTCAGAGCTCCACCAATAGTGCATTAATATGCTTATATTCTCGCAGTTTATTTTATTATATTGGTAATTTCCTATTTACCTTTCCTGGTATCCCCAGCACTTTAGCACCATGCCTGGCATATACAAACTGCTTTTTTGACTGAGTATTCACCATAGCATGGCATAAACAAAGTACTAAATTTGCCATCAGGAAATATTAGATCTTAACCTAACCTCTGCCATATACCAGCTATGGCATCCTGGGTAAGTCATAGACCCTTTCTGAGTTTCAGTTTGCTCATCAATAAAATGTTGATAATAATAGCTCCTGACTCCTGGGTTTGTTGAGAGTATTTAATGAGATGGTGTATATAATGCCCTCTGGAAAATGCTAGAGTTCTATAAATGCCAACTATCAACACTATTTAAATGAATCCTAGACTAATTGTAATACAAACCAAAACCAAAAAAATTCTAATGAAATATTTCAGATGTTGCATGAAAAGCTCACTTCATTAATTTTTAAAACTGTTTTCTAATAAAGAAACAAAAAATCTGTGATACTACAATATCTGTATTAAAGACAATGAACAATTACTCTATAATACTATATGTGAATAAATTCTTTTCTTCTTTATGCTACCTCAAAATATCATAAGGTACTAGTTGCTAATGAGAATCTTCAAACATCAGTTATATTAACTTGAACTTGTTGACAATGCTAAGTGTTTTGCCAGTTGTTTTACATATGCGTACATTATGTACAAAATGTTATATTATGTACATGTTATATAATAGTATGTTATGTGTGTGTACATACACACACATGTATATGTACATGTTTTCTTTCTCTCTCAATTCAATTTTTTTTTTGAGGGCAGTAATTACATTCTTATTTTTCTCACCTCTTTCCCCCACTTACATAAGCAGTATAAGGCAACATATACAGGAGATGCATAATACCAGTTGCTAATGCTTTTTATATTTATAAAACATTTAAAACTTAAGAAACATCTACTCTTTCAATATGACACAGCCAACACTATGCTTTTAAAATATATCCAAACACCAGTTTTTAATTAACTATTTTATGACACTTCTTTTTAAAAAATAAATAAATACTTGGGAAGTATCATTGTAAGAGTGAGATGGGAAAAAGTATGTTTCTCATAGCATTTAGCAAATTAATTATAACAAACAATGTTTGAAAGAACAAAAGAACTATTTGTTGGTCTACACTATCTATCAGATTAGCTACTACCAAAAATTAAAAAATTAAAATCAAATAAAAAAAAAAAAAGGTTACCTACTACCACCCATGATAACCAAATTTATAACACAAGCCTGAGTTTTGTGGAATATGAATTCTATTTGAAATACTGATGGCACAAGCCAACGAGAAACAAAGAGGACTATCCTGGCTAGGCCTTCAAGAGGTACAGTAGAAAAAATATTTGCCAACGTATCTGTGGAAATTAGAAAACCTCCTACAGCAAACTAATGTTCCAGATCTGGGACCAGGAAGTACTGGCACTACCACATGGCATCACTCTGTGGTATTACCACTCCCTGATCCTTAAGGGCTGCATTTCCAAGTAAGTGAACTTCCCCTGCGAACCACTCTTCCAATCTATTCCCCCACCACTAGATATGTTCCTAGAATCCATTCATGACAAATACATGAGATATAACATAAAAATAGTGATGATACCTAGCATCTATATTGTGCTTTAAGATTTGCAAAGTGCTGAACTGATTATCTCATTTGATCCTTACAACCCTGTTAAGTATATGATATTATCATCCTCATTTTACAGATGAGGAAATTGAGGCTAAAAGAAGTTAAATGACTAAACCCAAGGTCATACAGCTAATATGTATCCAAAGTGGGATTTGAATTCAGGTGTTGCTATCTCCATCTTATACAGAGTGTCTCAAAAGTCTCAGTGAAGTTTAAAGCTATTAAAGCAAAATTTCACTAAGACTTTTTGGGCACCTTGTATTTCTATAACCTTTCATCAACTGTATGACTGAAGATGTGTTTTGTTAATAAATCATTTGTGAAAAACTCCTTGATCTTGTATATTTATGAAAGATACACCCCAAATATGCAAAACTGATAAAGATATTTTCAGAGATAGAAAAGGAAACATGTGCAGTAATTACTAAATTCTATCTGCAGTTGGTATTTTTGGTAAGATTACTATATCTGATTTATGATTTAATATCTTCCTCTCATTATCTTGAAAAATCAATCCCTAAATGCTTTCAAAACCATGTCACTTCTAGCATGGCATTTTCTTTTCTTTTCCGTGTATCTGTTGTGGCCAGTCATCATTTGTCAGTCATCATTTCTTAAGTGATATTTGTACTTCCTCATATAGCTTGCACATCAAGGATGGGGTTATACCCAATCTAAATGCTTTGGTTCCACTATTATCAATGACAAAAAAGTGATTACTACCATAGAAACACTGGTGATCTATTTATTGTTGTTTTTTAAATCTCTTATACCCTTTCCCAGTTTAATATACAAATAGTCATGGAGTGATACGATTTATTTGTGTTCTATCTGGATACCACACTGATAGTATGCAGAGCATCCACAGGAAGGTATGAGCTCATGCCATGAGGAGACCAACTGAAGGAATTTGGAGTGTTTACCCCAGAAAAGAAATAGCATGGGGGAAATAATAGCTGTCTTCAAATATGTGAAGTGCTGTCAAGTAGAAGAGGGACTTTGTTTTGTTCTGCTTGGCTTTAAAGGGAAAAACTCAAAGCTACTAGTAGAAATTGGGAAGTCATTTAGGTTTGATATGAGGAAAATTTCCCCAAAATTAAAGCTATGTAAAAGTAGAATGGATTGCCTCAGAGGTAATAGGTTTCTCCCCCCTCACTGGAAGTCTTCAAACACAGGCTAGATAATCATTTGAAAGAGATTCAATGGAATAGGTTAGGTACCAAAGACATAGTTGTCAGTGACTATAGTAATCTACTCTTTGATTAAACCCAAAGAGTCCAGCTTCTGGGATAACTCGCCATTCCACAAAAACCGCTGGGAAAACTGGAAAATAGTATGGCAGAAACTGGGCAAAGACCAATATCTTACAGCATAAAATGAAAATAAAAAAATTAAAAAAAATAAAAATAAAAAAATAAAAAAAATAAAAAATAAAAAAAGTCAAAATGCATTCACAATATAAAGGCTGATACTATAAGCAGTTTGGGAGAGCAAGGAATAGTTGACCTGTCAGATTTATGGAGAAGGGAAGAATTTATGACCAAACAAGAGATAGACATTCAACATTATGAAATGCAAATTAGATAATTTTGATTACATTAAAATGAAAACTTTTTGTACAAAGTCAATGCAACCAAGATTAGGAGAGAAGCAGAAAACTGGGAAGGAATTTTTACAACCAGGGTCTCTGATAAAGGTCTCATCTCTAAAATATACAGGGAATTGAATCAAATTTATAAGAATACAAGTCATGCCCCAATTGAGAAATGGTCAAAGGATATGAACAGGCAGTTTTCAGAGGAGGAAATTAAAGAGATCTATAGGCAAGTGAAAAATGCTCTAAATCACTACTGAGAAATGCAAATCAAAACAACTCTTAGGTATCACATATCTCCTGTCAAGATTGGCTAACATGACAATAGGAAAATTATAAATGCTGAAAAAGATGTGGGAAAACAGGAACACTGTTACATTGTTGGTGGAGTTGTAAACTCATCCAGCCATTCTGGAGAGCAATTTGGAACTATGCCCAAAAGGCTATAAAAATGTGCATATCCTTTGACCCAGCAATATCACTACTAGGGCTGTATCCCAAAGAGTTCATACAAGTGGGAAAAGGACTGTACAAAAACATTTATAGCAGCTCTTTTTGTGGTGGCAAAGAACTGGAAATCAAGGGGATACCCATCAATTGGGACATGACTAAGCAAATTATGGTATACGAATGTGACGGAATATTATGATGCTTTAAGAAATGAGGACCAGACAGAGTTCATAATAACCTGGAAAGACTTACATGATCTGATGCTGAGTGAGAGAAGCAGAACCAGGAGAACATTATACACACTCAACAGACACATGGTATCTGTGATGACTAACTTTGATAGACCTGACTCTTCTCAGCAATGCAAGACTCTAAGATAGCTCCAAAAGACTCATGATGGAAAATGCTATCCACATTCTGAGAAAGAATTATGGAGTCTGAATGCAGACTGATGCAAACTATTTGCTCTTTTTTTTTTCTTTTTTGGTCTTGTTTCTTCTTTCTTATGGCTCATTCCATTGGCTATAATTCTTCTTTACAACTTGACTATTGTGAAAATAAGTTTAATGTGAAGGTATATGTAGAACCTATATCAGATTTCATGCTGTCTTGGGGAGAAGCGGGGAGGTGGGAGGGGAAGAAAATTTGGAACTCAAAAACATGCAGAACTGAGTGTTGTAAACTAAAAGTAAAAAAGAAATTTAAAAAAAAGAAAAAAGAAAATATTCCTCTATCAGCATCAATGGTTACTATTACAGAAAAATGAAAATGACTACATGTTATTTGCTGCTAATCATGTTCAGTACCTTCTCTGTTCTTAAGGAAAGTATTCATGACATACAGGCATAAAGCTTATGAGAATTCCACAAGATTTTGTTCTCTCAGGGATCAATCACAAAACATTTTCCAACATATTCCTTACTTTAATCTTTGTAATAAAGCCACCAGATATCAATGTATATATGCTGTTTCAGTTTGGAGGATCTCCTTTCATTCTTCACAGAATTTCCCTACCTCTTCATGCTCTCCAACAAATGGTATACATATTATGATTATCTTCAGGGTAGTTATTTTGCCTTATGTTTATCATCCACTGCAAGATGATCAAGTATCCCAAGAAATGATCTTTTTTTGCAGTCTCTGAATACAACTGACTCTCCTATTTCCCTATCCAAGGAGAATTTATGAGGCTTCCTTCCATTTAACTACAACTTCAGTCTTGTTTTCATTTACACGGAGAATGTCATTCTTAATACAGTAGTTTTTATAGCAGTATCTCCATCTATTCACTGGACAAGTATCTCACACTTATAATATGAATACTGTGTGTGTGTGTGCGTGTGCGTGCACGCACGCGCATCTCCTATATAAAAACTTTAACTCATACCACTTTCTGCCTTAGCAAATTTTATAAATTAAAAAATAATCAATTAGTCTATTCTTTTCAAGACGTACATTGCAGATCAACAAAGAAAAAGTAGGTCAATATCTTAAGTTTAAGAAGACTAAAATAAAATAGAACTGATTTATCATACAACCACACAAAGTTTACCAAATTTTTCCCTTTTCCTTAACTATATTTTTCCTAAATTACCTAAAATTTACCTATGCCACAATAAATAATCCAATAATAATACCTCCTGCCAAAACAAATGTGCTAAAAGTTTACTAATAAGAAAAATGTGTATCTTTTAGCCTCAATTTTTAAATGAACTTTAATGAAAGCAACAAATAAGAAAAACAGGAAAGCAGAATTCTAATATACAATTTAGCAGCTAGTGAATTTTTGTAAATGTTTTATACTGAAAGTGACTCTAACAAAAAAATTTTTATCTAAGTATATAAACATTCCTGAAAAGATGATGACTTTAGTTCGATTTGGTCCAAGAGCAATGTATTTTCCAAATAACAGGTTTAAATTTCAATCTCTTTGGGCTAACTAGCTAATTAAAACAACAGTAAGACCACTGCTCTTCTAGGCAGTCAACACTATGAGGGTAAGGAATAGTGTCAAATTCAGCTCATATCCAGCAAATTCCTTGTACATAAAAGGTAACAGATATTTAAACATAAATTATGTTATTAAGAGTGCAAACTTCTAGAGACCTGTTTAATAGATTAAAAAGCTTACATGTGGGGGGAGGGGGAAATTAGTGTAACACAATGACAAGTTTAAAACAATTTTGAAAAAGAATTTGTCCTCAAATGTAAATTTTCCTCAAAGCAAAAGCCACCACGTTCACTTCAACCCATAAGAAAACACTTTGATAATAAAACTAATAAACTATTTACTACCTCAGCCGCCATATACAGTATATTCAACCCACTTACCTGAAGACTAATTTTGCCTTTGTTCTGTAGTTTTAAAGCCTAGCCTGTTTCATGGAAGGCAAATATTAATCCCCTTATACAACTCCTTTCCCTTCCCACCAGGAGCATATCCTATAAAATTTAAGTGTTAGAATTTAGTACTTGCTCAAGTAATCTCCTTTAATCTTTAGTTCCACATTGCTCCAGAATATCAGTTCTCTCTCACTAATGATCCTAAAAGCATTGAAAAAAAAACTAAGAACTTAAGAGTTCACAGAAATAAATATTAATTCCCTACAAGCTTAGCTTCTCCACCTAAAAATCAACATGTTTATTTCATACACGTGTGTATGTATATATGTAATATACATACACACACACACACTCACTCTCTCTCTTCCATACTTAAAAGGATTTATCATCTCATCATTACTCCCTCCAATGATATAAATCACAAACAAGGTGTAATTTAGAAGATGGTTTTGGAGTAATGAACATTTCCAAGCTGAGCTTATTTGGTCATTAGACAACGGATGTACAGTCCAACCAATCAAGAAATATCACGAAAAATAATATATTCTTCAGAGATGCTGGCATTATAAGAGCCTAATTAAATTCCAAGGCCTTTTAAGTAATATTCTCCTTGTTTTTTCCTTATTCTTTCCTTCCAAAGCAGAATGAATGGTTCACATGTACTGAATTTAACTAACAATTATTAAGCATTAACTAAGTACAAGAAGGGAGACAGCACGGTGTAGAAAGACCTGGTTTTAGCTCTGGCCTTTGATCCTTAATTGCTATGTGACCTTGAGTAAATCTCTTAACTTTTCAGTGTACTTACATAATTCTCTAAGGCTCTAAATCCCAGGACAGTTGTCAATCAACCTTGGTTGAGGGAGAAATTTACTCAGTGTTCAGATTTTTTTTAAAAGCAGAATAGATTGGATTGAATACTGGGGCTACGAAGATGAATAACACACAGTTCTAGCCAGTATCTACACATGAGTAATTCGAATACAAAACAGAATAGGTTATGTGCAATAATAAGGAGCTTCTAACTGCTATGGGAAATTCAAAGAAAGATCATTCCTTGGGGGAGTAATCCATATAGGAAAAAGTATCAACTACATAAATTAAAAATCATAAATCTACAATGGTTGGGTTTAGATTTTTTTTATGGAAATTACTAATAGTCACTTCTAAGTTTTGGTATCATTCCTTTCATGGGTCAACAAACCTGGTACAATTGCCTTTTGTCCTCGTCCCAGACAACCAGCTTACCCCAGTGGGCTTCTTTTTATACTACATAAAATTTTTGAAAGAATGTTTACATTTATATGTAAAGGTATGCATGTATTATGCATTAGACTCAGTTTCCCTATTTCACCCAGGCTAGAAGTAGCTACTCATAGGCCCAACTCCACTGATGATCAGGACAGAAGCTTTGATCTGCTCCATTTCCAACCTAGGCCAGACTGTTCATAAATAGGCAGATTTGCAGACATCTATTTTCAGAGTCTCACTATACTGATGCTAGACTTAGTGTGGAAACTTTAGCCCTAACAAAGGTCAGAACTTCTGAGCTCAAGCGATCTACCAGCTTCAGCCTCTCCATAGGGACGGGCCTTCACCACTACACATGACATCTAATACATTCTAAAAAAAAAACAATTTAGAAGAAAATCAGGAAATTAGGGGGGAAAATCTTTGTAAAAAGCTTCTCTGGTTAAGGTCTCATTTCTAAGATATATATGGAAGTAATTCAAATCTCTAAGAATGAGCCATTCCCAGTGGTCAAAGAATATTAATAGGCAGTTCTCAGAGGAAGAAATCTATTCATTGGGTATATAAAAAAATCTTTAAATTACTAATAATTATAGAAATTAAAACAAATTAAAATAATTCTGAGGTAGCACTTTACTCATCAGATTGGCAAAGTTGACAAAAATGGAAAACTACAAGTGCTGGAGGAGCTATGGGAAAACAGGTGTATTAGTGTACTGTTGGTCAAACTATGAATTGGTCTAGACATTCTGAAAAGCAATTGGAACTATGCCCAAAAAGCCATTAAACCATGTATACCCTTTGACCCAGCAATACAACTATTAGGTCTGTACCATGAAGAAATGAAAGAAAGAGTTAAAAAGACCTATGCATACAAAATATTTATAGCAGTACTTTTTTTGACAGCCAAGAATTGGAACTGAGGGAGTGTGCATTAATTAAGGAATGGATGAAAAAATTATGGTATATGAAAGTGAAAGAATATTTTCATACTGTAAGAAATGATGAAGGGGATGATGTAACAAAAATGCTACTTGCTGCTACTGTGGCTGTGTAAGGCCAATAACACCAGCACACAGGAGGGCTACTAGCATAGGTTCTTTGATCTGCTTTTTTAAGAAAAGCAACTTTAAGGGGTTAACAATCTTACTTTAATTAAACATACATATATCATTCACTTAGTTCTGGGGAAAAAGTCAGCACCCTGAACTTTGGAGAAAAGACAAACAGAAATTACAAGCAGAAATTATATAAACAGAGCAAAATAACACAAATCAGCAGACAGGCTTCTAGCTGTCTGTTCAAGACATTATATACATAGTTACCAGAGAGAGAAGCATCAACTCTTTCTCAAAGCTCCAATAGCTACCCGCAGTCTCATCTGATTGAATCACACAACACTCTTCCAGTGAGTGAGCCCCAAGCAAAATGCTGACCTCAGAGTACATATACACTTCTTCAGGATCAGAGGGTGTCACAACCATGTGATTCATACCCACGTACCTAGGCCTTCCTGTGACTTAAGCAAGTCATCAAAGACTTCCAGCTCCAATCAAAGACTCTGAAACAAAGGCAAGACTCAAAGGCACTTGATTGCCTTAGTGCTGAGAAGCACTCCAAAACAAAAGAAGAGAAAAAGTCTCACTTTACCTGCCATTACAGATGATTTTGGGAAAATCTGTCTGAACTGATATAAAATTAAGTAAGCAGAACCAGAAGAACAATTTATAACAACAACACTGCAAAGAGAGAAAACCCCAAAAGTCTTAGAAAGTCTGATCAACCAATGACATACCACAGTTCCAAAGCATTCATGATGAAACATGCTATTAACCTCCAGATATAGAATAGATAGACTCGGAGTACAGATTGAAGCATATTTTCTTTTCTTTTGGGAAGGGGGAACAGAGATTATGCAGGAATTTGTTTTACTTGACTAAACATGTTTTTAACAGGTTTTGTTTTTCTTGCTTTCTTAGTGGATAGGAGGGAAAGAAATTGGAACTAAAAAAATGAATTTAAAATGTTTTTGCTTGAGACAATTACATTTTTAAGATACACTAACATGTCGTGGGCAAATAATTATATGACCTCTTTTATTTACAAAGTTAATCCTCCTAATATCTTTTTCTTGTCTTTGTACAATCGCTACAATTTCTACTACTATGTCAAATAAAAGTGGCAAGAATGGATAAGATTGCTTTATCCATTTCTAAGCGTGAATTCTTCTTTTGACCAATAAATACATATTATGCTGGTTCCTTTTATTTTTTGTATTATACTGAGGAAAAATCTATAACTACTTTTTAAAGTGGTGTTTTTTTTTTAAATCACAAATGGTACTAGGGAATTAGGACAGGTTCCTAGGGCTCTAAGTGAAGTCATGTCAGGGGCTGTTAATCAAAAAAAAAAAAAGTTAACTAGTTAGGAACTGTTTAGGAAGCTTGTAAACCATCTGGGCTGATGATTATACAGACTGGAATAGGGCTTCTTAACCTGGAATCCATGAACGTGCTTTTTAAAAAAATAATTTGGTAACTATAATTCAATATAGTTGTTTCCTTTGTAATTCTATATTTTATTTTATGCATTTAAAACATTATTCTGTGAAGAGGGACATGGTATCATCAGATTGTCAAAGGGTGTAAGAGAAGCATGTCACAGTGAGCAAAAGGTAATAACCTTGTTTTAAAGGCTTTTTTATTACCTAAACTTTACTAGTTATTTCTTTAAGTATTCTTTTCCTTGAAAATAAATGTCTTTAGAAAAAAGCACATGTCACGAGATGCAGTAGTCACCACCTATAGCAATCTACTCTTTGATAAACCCAAAGAATCCAGCTTCTAGGACAAGAATTCACTGTTTCATAAAAACTGCTGGGAAAATTGGAAAATGGTAGGACAGAAACTGGGCACAGACCAGTATCTTACACCATATACCAAAATAAAGTCAAAATGGGTTCATGATTTAGGAATAAAGGCTGATACCATAAGTAATTTGGAAGACCAAGGAATAGTTTACCTATCAGATTTATGGGAAAGGGAAGAATTCATGACCCAACAAGAGATAAGAGCATTACAAAATGCAAAATGGATAATTTTGATTATGTTAAATTGAAAAGTTTTGTGTATGAAAAAAGCCAATACAACAAAGATTAGGAGCGAAGCAGAAAACTTGGAGAAAATCTTTACAACCAGTGTCTCTGATAAAGACTTCATATCTAAAATATACAGGGAACTGAATCAAATTTATAGGAATATAAGTCATTCCCCAGTTGAAAAATGGTCAAAGGATATGAACAGGCAGTTTTCAGAGGAAGAAATTAAAGATATCTATAGGCATATGAAAAAATGCTGTAAATCACTATTGATTAGAGAAATGCAAATCAAAACCACTCTTAGGTGCCACATCTCTCCTGTCAGATTGGCTAACATGAAAAATAGGAAAATTATAAATGCTGGAGAGGATGTGGGAAAATTGGAACCCTGTTACATTGCTGATGGAGTTGTGAACTGATCCAGCCATTCTGGAGAGCAATTTGGAACTATGCCCAAAGGGCACAAGTGGGAAAGGGACCCATATGTACAAAAATATTTATAGCAGCTCTTTTTGTGGTAGCAAAGAATTGGAAATCAAGGGGATGCCCATCAATTGAGGAATGGCTAAACAAGTTGTGGTACATGAATGTAATGGACTACTATTGTACTATAAGAAATGGGGAAGATACGGACTTCATAATAATCTGGAAAGACCTATATCATATGATGCTGAGTGAGAGGGGCAGGACCAGGAGCACATTGTACACAACCACAGATATATTCATTATCTATCTATCTATCTCTATATCTATATCCACAGATATAGATATAGATATACATATACATATACATATACATTCTGTGATGATTAACTTTGATAGACTTGGCTCTTCTTAGCAATACACAGTTCAAAGACAACTCCAAAGCACTCATGATAGAGCTATCTACATCCAGAGAAAGAACTATGGAGTCTGAATGCAGATTGAGGCAAACTATTTGCTCTCTTTTTTTTTTTTCTTTTTTTTGGTTTTTTTCTTCTTTCTCATGATTCCTTCCATTGGTCATAATTCTTCTTTCCAACTTGACTAGGGTGTAAATAAGTTTAATGGGAAGGATTATGCAGAAAATATATCAGATTCCATGCTGTCTTGAGGGGAAGGGGGAAGAGGGAAGGGGAGGGTGGGGAAGAAAATCAGGAACTCAAAAACACGCAGAACTGAGTGCTGTAAACTAAACATAAAAAAATCTTAACTTTAAAAAAAAAAAGCACATGTAATATAAGGCATGTGACAGGGAATGAACCTAGATTCAGTAAGGTCAGACACTTTTTGAGATGTTCATGGCCAAAATGATAGTGACCAAATGAGTTTTAACTGACTCACATGCTTTGAGGAAAACATAGGCCAAATGAACCTGGTCCTCTGGAGTCAGTTGAAAAAAGGAAGTGATTCCCAAAAAGGATTGTGAACCAAGGTGGGGCTGTTTTATATAAAAATTAAAATTGTGTACTGCATGAAGCTAAGAGATTTGTTCCTAATACAATGCAAGACAAATTTAGGATACAAAAAAGACCCTGATAACCTACAATAACATAATGATTCTAAATAAGATAAAATTTGATATAAGCCCTAAATAAGCACACTTACAGAATAAAAAGACATTACTAGAGAGAATACCAAGTGAAAATGATAATGGAAGTTTTAATACGCTACATACTCAAAATCAGTCAGGAAGATGATGGTGGCAGCCAAAAAAGGCAACGTGCTCTTTGACTATATTAACAAGAGGATTGATATCCTTGCTATATCTGCCACTAATTAAATCACACCTGAAATATTGTGCCTAATGCTGGGCATCACATTCTCAAAGCTGAAACATGATCAGAAGAGGACAACCAGGATGAGGAAAAATCCAAATCCATGGCATATTAGAGAGCAACAGAAATAACTAGGGGTATTTAGCCCAGGAAAAAAAAACACTGAGGAAAAGTAAAGTAATTTTAACCATCTAAAGGATTGCCATGTAGAATGATTAAAATTCTGCAGTCTCCCATAATGTAGAACTGGGAGTAATGGGAAGATAAATAGATCTTCTATTTATCTGTTATCTATCAACACAGACTATATGTAACAAACTAAACCAGAAAATGCTGACAAAGATAGATGACAGCTATTCGAAGCTATTTAACTATATTGTATATATACAAGTACATATACACACTCAGACATACATATATAACACATATATGTGTATGTATATCTAGACATTGACCTCTAGCTATATGTCTACATGTATATATCAAGATATTAACTATATGTATAAATATAGACATAGATGTATAAATATAGATATCATTCATTCCTATCTTGATTCCTGAATTATGGTTAATATGTTTTCAAAACAACATACTAAGGCTTTCAAGAACAAAAAGTCCAAGTGGCTGTCTGTATCTTCTCCACCAGGAACACGAAGTAGGAAGATCCTATGCCTTCAGGGCCACAAAGGCACAGAGCAGCTAGTTGCTTACTCTTCCCCATGGAACTGAAGCTCTATTCTATCCCCTTTTAGTTGGCTCTCCTTCAACTCCTCTGTCAAGAGTGTCTGCTACTTGCAGGCCAATTGCCGATATGTTATCCTTTTTCCTCTGATTTTCTTCCTCCTTTCCCACCTTTATTTCACTTCCAATACCCTACTCAGGGCCTTAGAACACATAAATCTCTGCCCTCAGAGTATACACAGCTTAGTTTCAGAGACAATACAAATACACTAAGGCTGGAAAGGTAGGTGAGTATCAGGCAGTGGAAGGAGATTTGAATGCAAGGGCAGAATATCTTAGGCATGTTAATCCAGTGACAGTGTTGAAGATGGATTGGTGGAGAAATACCTGGAGGCAAGGAGACCAACTAGGGGACTACTGTACTAGTCCAGATGATAGACAAAAGTCTGAGTTATGTGGTAGTGGTAAAAATGGGAGGGGAGAGATGTGAGAGACAGCAAAAAGAAAGAACCAACAGGACATGGAGACTGATGGACTATAAAGAGGCAAAGGAGAAGGTTTCTCTTGACTTCCCTCCTAGGGAAAGAAGGTGATCTCTTCCATCCCAATAATCAAGGAAGTAGCTGGGATCAAAATCAATCCACTAACAAGCATGTGCAAAGGCATCTATTATTTTGCTAGGTATTGTGCTAAGTGGTATGAACACAGACAAAAGTGCAACATCCTCAAGAAGCTTTCATTATAACAGGGGAAACATTCCCAGACAGGTGGTAAATGACATAACTGAGTTGTCTGTTTGTTTTTTAAGCTGGACAGATGAAATCCATTTTAGTTAAACAGGGAGAAAATGCACATGTGATAAGGAAAGTCTCCCATTCAGGAATGCCTTTGTAAAATGCTGTACTCAAGGAGGTACAAAAAGTGCAAAAGTCTTCAGTTACAACACAAAATTTCTAAAATCTGAAACATTTTCAAAACAGAGAGAAGATATGAAAAATAAAACTTTATATTCAAAACCAACTTCTTTTAAAACAGAGACAAGCTCCTCCAACACAAGCATCAAAGGGCAACAGTTTACACATGTTTAATGCTAGAACTGCTGGTCCTGGAGTCAGGAAGAGCAGAGTTCAATTCTGGCCTCAGATACTTAACTAGCTGTGTGATCCTGAGCAAGTTACTGTCTACCTCAGTTTCCTCAACTGTAAAACGAGGATGATGACAGTACTTACTTCTCAGAGTTGTTAGGAAAATGAGGTATCTGGTAAAGCATTTTGCAAACCTAAAAAATCTGCCTCTGCCTCACTCTCTCTGTATATGCTAAATAGCTAATACTGTTCTTAGTTACTAGATTGAAGCTTGTTAACAAGTCAACATTAGGAACACCTGAACTCTACTTTTATATTAACTTCTCAAAATTTCCCACTCTCTCAAGTCCCTTTCTCTTATGTTATGACACACATTACTTAAAATTGTTAACTGTAATTCATCTATATGCATACCTGTTTGGAAGGTAGGATTTGCTCCAGGGTACATATTAGGGGAATAGGCAGGAGCAGCCGCTGCATAGCCCATTGGGAAGCCAGCTGAGGGGAAAAAAAGTTTCCAAGGTTATTCTATGAAATAATAATACTTTTATAATTTAGCTTGCCACAAGTACTTAATATTAAAATTCACAACCAAAATGCCTGACTCACTCGTAAAGTCAGAGCAATAGAATATGCTAGCAGACATTGTCTCCTGCTGTCTTTTTTCAAAATTGTAATGGGCCATGTTCAGAGTGATGTCTGAAAGCCCATGATTAAATACATATAACTTCTGAAGAAATGAGAAGTGGTATGGTATAGTGGACAGCGAACTGGCTTTTGGGGATAGAAGAACTAGGTTCTGGTCGTGCCTCTACCATCTAATACCATGTGAATTGATGCAATTCATGTAACCTCTCAATGTCCAGACAAACTTCTTGAAGATTTTAACGTGCAAAGAAGGACCACAGGTCCAGTCGACTTCTGAAGACTATAGCATCTCTTCAGGTCAACTAAAAAGGTTTTTGGTGGTTCAGCAAGCTCCAAATCTACCTAACTGTAATATCATCCAAACAAATTTAACCAACTTAAAAACAAAACTGTGAAAGACATTGTCAAATAACTTGACGAATAAAGTGATTTCTGTATATAGCATCTTAGTACACTAATCAAAAAGTGAAAATAGGATTAGCTTTTAGATGACTTTAATTTTTCATTCAGATAACATTATATTCACATTATTTTCTACAATACTCACAAGCTATATGCTTAATAATACTTTCTGGATTTTTACTGCAGAGCAACAAAAATTTAAAGGTTTGGATTTCTATTGTTCACCCTCTTTCCCGTTTTAATAACTGGAATGAACATTTGTCAATCTCCAGCCTTCAGGCAACATTCCCTTTCTTCAATTTCTCAAATATGTTTTATAGCAGTCCTAAAATCACTATTCTTTGTTACTTTTGGTTAAAAATAACTAGACTTAGGAGACCTGAATTCTTGTTTGAGGTTATTCTACTGTTACCAATTAGATCATTTTTCCTTGATGAAGAAAATTCAAGTTAGAACATTTATTAAGCACTTATTTTATGTAAGACACCTCATGAAGCAATGGATAGAGTAAGATACAGTCCTTGACCTAAATATTTTAATAATAAAGTAAGAAGAGGTAAAACATGAATAATTATGAGATTATTTCCATATTAGGAGGAGATGATTCAAGAAAGGGAGGGACAATGCTGGCTCTGCCATTTACTACCTGTGTGACCTTGGTAAAGTCACTCTCCCTCTCTGGTCCTCAAGTTTCTTCATCTGTAAAATGAGTGAGTTGGACAAGATAACCTCTAGGCTTCCTTGAAATCAATGATCCAATGAGAACATTCAAGGTATTGGGTGAGAACGAAGGCAAAAAAGGGAATGTCAAGTTCAGAAGTCCAATTGGAAGGACTGTAGAACACAAACACACAAACAAACACACACACACACACACACACACAGAGTATGAGACTGCTAGAAAGGTGAAATCAAAACAAGTTTTTAGAAGATCTTGAATGCCCCCCAAAAGGAAGTTAGATAGGGATATCAATTAGAAAGCTACTATAACAATAGATGAAATAGAGTAATTATAATAATTATCCATACCACATTAACACAGTGCTTAAAGTTATTTTTTTTAAAACTAAACTATTCTGTGAAGTAGTACAAATACTACTATCCCTGTTTTTCAGATGGAGAAACTGAGACTCAATCAAAGATATCATGACTTCATGGTAACATAGCTAGTAAAATTTCAGTTGGTGCCAGAACATAAACTCAGTCTCCTGGCTCTAAGCCCAGTATGCATGTCTGATTTGGAGTAAAGGCAACAGAAATGTAGCAAGATGTGGATTTGGAAAATATCTCAGAGGTAGGATCAACAGATGTGGCAACAAACTGGGCAGCTAGGTAGCAAAGTGGCTAGAGCACTAGGCCCATTCAAGAAGACCTGAGTTCAAATCAAGCCTCAGACAATTACTAGCTGTGTAACCCTGGCGACGAGTTACTTAACCTCTGTCTTCTCAGTTTCCTCAACTGTAAAATGGGGATCATATCAGCCTCTGCCTCCCAGAGTTATGGCAAGGATCAAATGTGCAGAGTGCCTAGCATAAAGGAGGCATTATATCTGGCAATTAGTATCATCATCATCATCATCATCCAACTGGATATGAGCTACAGCAGAATAGGAAGATTTTTAAAGCTTGGACAACAAAGAGAATGGTGAAACTATTAACAGATGATGAAAGTAAAATAGCTAAATAGTTTGCCTTCCTTTATCATCCTTTCTCATTATGTCATCTGCCCCAATCAGTAAGCCTGTCACTCCTTTGTTTTTTTCTTAGCCCAAATATAACATGTACAAGTCCTTTTTTTTTTTTTGAGGTCATCAGCAGTTTTTTGTCACTTCCATAGGGCTTCAGCCTCCCTGAATCTCTTCTTTCTTGTTCATACCACTTTTCTGCATTTGTCCTTTTCATGTACCCCATGTATAATTTTCATGTAGCCCCTACTTTCTTAAAATGGCTCCCTCCCCCTTTAGTCTCTTGTCAAGATTTTATATAGTGGTAAAGTTGAAATTTCATTATTTAGACTTTTACCCCTTATGTTGTATTTCCTTTTAAAATCTCTAGCTATAAGATCATATATATTTTTTCTCCCTATTTTTTGGAATCTGTTTTAGTAAAGTTTAGGTACACATCCAAGTTAAGTTTAACATTCCCTTCCTTGGCTATTACAAACTTTAAAGTAAATTACTTTCTCCCCAAAGCATCTGCCAATACTACATCACTAACCCAATTCTTCTTAATTTCAATTAAATCTAAAATAACGGTTCCTTTCTTTGCCTTCTCTGCCTTCTTGGGAGATGGAAGATGCAATTAGACAAGTTAATAATTTATCAGATACTCTGCTTTTAGAAGAGTAGGATTTACAACAAGTCTACAGAGGAGTGAAGTCTTCCATTACTAAAATCTTGCCCAGGTGCCAGTTTGGTAATTTGCATTAGGGAAGTATCAACCACATCCGTATTTGGTTAGGCAAAAATTTATAATATAAACCTATATAATAACATGTTTATTTCTTTTATCCTCACTCAAATGCTTTCCAATATCTCTACACTTTTAGAATCACTTTATATAGGGGAAGCAGGGTATTAGAGTGTAGGAAGAGCCAAAAGATTTGAGCTGAGTTTCAACTCAGCTACCTACTAGGTATATGATCTTGAGCAAATCACTTAAACTATCCCTGTGTATCAGCTTTCTTATCTGTAAGGTAGGGATGATAACATTTATAAAAATTCTACCTAACGAGGTAATTGTGAGGATGAAATGATACCTAGACGATTTTGTAAATCATAACATATTCTATGAATTATCACCATAATCATCTTCATCATCTTTATTCAGTGCTTTTCCCCCTTCTACTTCATAGAATTATAGCACTTCAGAATTTAAGCGCACCTCAGCGCTATGTCATCCAACTTACATTTGAACAAGAACTCTCTCTATTGGTCATTCAGCCTTTACCTGGGGACTGAAACTGAGCGAGAATCTACTACTGGTTAACAAAGTCCATTCCACTTTGAGATAGCTGTAAGTGATAACGTTTTCCCTTATATCAAGCCAGAATTTGCCTCTTTGCCATACCTACCCACTGGTCCTTGTTTTGCCTTTTGGAGCCAAACAGAATACCAATCCATCTTTAATGTGTCAGCCCAATTATTTACGTCCTCCCTTCCTTAAGGCCTCTCTTCTAAAAACTAACAATCCCTAGTTGTTTCACTTAATCTTCATGTGAAAAGAACTTGAGGACGTTAAGCCTCCTAGCTACCTGCCTCTATAATATACTTTCAAGTTTGCCAGTGTTTTTCCCAAAATGTGGTACTCACAACCAATCAAGTATTCATAAAGTGCTTACTATGTATGTGCCAGACACTATCCTAAGTGTTGGGGACAAGAAAAAAGCACAAACAATCCTTGCATGCAAGGGGTTTACATTTTAATAAGAAAAAGGTGGGGGGGAGAGGAGAACAAGAGGTTCGATGAGAGATAAACCTAAAAGGGAAGGCACTAGCAACTCAGAGAACCAGGAAACTCCTACAGAAGATTCCTGATGGAAGCTTGGGATAGTCTATTACTGTCAAGCATAGTACTCACCAACAGTAATAGACAAGTTTGGAAGAGACGTGAGTTTGGGGGGAGGCAATGAGTTTTGTTTTGAGAATGTTGAGTTTGAGATGCCTATGGGGCACGTGGTTCAAAATGTCCACTAGGTAGTTGTTGATGTGGAAACGGAACCCAGGAGAAAGTCTCAGACTGGACATATGGATTTAAGGACCACATAGTTAGAAAATAATGGAACCTATGGGTGCTGATAAGATCAACAATTAAGAAAGTAAAGAGAGAAAAGGGCCCAGGTCAAAGTCCTAGGGGACAGTTAGTGGGTGTGACTTGGATGAAGACCCAGCAAAGAAGACTGTGAAGAAGTCAGACACCCATGAAAACCAAGAGAGAGTAGTGTACTGAAAACTCAAAGGGAAAATATCTAGGAGGGAAAAGTGGTCAACAGTGCCAAATGCAACCCCACATTCCAGGAGTGGTCTCACCAGGGCAGACTACACTGGAATTATCATCTCCTTACAACTCTCTTAATGCCGCCTAAGATTACATTTGTTTTCTTGGTTGCAGTATTAGAATGCTGATTCATATTGAGTTGGGATATTCTCTAGGCAAATTGTTGTCTAGTCATGCCAACCCATCTTATACTTGTGAAATTGAGTTTTTTTAAACCCAAGTGTGTATTTATGATTATTAAGCTTCATTTTATTCAATTTTGCCCAATGTTCCAGCCTGCCAAAGTCTTTCTGAATACTGGTTTTCATTTAGGGTGTTAGCTATTACCTCCTAGCTTTGTGTCATTTGCAAATGTGATAATCATATTATTCATGAATATATCTAAGTCAATGATAAAAATATTACACAGGAAAAAACCAAGTACAGATCCTTGAGGCATTCTATTTAATATCTCCTTCCATGCTGACAATGAATCATTAATGACTACTCTTTGTAGCCACCCATTCGACCAGTTTTGAATCCATCTAATAGCAGAAACCCCTACATATGGAGCCAGACCTGGTTCCAAAAACCAGCTCTGCTACTTTCTACATGTTCTGCCTTAGATAAGCCCCTACAACTCTCTGGACATACCTCTGTTTCCTCATCTGCATCAGAAGAAGAGTGAGATGACCTCTGAAGTCCCTCAAACTCTAAATGTACAATCCACTTACTATCCATCTTTTCCATAAGAATAGCATGAGACACTGTGAAATGCTTCATTAAAAATCTAATACATCATATCTGTTCCTCAGATCTATAAATTTAGTAACCATGTCAACAGAAAAAATAAGGCTAATTTGGCATAACTTGAGGAAATTATGCTGTTAAATCTGTTTCTTTTCAACAAGGTATACTATTCTACTGCCAGAATCTAAGTCATGAGGCCCATACCACCAAGTTTTAATAATAGCTGAGATTTTATTTACCTTTTTTGTTCAAGTTCAAGTTCACTTTGCTTTATTAGCCATATTTTGTACACTGGTATATACCTATTTGAGAACATAAATATCATTCTAGAGTCATTTTTACTTAAAAATTATTAGGTACTGCACCTCAACAATACAGTTTCTATGTTGCAAGAAGTCCTCCAAAAGATTAGATTTTATATAGTTTATCTAAATGCTTTTTTCTCTTCCTCTCTAAATTCACTTTAAAGTCCTCTTGAATCAATATATCTCTGGCCAAATACATTTTTCTCCAGTCTCTGTAAGGTCCATTCTCTCTCTTGCCAGAATCCAAATGCACTGATATTATAGGTTTTGATCCAGGAATTCAACTTATGGTCTGATACCATCTATGTAATCAACTATTCATTTCCTAAAATTTCCTGTATTTCCCAAAGTCTTGATCACCAAATTGAAGAGATGAAATTATCCATGTGAGCCTGCACACTTTTCAATTTCTTACTTAAAATTTTCAACTAACTAGAGATGCACTCCAAAGCTCTACAATCATTCTCCTCTATGTCAATCATCAGAATTTATCAACTACCATTCTGATAAATTTTAACAGGATTTCCATCATATCTCAGACTTTCCAGAAAGACAATGCCCCTCCAAATTTTCTAGGTCAAATCTATAAACTATGACCTTCATACTCCTCAAAAAGAGGCTATGCATCACCATGATACATCTTTTTTCCCTTTAGGGGAGAAAGAGGATTCTTCCCACCTTCCAGTGCCTAAGAATCTTCCTCAGGGATCCATGGTCTTGTGATAGCACTTTCTCTGAATGTCCAGACTCCATTCAACAAGAAGAGCTTCATGGTTGTTGTATAGCTCCTCTTTACAGAGGACAGATAGCATTGGGGAAGAGTCAGAGACAGGATGGGGAAAGACAGATGAGGGTTAGAAACATATGTAAATACCTTAAGGCCCAAGAAACAGAGAGAATACAATAGAAAGAGAGTATATGAGGTCAAGGTGGAAGGAAAATAAGATTAAAGTACCTATCATATATATCTAAAATATACAAATGACAATAACTTTCCAAAGAAGATTTGGGTATGAATCTAGTTCTATGTGCTAGAAAAAAACAACTGATCAGGCCAAAGATTATCAAGAAAATTTCTAGATTGTGTCAAGGGCAATATTCTAAGTCACAAAGTACAAGATCATTTATGGCAATGTGCTTCTTAATTTAGTCCTTACTAATTGATGATCTAAAGACAGATAGAACCACAACGAGATACCAATGATGGTCATATTTCCAAAGAAATTGAGCAATCGGTGAAACTGACATTAAATTAACTTTAAGAGAGCAGAATTTAACAAAGAGTACACTAATTAAAACGACCTGATGAAAAGAAAGTATAAGAGCAAAAGAAATTTTAAAAGTTAAATGGTTTTTACATAATCACTTTTATGGGCATAAAAACAACCTCCGGTGCTTTCAAAAAACTGAAGGAATAAAAACAAACTGGTTAAGCAAAGCTACAAAGCACTTAAAGGCAAATGGGAAAGCCACCAAATGTGGAAAATGGGCCAGACTACTGAGTATAAAAAACTAGTATAACAAAGTAGTGAGAAAACCCAAAAAAAGCTAAAGCAATAAAAGAGAAACTATTTAAAAGCTCCCCCAAAACCCTTCCATCTTAAAACGAAAGAAAGATGTAAGGGGAAAAAAGGCTGTTCCTTGAGAGAAAAAAATTATCTAACCAATAAAGTTATATGCTCTATTTACCCCTCTTAACATGCCTAATATTTGAATTAATGTTGAGAAAACTTCACATCAGAGGGATTTGTCCCCTTTTCTCTCCCTTGTAAATTATAAAAAGACCAATGTTTGTAAATACAAAGGCTTTACACTCCTAATCTACTTCACCTTCTAAAACCATCAATGAATCTCATTTTCAAAGGTCAATAACAAATACTACTTTGTAATAACTTACCTGGATAACCAATTCCTTTGGCATTTGCATAGGGAACCCCTGAAGATCCAGGGCTATAAACAGGATTCATGATTTCAAGAACTGAAGAGAAAAGAAAATAAATTTCAGGTAAGCATTGGTCTCTCAGATTCTTCTATGGGCATATTTCTAAGGAGTTCTCTGGGTACTCTATGGGCTTATCCATAATTTAAAGATGGGCTGTACTAGGGTCTTAAGTCATTATAGCAAACAAAGAAAATGGCCAGTTGTTCCGTTTACCCTAAACGATAAATTCAGGAAATAAACTGTAGCTTTGGTTTAAGAGATACTTTTCTGGTTTCCTGGGCTACAGAGAATAATCTGCCTGTTAAAACGATACTTAATTACGATGATTAAATAACAATGACAACAAGAACTTGCAAGTAACATTACCAATAACTCCAGACAAATGGTAAGAACCATGGCCTAACCAACTCAGTACTTTGCTTCAGGGACATTCGGTGGAGGGAACAGTTATTCTAACCAGAGTCAATCTTCGAAGTTAAAGATTATAGCTAACAATTACATAGCACTTTAACGGTTTGCAAAGCGCTTTACATACAGAACTCATTTAACCCCCAGAACCCACACTACGAGAAAAGATATTACAGATGTTATGCCCATTTTATAGATGAAACTGAAGCTGGAGTTGAACAATATTCTATGAACTGGGTATAGCTAAGCAGCAGTAATAATAGTCTACCATATAACTGTAACTGTTCTTAACGATGATATTCAATATTCAGGCTTTCTCTAACCCCAAACTCTCCCCGGAATGTCAGTCCCATATTTTCCATTTTATGTTGGATATTTTCAGCCATATATCCTGCAACCACCTTAAACATATCATAAAACTGAATTTCTTGTGATAGCTCTGTGGAAGGTCATTTGATGGACTTGATGAAATTTCAAGAATTCTTAAATGAAAGAGGGGGAAAATGACTTATTACACAATGACCACAGTAATATAATGGGGGAAAAAATGAAAAATTTCAGAATTCTATCAACGCAATAATCAATAGAGGCTGACATTTAATTATGCCGTCCACCTCTTCCCACGGGTGTGGTAGGAGGTACACATTTTCAGATTACACTAATAATATGTTAAAAAAAATTTTTTTTTTTGCTTAACTCTTCTTTGTTACAAAAGATAGATGGAGGGAGAGGGGGACAAAGAGGGAGATGGAGAGTGAGGGAAGGAAGGAGGGAGGGAAGGCGTAAAGGAGGGAGGGAGGAAGGGAGGAAGGAAGGAAGGGAGAAATACAGAAAGGGAGGGAGGGAGGAATTTTGTGCCGGACATTGTACTAAGAATTTTACAAATATTATCTCCTTTGATCCACACAATATGACTGGGAGGTAGATAGCTATTATTACCCCCATTTTACAGTTAAAGAAACTGAGGTAGACAGAGGTTAGGTGACATGCCCAGAGTCATTGCTATTGTGTCTGAAGGCTACTTTTAACTCAGGTCTTCCTGACTCCAGGCCCAAGCTTCAATCCACAGTACCACCTAGTTGCATGAGGAAGCATGGGAAATCATTTGAAGTTTGAAAAATACATCAATAAAACTTTTTTTTTTTTATCAGAAGACTGCTTTGACAGCAGCAATGAAAGTAAATCGTCATACCAAGGAAGGCCTAATCCAAGTTCAATAATTCAGCTATGACCAAGGCCTAAAGTAGGGCAAAAATAACAATTTAAAAAATAAAAAAGGTTGATTTGTTTAATCCATTTTCTTCCCTTATAGGCCATTGAAAAGGTTTCCCAACTCCTTAATCCACACTATTCCTTGGCCCTTCAAAGGCCTATTTACAATTTGTACTGCACTGTCTGAAAGCTACTGTTTTTTGTTGCTGTTCAGTTGTTTCAATCATGTCCAACTCTTCATGACTCCATTTGGGGTTTTCTTGGCAAAGAGAATAGAGTGGTTTGCCATTTCCTTCTCCAACTTATTTTACAAATGAGGACCTGAGACAAACAGCGTTGACAAACTTGCCCAGGGTCACACAGCTAGTAAGTGTGTGAGGCCCGATTTGAACTCAGGAAAATGAGTCTTTCTGACTCCAAGCATGGCACTCTATCCACTGAAACATCTAGCTGCCTGAAAGCTATTATTTATATCTTCTAATTATTTCTTGTACTTCTTGTCTACCCTCTAGACAGGAAAAAAAAAAACGAAACAAAACTTCTTGAGGACAAACTGTTTTTGTCCTATTTCTAGTAAATAAAACTAGATAGAGTAAGATTATCTGTTTCCAGATAATTAGAGAGAGATGACTCTAAAATCAAGGAAGTCAGGATGATATAGGAGTATCATGGACCAGAGTGGCAATAAAGAGGGGCAGAAAAAAGAAATTTCATATGAAATATATCAACAGGATTTAGTTATTATTCTAATATTGAGGATGAAGAATGAGTCAAATGATTCCATACTTTTGAGCTTGGGTGATTAAGAAAATGATATTACTGCAATATAAATCAGAAGAAACTTCTGAAGGAAAAATTATGAGTCTGGCTTTTTACACACTAAGTATGAGGTGGGGAGAAAGATGAAATTTTTTTAATGTATTCCAGCTCTAAAATTCTGATTCTATATTATGAAGGACTCAGCTAACAAAAACTTACCAGGGGTAACCTAAGAGAGAAATGGAAAAAAAAAAAATCAGACTCAAAGACAAGACCTGAAAATTAGAAGAGATTACATTTGGAAAATTTTAAGGTGGAAACTTCTTAAAAGCGTTTTTATTATATTCAGACATGTTAAATATAGCCTCAAATGAATGGCTAAGTAAAATATAATGAGTAATAGAGCTATATAATTGCCCCCAACCAAGCAAATTAGTATTACATGCCCAAGGCTTTAAAGGAACGAGGCAGAAAGCCAGTAACAATTTCCATTAGGCTATCTCCTAACCTCTTCAGCCCTTCGCTTTGTACAGAAGTAAATCTCTTTGAAGTATATCTTATTTTCAGATCCTTCACACAGTTACTTTCTAATACTATTAGCTTTTCATGGAAATATGTATTTAAAATAAACTCTAGAGAGACTGGACTACAATTTTCATTTATTTTATGATTTCTCAGTAATACAAGGAAAACAACAGGAAAGAAAAGGCAGTACCATTAATTAGAAATTCTTTTCCTCCCTAAAAAGTGGAAAATTTGAACACCTGGAGAGGTTTGACTGTACTGCCAAGCCTGAAACACTAAATATTAAAGTAAGTACCACACTTTTCTCTCATTGTTGAACAGACATCTCAGGAAAAAGTACGCCATTAATATTCTTAATGATTACAACAGTTAAGCAGATGCCAAATGCTTGATCTAAACGTACAATTAACCCATAACAATAAGAAACTGTAAATTTCTAAATCTAAAGTACCAAAGGGGCTTCAAAACTGAATTCTACTGTATGTGTGTGCATGTTAACAAAATTAGCGAATACTTTCTCCATTTTTGTTGTTCAGTCATTTCAGTTGTATCTTGACTCTTTGTGATCCCATTTTAAGGTTATCTTGGCATAGATACTGGAGTGGTTTGCCTTTTTCCTTCTCTAGCTCATTTTTACATATGAGGAACTGAGGCAAGCAGGGTTAAGTGACTTGCCCAGAGTCAAACAGCTAGTAAATGTCTAAGGCCAGATTTGAGCTCAAGAAGATGAGTCTACTCAAACTTGGGGCCAAGCACTCTTATCTACCATGCCACCTAGCCGTCCTTACTTTCTCCATACCTATCTTCAATTCTTTGTGGACATTAGGCTCCAGTCATCACATACAAGTAATAAAGGGCTAAGTTAAGAGGTTATCCCTGGTTCTTGGGGTTCACTATTAAAAACTCAATATAGGCCTTAGGCCCTGACATGAACAAAGTTTTTCCAAAACCCTATAGCGGTCGTGTCAAATGCAAACAGAAACAGAGGCCACTAATCCATACAAAAGGATTCCTGTGGGCCATGTACTGACTTAGTTTTAAAATGTTTTATGTTTTATGTTTTATTTATTTTGTTAAATCTCTCCCAATTACATTTTAATCTGGTTTGGGCTACATTTATGAGTGTTGGGAGCTTAATGTTTCACACCTCTGCCCTATATAATCTGAGAGTTAAGTACCCATGTTGAGATGGGAAATAAAATCTTTCCACTCAACAGCTCAAACCCCTAGATATCACCTTTTTATGGCTTTACAGTAGTCCATCTTTCTGACTCCTTTTCTGTAGCCTTGAATCCACTGTTAGAGTTTCTAGCATTTTGATTTTTTTTTAACCCAGACTTGTTATTTACCCTGTGTGGGGAAATACTGATGGAGAAACTTCCTCACCTCCATCAATGCAGCTCAGCAACTCAGCTGTAATTTAGTCACCTGGAACATAAGAGATTAAGTACTTGACCATGGTCACAGAGCTAATATATGTCAGAAGCAGAACTTGAATCCAGTCTTCCTGACTCTGTGTCACAACTTTTTAAAGGCTTTTAGTTCACAAATAATTAAGTCATAACAGTTATACTAGTATTCTGGCATGTGTTTTATATTTGAGAAATTCTGTACTTTTAAAAAAATTGTTCATCTATTAAAAAGGAGGCAGTGGTCAAAAAAACCTTTAATTAAAAATGCAAGCCATCAAGACTAAAAAAAAATTATTTTAAGCATATAATTATCCCATCAATACTAATCAGATGAAAAGGCCAGCTACTAGTCTACATTTTGAAATTACTTGCTTAAATTCTTGTTAACTTTAAGCATCTGTGATCACCTAAATAGAATGGCTCTATAAGAAAACAATAATGTTCAAAAAGGTTCAAAGTGCTGGTATTTCTCAAATCTGAAGTAATGGTCTATCAGAAATAATATCAACCACATTATCAAGAGTTAAAAAGAATTTCATTTTAATCATACATCTGAGAATACCTAATAATCTGACATTCTTTGCAAGGTCTAAGCTACTATGTTCCTGCCAGGTATATAAAGGCACAAATGCATAAGATCCCCCCCAAAAGCCCTACACTCATTCACAAGGATTGTTACCTATCAAGATAACAAAAGATATAGATTGAGGCTTTAGCACTGACACGGGAAATCAGAGTGTAAGAATATTAAAGAATCGGACTACCTTAGATGTTAAATAGTTAGAGTTCTTTATTTTATAGATGAGAAAACCATCTATATCAAAAAACTAAGTGAGCTGCTCAAGATCACGCAATTTGTTAATGGAAGAAATGGGACTAAAATGTCTCACTGATTTAGATTATAGATATAGGACAAGATGGAACCTCACAAGCCATCTAGCTCAACACGTTGATTTTATAGATGAAAAAACTAAGATTCAAAGAGATTGAATGACTTGACTATCCAAGGTAAGCACACAGAATAAGCTTCAGAATCAAGATTTGAACTCAGGACCTCTGACTCCAGAACCAAGGCTTTTCCCACTTAATGTGGTTACTATACTGCAGCTGATCATATCAAGAAGAGTCTTCTTTTACAAGTGTAAAGGATGATGAGATTTCAAACTATGGAATATCAACATAGTACATAACTGTAATAAAATGTATCTTAAGCTATATCACATTTACTACATGGAGGGAAACATGAATAGTTAAACTTTATGAAAATCTGATTCAAACCAAAAAATTAAAGTATAATAGAACACAAATGGGAAAAACCTTCATATACCTATTAGGGCTTATGAAGGAGGCAAATTAAGGAAGCAAAATATATTGCTTCAACAATATAAGCAGCGCAAATAAGTTACGTGTGTAATACATAGTGTAATGGACAAAGAGTTAGTCAAATTCTGCCTCTAACACACTCTATAGATCCTGTGTAAGTCACTTAACATCTCAGTGTCCACAGCAACTAAGTTCAACAGCATCTAAAAATACAAACATAGCCCACAAATCACATGTAAGGCAGCATGGTATAATGAAGAAGGAGGAGGAGTCAGGATGACCTGGGGTAGAATCCTGACTGACACTGATACACATTATATGACCTTATGATAGTCACTTAACCTTTCAGTGCCCTTAAACTCTTAACACTAACTTGCAGAAGTACCTGGAAACTGGATTGGTAGAGATACTCTCCTCAGTTACCTACCAATGAAATCAAAGACCTGATTAAAAACACAAATACATCTCTGACAAAATTACCTCCTAGAAAGCACAGAAATTTTTGTTTGTTTAGTTGAATTTCCACATACATAAGTTCCAAAGTCGCTATTCCACGAAAAATATGTAAAGAGCTCAAGACAATTCCTTGAATAAAAAAGTACCCTGTTTAGCCACTACTGGCTAGCTTAGCTGTGTGATCACCATGCTTTTCTCATACATAAAATAAAATGATTCAAATAGATAACCTCTAAGTCAGGGATTCTTATCCCCTTTGGTGGCCAACTGAAACCTATGGACTGCTTCCTAGAATAATGATTTTAAAAGTATAAAATACCTTAGATGACCAAGGAAACCATTTATATTTTAATGCAGTTATCATTTTTTTTTAAGAACTCCTATAAGTCTAATGGCTCCTTATTCAACCAGCTGATCTTTACTGTTCTATGTATTTGATATTTGTTATGGGTGTGTGCACATGTGGAAGATAGATGTCAGAAAACAGGAAAAATTTTATTCTCCCAATATTACTTTATTTGCTACAAGAAATCTGTTTCTTATTACTAAACAAAATAGCATCAACCTAAACTTAAATCTTAGATGAGGAGTTAAGAGGAATCTGGGTTGTAAATGGTGTATCTTAAAAAGGATCAAGTTGAAGGATGTTTCAGAAAATGAGAAACACTTAAAAGACTATCATTTTAAAAGAATTTTGTGTTCGTTGCTTTTCACATCATTCTCCCATAATTTTCATGTGAGCTTTCCTTTCAGCAGTTAAGTGAAGGCAACTCATAAAAATGTATCTAGGTCTGACCTTAAGCATCTGTAGGTTTGCTTTAAACAGAGTAGGTTATTAGCCTGGGGAAACATCTTAAAGTTATTATATAAAAGTTAACCTAGTCTGTGCTCCAAATTTTCTCTTCGAAACTAAAACAAACATCTCCTTTAACCATTACCCTTTCAAAACTAGAGATAGAAATGCCTTTTGCAGTACTACTCTGAAAAAGTGAAGATATGTTTCCTAAGTAGGGAAAGTGACTTTATCAAAATATTTCATTACAAAGGTTATATCCAAAAGGATTCAAAAATCAAGAAAAACACTGCCCACAGCTATTCATTTTCCAAAATATTTTTTAAAATGCAGCTTTGTATTACCTGACCTAAGAATGGTTAAAAAAAAAAAACAACTCTTCAAATGCTTTACTATCATAATGAATTCTGAACTGCACTTGTACATCCTTGTCTTGGGCATCTCCGAAGCAAACATAGTATTTGCAGCCAACCACTCACTCACCTATTTTTCAACTTCCCACAGTGCCTAGAAGTCCTTCTGTGCCAGAAAAAAATTAACCACCCCAAACTTACTACCGACTTACCTATAAACAGATCTAATTTTTCAGATGCAAGCTGTTCCTAATCAATAGGGAGCTTTTAATTTTTTTTCCCCACTAAAATTAATATCCTTTTCCGGTTGAAAAAATTCTCCTCTCAAATACATGTTGCCTGCCTGCCTCCTTCCCACCAAGCCCGCCTTTAACAGCCCACACATCCATAATCTCCCCAAAGGTCTGATCTTCCCCACACAAATCTAAGAACAGAACTTGAGATACACTGAACACATTCTCTTAACAATAATATATTCCTCAGATGCATAATCAGAACAAGACCTCTGCAATGTAAATTTTTTTTCTACCAGAAAAGATTTGCTCTGGAATATTTTCCCAAATCGCTCGAATGCCTGAATGTCCCCTAAGGGGAGAGTTCCCAATGCTGGGCAGAAAAAAGTGGTTAGGCTAAAGGTAAACCTTTGGTTCCAAGTCTTTAATTTATTTAACAGCATTTATCAGAGAAAAGTGAAACCCTGAAAGGCCTCGTCCTTCCCCGGGGCGACCTGTACTCTAGGAGACTTAAGCATGCAATGGAACAGCCTTTGAAGCTGGGTCTTCCCTTTTGGTTGTTCCCAGGGCTTTCCTATCTTGGGGGGGGGGGGGGGACTACAAGAAACACAAAGTCCCAAACTTCCGGGCCCGCACAGTGCAGGGGAAGTTCACCTGGTTCCTCCTGCCAGTCTCCCCTCCTCTCCGCCCCAAGCAAAGAATCCAGGCGCATCTCCCAACACATTCAATGGTTTGGAGCCCAGCATCTCTACCATAGGGTCTCAGCTGCCATTAAGATCCTGGCAGGAAGAGGCAAAGCACGTTGGGGTTTTGCAGGGGGTGAGGTGGTGGGGAGGTAAGCTAGGTGGGCCCATTCCCTTCCGGAACTAATCCCCGAGACCTGTTCAACACAACAAAGAGAAAATTTAACCTGCATTGCATCAGCCAAAATCTCATTTGAGGCTTGAGGACAAGGGAGAAGAACCGGGGAAGGAATCGAATCCATCCCATCCACCCCGCTCCTTCCTCCCTCCCCCCCACCTCCAAACCCCCTCCCCTGCAGATTCCGGAGAGAACGCACCCCCTGTCAGAACACATTAGTACCCCGGCACACATGCACCCACGTACACTGCTTTTAGAGGGTGGGGAGGTCTCTGACACCTAACACCTGCTCCCCTAAACCGTCTTCCCCCACTTCAAAAAAAATTGGGGGTGAGAAAGGCTTGTCCTTCCCCAAAGCCCCGATCCTATGCACACCTTACCCTAAAGCACTCCTTTTATCCCGACAGCCGAGCGGCCTTTCAGCATCTCCTCGCCTCCATTCACCTTACGCGCCGCCCTCCCCCCCCCGCCCCGACTTCGGAAGCACGGACAGAGGCAGGGCCTTCGCCTCCTCCCCAGACAGCGAAGGGGACGAGGCCTTCAACCACCCCAACCAACCAGCCCCGATAGACACGGATGGAAAGGTAGCCGGCCCCAGCCTTAAGGAATAAAGGCCGCAGGGGAGGAGCCGCGCCGCGGTCCAGGCCGCCGCCCCCCTTTGGGTGTCCCGGGCCCTGCCGGCGCCAGGCCGCAGGCGGCATCTCCGCCGGCCCCGTTATCCCGCGGGCGGCATCCCCGGCCGGCCCCTCCCCCGAGCTCCCTCACTCACCAAGCCGCGACGACGGGGGCGGGCGGGCTGGCTCGCTCGGGCGGCGACTGCAGGGGCTCTCCCTGCCTCGGTCCCCCGGCAGCAGCCTCGGCGGCTGGGGCGCGGGCTCGGGCGGCGGGGTTTCGGCCTCGGTTCTCGGACGGCGCTGGACGCTGGGGTCGGGGAGGCCCCGGAGGAGAGATGCGGCCGCCGCCGCCGATGTTCTGGGCTCGGGGAGCTGATGCTGGACTGCCGGTGCTCGTCGTCGTAGTCACGGCCGGCGCCTTTCCAGAAGCTGCTGGGGCTGCCCGGTCTGCGCGGCGATCCCTCCTTCCCGCTGTCCCTCTGTCTGTCTGCCTCGCCCCCTCGCTCAATCGCTCCCCTCCCGAATCTGCGCAGCAACCGGACAACGTCGCAACCTCACTTCCGCCCGAAATGGGAGGGAGAGAGGCAGAGAAAAGGGGAGGGGCGGAGGGAGAACTGAGTGACTGGCTCGCGCGAGACACCGCCCTCTCTCCGGGCACGTGACCGAGGGCGCCCTCCCTCCCGGGGCCGCGGCCGAACCTCCCCGGCAGCTCCCCCTCCCCCTGCGGAGCCTGCAGTCTACTCCGCTGGGGTTGAGTGAGCTTCCCCGCTGTGCCCTGCGTTCTGCTAGGAGCTTGGAGAGGGAGACAGCTGGCACTGCCGTGTTTCTCTCTGCCTGTTGTCATTCGGGGTGTGTGTGTGTGTGTGCGCGCGCGACAGTCATTGTCATATACAGACACTTAGAAAGTGCCGGGCTTTAGACCGGGAGGGGGGAGGAGGGGAGTAGGCGGAGTGTGCAATGAAGGAGAACGTTATTCCAGTTCTCTTTTGTGGGGCTTTGATTTTATTTCCCTCCCTCTGGGCAAAACAAATTGTCTTCACAGATCTAATTGTCCCAGCCATCTTATTTATCCCGTCTCCTCTTCCACTTCCCCCATCTTTTCCCCTATGCCTTTCCTTTCTTCTATGTACTCTCCCTTTACCATTCCATTTATCCTCGGTCTTCCTCTCTGTTTCTCTCTCCTCCTTCTCCCTGGTATAGTACTTCTCAGGTATTCCACGCCCCCCCACCTGTATCTCTTTCCTCTTAACAGATTTTCCCTACACCCATCAACAAGCATTTACTAAGCACTCTGTGCCAGGCCTTGTGATTACCACTGGGTTCCAGGTGGAATTGGGTCCCACCTCTTACACTTTCGAGATTTATGGCAAATCATTTAACCTTTTTGACCCTGTTTCCTCATTTGTAAAATGAGGGTGATAATACCAGTAGTTCCTATCTCACAGGCCTGTAAAGCTTGAATTAAAATGATCCGGAAAATGGTTTGCACACATTTATTTAATCTATATAAATGTCAAAGCATGCATTTATTTTCTTTTTAAGATTTGTTTTTATTAAACGTTTTACTACAATTTTTTGCATCTAACATCAATACAACTAAGTAATATGGCTTAATAACTTTTAAAATAATTGATTAATTTCAAATAAAAATATTTTAAGTTTTTCAGTCATTCCCTCTTAAGTCCCAGTCAGGATTCTTTGTCTATTCATTTTCATTCACTTTTCTTCTTATATGATGGTACAGTCGATAGTATATACATCATTCTTTTGGATCTGCTTTTTTCCCTTTATATTAATTCATGTGTTCCAAATTTATTTGTATTCCTCATACATGTCTGTCTTAATTGCATTATAATATCACAGTAATGTACTACAATTTATTTTAAAATTATCCTATTATTGTACATTTAGGTTGCTTTCATTTCTTTGCAACTGCATATCATATTGTTAAAAAAAATCAGATCATAGGGCTTTTTTTTGTTTCCAATAATATTTCAGGGTATATTCCCCAAAATGGAATTGTTGGATCAAAGGGTATTATTATTTTTTAATTTATGCTGCCTCCTGTTCTCTTGCTCTGCATTAAAATTCCAAGTTTGCAATTCCATCTACTACATATGAATATACTTCTTTCATCCCAACTTTGCCAATATTGCTTCCCTGCTTTTGATTTCTTTTTAGTTGATAGGTGTTAGGTAGTCCTTCAAAGTTGCCCACTCTACCTGTTTAACCATGCTTCAATCTTCTTTGCTGGATCTTTATTCATGTTATGCCCAGTAACTGTGGGTATGCTCTAAAGCCCTGGCCTGAACCTTCTGTTTTCTCTCTACATTTTCTCAGTTGGTAATCTCATCAATACCTGCAGATGACTGACAGATCTATGTATCCAGCCAGTCTCTCTCCTCAACTCCAGAAATGTTTACCATGGGCCTAGAGAACATTTCAAACTGGATGATACAAAAACATCTCAAAATCAAAATATCTAAAACAGAACTTATATTTTCCCAGAAAACCCCACCCTCCCTTTTCCTAACTTTCTTACTACCATCATTCTAATTTCTCAAATTCACAACCTCAAGCAAAATCCTTGACTCTAGACTCTTGCTCTTGGTTTAGAGTCAAAAGACCATGATTCAAATATTGATTCAGCCACTTACCAGTGGTATGTTGTTCCTTACATATAACACACCATTTCCCTTCTCTAGGCTTTTGCACTGACTGTCCCAAATGCCTGGAATGTACCTCTCCTTAGGATGTCTGGCTTCCTTAAGATTTGGCTCAGATACTGATTCCTGCAAGAGTAGATCTTGTCTGATCTCTCCAATACCTCCCATCTTATTCTGTGTCTTACTCTGTTCCACTTACTCTGTATATAACTAGTATATACCAATTTATATACATGCTATTTCCTCTGTTAGAAAGTAAGCTCTTACGGCAGCTAGGTGGTGCAGTGAGTAGAGCACTGGCCCTGGAGTCAGGAGGACCTGAGTTCAAATGTGGCCTCAGACCCTTGACACATGTACTAGCTGTGTGACCTTGGGCAAGTCACTTAACCCCAATTGCCCTGCCAAAAAGAAAAAAACAACAACAACAAAGAAAGTAAGCTCTTGGCAGGCAGAGACTGTTTTAAATTCAATTTTATTTTTATTTTCATTTCCAAATTCTCTCTCTCCCCTTCCTCCACTTAATGAGATGACAAGAAAAACAGCCCATTACAAATGTGTATACTCATACAAAACAAATTCCCACAGTAAGATGTTAAAAAAAATTTTTAAAGGAAGGAGGAAAGAAAAGATGATATGCTTCAATCTGCGTTTTGAGCCCATCAGTTCTCTATCTGGAGATTGATAGTAAGGTTGATAGAATGTTTCATCACAAGTTCTTTGGCATTGTGGTTGGTCTTTGTGATGATTAGAATTCCTAAGTTTTTTTCAGAGTTTTTTGTCTTTACAATATTGTTATAATATAAATTGTTCTCCTGGTTCTGCTTAGTTCACTTTGTATCAGTTCATACAAGTTTTCTCATGTTTTTTTCTGAAACCATCCCCTTCATCATTTCTTTCAATACAACAGTATTACATCACTTTCATACACTATATCTTGTTCATATATTCCCCAATTGATGGGCACCCCTGAGTTTCCATTTCCTTGCTACCACAAAAAAAGCATATATGTCCTTTTCCTTATGTCTTGATTGCTTTAGAGTATAGACCTAGTAGCAGTATCATTAGGAGTACCAATTGGATCTGATTAGTATTTACCACAAATAGTGGTAATGATGTAATATCTCAAAATCTTAATGAGAAATCCAGCCTATACTGTTCTCTTCTTTCTCTGAATTGTTACAATTACTGTGAATAACAGATGTTTCACCATGCGATCATGTATTTATGCAGTGATTCCCAAATCTTTATCACGAGCCCCAACCTCCCCAGTTTTGTACATTTATTTCCATCTGCATATGAAAAATTACTAAGTTATCCTATCTGCAATTTATATTCAACATGTCTAAAACCAAATTAATTGGTCATTCCTTCCCCCGCTACCTCTGAAGTTCCAATTTTTCATATCCTGGTACTACCATTTTCCCATCCACCTAAGTTTGAACTTCAGGGTCATATTTGATTGTTCCCTCTCCATCACCCACCTCCATCATCACATCCATCTGCACTACCTCCAGAATTGTTCTCTGATCCACACCCTCCTTTCCATCCCCCCACTGCCCTAGTCCAGGCCCTCAAAACTATTCTCCCATGCAACTGATATAGCCTCTTGAACTGTCTTATTGCTTCCAGTCTCTCCCTTCTCCTTCACAAAGCTTCCAAAGTAATCTTCCTAATGCATATATCTTATCATGTTACTCCCTTACTCAAAAACCTTCAAGAGTTCCCTATATCCTGAAAATAAAATACATATTCCTTACCCTGGCAATGAAAAGCCCTTCACCCCTCCACAATATAATGTTAATTTTTCTTTTTAGCCTTGTTTCACACTGTACCTCTTCACAAACTCAATGCTCCAGCCAAGTTGGTTTATTGTCTATCATGCTCATCTTTTCCTGAATTTCTCCTGCCTTATTCTGCCTCAAGGTCTTTCCAGAAACCTAAATCTAGAACAGCTTGCTGTCCTTATCCTTTTCCTCCTTTAGGGCTCAGTTCAAATGTCACTGATTCCACCAGGCCTTTTCTAATCTCCCTAAGCAAAAAGTTATATGCCATTCTCTTTAATCTATGGAAAGAAGAAAGGAAAGAAAGAAGGAAGAAATGAAGGAAAGAGAGGGAAGGAAGGAAGGAAGGAAGGAAGGAAGGAAGGAAGGAAGGAAGGAAGGAAGGAAGGAAGGAAGGAAGGAAGGAAGGAAAGGAAGGAAGGAAAGAAGGAAGGAAGGAAGGAAGGAAGGAAGGAAGGAAGGAAGGAAGGAAGGAAGGAAGGAAGGAAGGAAGGAAGGAAGGAAAAGAAACAAGCATTTATTAATTCCTCACTGGACTGTGCATTTGACCATAATCTTTCATCCATGTAATTTTGTATATGTTTGTACACGTCTCATACCCTCTACTGGATTTTAAGCTTTCTGGAGGATGCTTTTCATTTTTGTATCCTCAGATTAGCACAGTACCTTACAGATGGTACTACCTTATAAATGGTTTTGGTTTGGTGGGGAGGGTATTTGTTGAATGGTTTCCCATTAGCTATAAAATAAATTCTAAATTCTTCAGTCTATGGTGTGAAGGCATAACACATCTACTGTGACCTTCCATAACAACAATAACTATAGGGCCCCACCAAACTTTCTAGCCTTACTCCTCAGTACTCCTCTATGTATATTTTGTATAACAACTAAACAGGGGTTTATTCGTTGTTCTCTAAACACATCCCAAGAATTCATGCTTTAGCATTTTTGTTTATATGATTCCTTCTCTCTGGAATGCTCTCCCACACCATTTTTGCTTGGTGAAATTCTACCCATTTTCAGATTCTACCTCCTCTGTGATCCTTCTTCCCCCTACCCTTAACCAGATGTGAACTCTTCTCTTTTCTGAAATCTCTGTAGGGCTTTTCTTATAGCTGTTACAGTACTTTGCATTATGGCTATTTGTGCACCCTCCCCACTGCCCACTAGATTTTAAGAACCTTAGGGGCAGAGATTGTTTTTCCTTTTTATTCCCAAGATGCTTAGCACAATGCCTCATATATCATAAGTACTATATAAAAATATGTATGTGGGTGTGGATATATGTATGTATACATATAAAATGAATATATTTTATTTTGACAATTCTATAACCAAGATGTGATGTTTATCATCACTTTTGTTGTTGTTCAGTTATGTCCAACTCTTGGTGACCACATTTAGGGTTTTCTTGGCAAAGATACTGGAGTTTGCTATTTTGCTTCTCCAGCTCATTTTACAGATGAGGAAACAGAGGCAAATGAGGTTAAGTGACTTGCCCAGGGTCATACAGCTAGGAAGTGTCTAAGGCTGGATTTGAACTCATGAACATTTCAAGCCCAGTCCTCTGTTCACTGTACCACTTAGCTATTCCTAAATATTAAGGGTGACCACTCTTTAAAAGTTTACTAGTTTCCTCTAATCACTCTTAGAAATTTGAAAGCTGCCACCATGTGAACAGTGGTTCTTTTTAGGGTAACGTAGAAGCAACCATCAGATTATCTATCCAAGAATGAATAATTGATAGAATTAAGTCATTAATACACGCTATCCAGCCAATTATGCCTCTTCAATAAAAGTTCGAATATTAAAATAGTAGTAAGCTTTTGTCTCTAAAAGGCAAAGGAATATTACCTATACCAAGATTTAAAAGCAATATGCCTTCCTAAGTAAAATGTGATAGCTAATTTGCTCACTTTACTTGTTAACTGGTATGCTTAGTCTTGAATTGAATCAAGTCTGAATCACTTGGAAGTGGTCTTCCAAGCTTTGCTTAAGCATTTGGCAGCTGGATTTCCAAGGGTGGCACATGTCTATTTTTCCCCTAATATCTCCAGGTGAGTTTCTCAAAGTAGCTAGTAGCTCCTCATCAGAGGAAGATGTCACAGGTATATTTCTGCTCTCCTGAGGAGCCCTAGTATACAACTTCATCTAGAGCTCACCTTTCCCTTCTTTTGGTGCACAGGGAAGAAGAGCACGTTCAGCAGCTTTTTGGCTCTTGCTCACTCTCGGCTTGTTTTTCCTTTGGTTAATTGAAGCAAGCCTGAAAGAAAACATGGTAGTCACATACCTAGGTTCCCTGTGACTGTCTCTCCCCTACTCTCCATCAGATTTAACCTTTTTCTTGGTTACCCTTGACAACCACTATGGCTTACTCATTCTTCTTCCCTCTTTTTTTTTTCTTAAGAATGGATAATTTACATAGGAAGAAGTTTCTTGAGCTAAACTCTGCATTTCATAATGTGACTTTCTACCTTTCAGAAGGCATTTAAAAAAAGTAAAAAAGACTAGCAGCACTGGGGATCAGAGAGTACAACTTGGGTTCTTAAACAGGTCTTGCCCCTCTTTCCTCTTCTGAAACTCTTGAATACAGAAGAATGGTTTTTAAATATAGTTGCACAATAGTATAGGAATATGAAATTTTAATTAACTTAATAAAGATTTAAGGAAAAATTTCTTTAGAGTTCCCATAAAATTGCTTCAATCCTTTGCATTTTAAATATACTTTACAAATTATTTGCTCCTCTTGAATAAGGCTAATCACATATTTTGATTGTATCCAAAGGGTCAACATTACATGTGAAGAGTTGTTTCTGACTGATTGTTGTGTATTATATGGATATGTATGCACTTTCAAAACATGCATGTTATGTCCTGCATGTTGTTAGGCATGTTGTCACCACAGCATCCTCCCAAGTGATGCTCCATAGAGTGCCATATCTATTGCATGTGTTATTAATATGCATTAATTTTACTTTAGTTTCATTGGTACCAAAAATCAATTACCTGAGATGTCAAGTAGTCCCCGGACTACTGAAATTAGCATGCTAGTGGGTCCGTCTGCTCAAATGTCTGTCTACACCAATCCACCCCACCATTCAACCACTAAAGATTTTCCTAAAGCAGTGGTCCAATCATGTCACACACACCCCCACTCAATAAACTCCAGTGATGTTCTATTGATTCCAGGACCAAATACAAAATGCTCTGTTTGGCATTCAAAACCCTTCATAACCTAGCTGCCACCTACCTTTCTAGTCTTCTTACACCCTACTACTCCCCAACTTGTACTCTTCAGCCTGGCTTTCTGACTGTTCCACCATTAAGACATTTCATCTCAACTCCAGGAACATTTTCCTACCTCTCCTCAGACACTCACTTCCCTGACTTCCTTTAAGTCTCAAGTACAATCCTACCTTCTACGGGAAGCCTTCCCCAACACCTCCTAATTCCAGTGCTTTGTCTCTAATTATTTCCTGTTTATCCTGTATATAGTTTGCTTTGTATATATTTGCATGTTGTCTCTCTCATTAGATTGTGAGCTCCTTGAGGGCAGGAACTATCTTTGGGCTCTTTTTGTATTCACAGCTTTTAGCATAGCGTCTGGCACGTAGTAGGCAGTTAATAAATGTTTATTAGTTGATTGCTAGTAAAAGCATCTTTTTCCTAGTACCAAAGTACTTGAGAAATAAATGAATAACAATCCACATTAATATAGCACTTTTAGACTTATAAAGCAATTTCCTGTGAATTAGATGGCATAAGAATTATCTCTATTTTATAGAAGGGGAAACTTAAACTAAAAGCTGAAGGGACTTAGTTAACCAAGGTCCCCTGTACAGGTCAGAGCCAAAATCTGATCTCAGCTCTCTGAACACCTGGTCCCAATCAATATTCCTTCCTTTATACCAATGTTGTCAAACTCAAATAGAAATAGAGCTTCGCAGGCTACATATTGACTTAGGGATGTTTGATGAACCTGAATTCCAAACAAATAGAATTATATGGTCTCCTAGGATATTTTATTCTGATTATGGGGAATCCTAGGAAAATTATCTTTGCCACACTATCAGGTAAATCTTCCTACTGATCAGAGTAATCTTGCCTACCAGATACATTATCTCTGCCCTACCCCCCACCCCAGTTGCTCTCTGGAACACTAATAAATTATTTCTCCTTGCCTCTCCTTTTGCTAGCTTTCCTGCAGATACCAGTTTTTTGTTATAGCATTGCCTCAGTTTTGAGAATTATCTTATATTAATTATATTTTGGTTTCCCTGATGAAATTTTGGGGAAATACTGGTCCTTTAATAGTCTTTGGAAAGCACCTTAGTCTCATCAGTTGTGCCCTTACAAAGTATTATTTACGTAGGTTACTTTTGCTGGTGGCTAACATCATCCATTTTATAATGATTATCATTAGTGTAAATTCTAGAAGCTATTTCCTCATTTCGTCCAGAAATTCTAAGGTTACATCTTGTTTGGGGCTTGCATTTTCCTTCATACTGACTATGCCTTTGAAAAAGACAATGAATCCTACAGACAGACATTAGAATTCTAGGAGTTTAAGCGATGGTGAGATGCAGCTTGATTTAGAGAGGTTTCTCCATCTGGGAATTTAAAAGCATCGGGTGCCACCTCCTTCATGAGACCCTTCCTCATCTTTCTGGTTGTTGGTGCTTCCCCCACCCTTGTACCCCAAATTATTTTGCACTTACTTTGCATGTATTTTGTATTCAGTTGCCAGCATACATTGCTTCCCCACAGATTAAAATTTAAACTTTGTGAGGTCAGGGACTCTTATGTTTTTGTCTTTGTACCTCTAATGCCTAGCATAGGGTCTGATAAATAAAAACATTTAATACACGCTTATTGAATTGAATCAAATCTAGTGCCTCAAGGTGGAAGAAGAGGGAGTGGATGGAAAGAGGAGAAAGAGCCTGAGAGAAAGATGGAACCAATTTTAAAGATAATTCAAACCGAACGCACCACTTTCTCTTGAGTGCCCTGTGGGTAGTCTATAACAAATACACAGGCCACCTTCTAGCTTGTGGTGAAGAGCAAGTAATTACCAAAGCACTTTGCTGGTGTAGGAGGGCATGTTAATTTCAGGGCAAAAGCAGGCAAGTCAGGTAAAAGCAATGTGTTTTACCTCAATTAATCCTCCTGTGGAGACCCAGCCATGCAATTGAGAGCTGAGTGCAGGTCCAGAAAAAAAGGTACTGCTTATCTGTACAATAGTCCTTTAGGGAGTGTAGTCTTGCTTCACCTTAAGTGTTTTCAATAGCTTGTTTATCTTTTGCAGAGACAAAAATATGGAGAAGCCATTTGCCACCTCCAGTTTCTCAGCTTGAGATGAGTCAAAAAATGAAAGACTGAACCACTTGGGAAATTTAGGTGCAAGATCACAGACTCTCTGAATCTGTCCAATTTTGAATTTGTTTCCTCAGAGGGACTGGACTCTATATCTCCACCTGGATTATTCCAAGTTGCAATTTGAATAGAAGTAATTTTTTCTATTGTTTTCTACATAAAATGATGAAAAAATTGACTGAAAAAGATTTCTGAAATCCCTGAGAATATTGTCATTTAAGAGTCCCCAAACCAACCAAGTTTGTAAAGAGGTGGCAGATCCCATCACATAAACCCTTCTCTAAAGGGAATTTCTAGCCATAGGAAGGGAGCCATGGTGACTGCTTATCTGCTATATTCCAATTTCATCGAAGATGTCCATGAATTTATAGGCGCTTTCCCTCCTCCCATCACCATATTCATGCTAGATACCACTGATGTAAAAGTTTTGAGCAAATTAAAAGTTGTTCCATGAAAAAAGGCTAGGGCATCCTTCCTACATTCTTCACTCTTATGCTACCTAATTGCCTGGATATCTTAAATAAGCAATAATTTACTCAACAATAATCTACAATGGTTTCCTCCACACTAGTCCTACTTTTCTAATTTATTATGGATAGTGAACATGGATTTTCTTTCATTTTTCATTTTATTGTATTTTAAGTTAAATATTATTTTATTTTAAGCTGTAAATTCTCTTTCACACACCCCTTCTCCTCATGGGGAAAACAAGAAAAACAAAACCCATTACAAGCATTTAAAGTCAAGCAAAAACAAATTCCTGCATTAGCCACCTCCAAAAAAATATGTTTGTCTTTACTCTGAGATTGTCACCTCTCTATATGGAAGTGAGCAGCATATTTCATCATGAGTCCTCTTGAATTGTGGTCAGCCCAGGGTTTTCAAAAGCTACTCTCAAGTATTGTCTAGCCGTCATTCAAGGTCCAGCCCAGTTATATGTTGAGAGCCTCAGCATCAGAAAGCTGTCCACACACTGATTAACTTTTTGACCATGGAATTTCTTGAAGACCATTTAGCAAGCATGGGGCAATTAGTCTGCATTAGTCAGTGAAGGGAATAGCCACACTAATGAAACCATGAATCCTTGAAGTGTATCAAAGTGTAATGTATTTTAGGTTCAGATAAAGTGGTGTAGTTCACTGAATGTTGGCCTCAGAGAGTTGAAAACCTGGATTCTAATGCCAGTTCTGCCAACTAACAAGCCATTTGACCTTGGACTAATCACTTATTCATTCTATTCTCCAAATATTTACTGAGCACTCACTGTGAGCGATGTACTGCATACTAAGTGCTAAGGGAGATACGGATGTCTTTGCCCTTTAATGGACACTCCAGTGAAGCTTTAGTTTGCCCACAATTCTGAAATGGGGAGAACTGTTGTTCACTGGAGAAGGCTCTGAGATGCAAGGATACTCAATCCCTTGAGACAAGATTGCATTAGATGGGCATCAACTTGAAAGAAGAGCAAGGTATCTACATGCAGCAGAAATTAGCTAGCAGAGACACAGCCATGGAAGAGGATAGTAGCTAAGAATAGGGAGAGTAGATATAAACCATCGGCAGAGTGCTGGGAGTTGCAGGGAAGAGAGGAAGAATTGTGTCCAGTATGGTCAGGATATAGTGTGATCATGCCAGAGCTATAGTGAAACTTTTTAGCAACCATCAGCATCCCATGATATATCAGTGCTCCACAGTGGGCCCTTTTGGAATTGGAGCAAAAGAAATTCAAGAGGCAGACCCTGTGCTTTAGCACAGGTGATAGGAATCTGAAACTGTGTCTTTCTCCCACGGTGGTGGAGCAACAGGTGCTTATTACCTGATTAAATTCTTTGTCATTTTTCTGTTTATAATAATGTTTTTTTCTTTTGAATTTGTTGTGTATGTGTACTGGAATAGGGCCTTTGCCTTCACAGCCTGATGCTTCTCTCCATGTTTTAGCTTCCTCTTTCCTTGAGTCTAAGTCAGTAGTAATATAGATGTTCTGCTGTCTGCTGAAGGCGTTTTAGCTGAACTAATTTTGGATTAGGAGAGATTCCATGCCTAAACTAACAGTTCTTAGGATAATAACTGCTGGAAACTACCCTGTTTCTGGACGAGGTTGAGGGAGGTACACAAGTAGCAGGGATAGTTTATCCATTAATGCACCATTTTTTGATCAATCTACCAACAAATATTTATTAGATTGTAAGCTTCTCTGTGAATTTATACAGTCATTCTGGGAAGCAACTTGGAATTAAGTAAATCAATTGGCGAAAATATCCATATCATTTCACCTTGAGATTCTACTACTAGGCATATATTCATTTATAGAAAAGGAAGGCCCCATATACAAATATTTATATTTGTATTTTATATTATATATTTTATTTTCATAATTATACTATATTTTATATTTTCTGGTTCCACAAATATTAATAGCAGCACTTTTCGTGGTAGGAAAGAACTGGAAGCAAAGTAGATGTTAGTCAATTGGAGAACGGCTAAACAAACTGTGGTACATGAATATAATGGAATATTACTGTGCTATAAGAGACATATGATAAATACAGAGAAGCATGGAAAGACATATGAACTGCTATAAAGTGATATAAGAAGGGCAAAGAAAACTATATACACAATGACTTATAACAACGTAAATGGCAAAAAGAACAACCACAAAAGAATTGAAAATGAATGTTACAAAATTTCAAAGAATAACCATGGCCCCAAAGAAGGGATATGAGAAGATGCCTCACACCAATTGCTTGAGGAAATGTGTGTGTGTGTGTGTGTGTATGTGTGTGGTGTGTGTGTGTGTGTGCGTGTGTGTGTGTGGTGGGTTGGTGGAGGGTTCCAGGGTATGGAACATTGCATTTATCATTTATCATCACATTTTTCAGATGTATTGATCAATTTTGCTGATCTTTTTTTCTTCCTTTTACTTTTTTTTATTCTTTATTATGTGAACTACCTCTCTGGGAGGGGGGGAGGGATAAAGAGAATTTTAAAGAAAAAAATTGATAAAATGTATTTTTTTTTAAAAATGCAAAAAAAAAAGAAAAGAAAGAAGAATGCAAGGTCATCAAGAGCAGAGACTATTTCACTTGCATATTTATAATACTCCTACTTAGCATAGTGTTTGTCATACAGCAAGCACCTAATCAATGCTTTTAACTTATTCAATCCTTTATTCACTCATTCATTTTGAATTCTTCTTAGGTCTTAACTATGTGTTAGGTACTATGAGGATAAGAGTAAAAGATTGTTTTCAGGAAGCTTGGAGTATGGTTCCATATCTAAATTCTACAAACACAAACAATACAATATGTATACTCAAATGACATAGTGCATAGAATGCCTGGCCTGGAGTGAGGGAAGACTCAACTTCCTGAGTTCAAATCTGGCCTCAGATACTAGCTGTGTGACCCTGGGCAAGTCACTTAACTGTTTGCCTCAGGTTCCTCATCTGTAAAATGAGGTGGAGAAGGAAATGGCAAACCGCTCCAGTCTGTTGGTCGAGACCCCAAATGGGGTCACAAAGATTCAGATATCATGTAACTGAAGAAGAACAACCACAATGACAACAACAACAACAAGTAGAGTGATGCCACCTCTAAATGCAGAAGGAATTCAAAGAAAGGACAATGGAACATTGCGATTAGGGTTAAAGAGGCAGCATGGTACAGTGGACAGTGCCATCTCTGAAGTCATGAAGAAGTGACATGTGAGCTCTGAGATAGCTGAGGTTCTGATAGCTGAGGTTCTGGAAGAAGGACTGATGAAAAAAGGCAGTCTGAATTCTTCTCCTGATTATTTATTAGACTTGCTATATGACTTTGAAGAAGTCACCACCTCCTTTAGCCTCAGTTTCCCTGTAGGATAACGAGACCTGCTCTGCACTGCCTACTTCACACATGGTGGTTAGACAGATTCAGTTCCTTCTCCATCTCTGCCAAGGCCTCTGTGTTTCCTGACCGAGGACCCTGCCCCCCACCCCAGGTCTTCACGTGACCTTGGAGTACCTTACTAATTTCCAGATTCACTGAAGGTGAGAGAGGGATGGCTGTGCCAGCTTCTTCCAAGAGAAACCTGAACCTTTTATTCAAACAATTAGCCCCTAATACACTCAACCTTCCCTTCATGGCACAACCTCTTTAAGATTGCACCTGCTTGGATGGCAGCTGGAAAGCAGGGACTGGCGTGAGCTCCCTGCCAAGTCCCTCCAAAAACCTATAAAAAAAATGGCTCTGAAGCAAGTCTAGAGCTGCAGGACACACAAAATAGCACAGGGAAGCAGGGCTCCAGCCCAGGACAGCCTGGATGGTTGCTGGGTGAGGTCTTCCGCGCACAGAGCTGGGAGCAGAGCAGAGCCCAGTGTGGGCGGTGCAGACCAACCAGACCAGGAACTGGGCAGAGCGAGCCCTAGCGCCTTGAATCAGTGAGCTGTGGCAGTTACCAGACTTCTCAACCTACAGACACCAAAGACAACAGAGAAGAACTGCAGAACCCACAAAATAGCAGAGGGAAGCAGGGTTCTAGCCTAGGACAGCCTGGATGGTCTCTGGGTGAGGTCATCCCACACGGAGCTGGGAGCAGAGCAGAGCCCAGCATGGGCGGTGTGGACCAGCCAGACCAGGAGCCAGGTGGAGCATGC
>CM053622.1:555306886-555345501 GCA_028646595.1 Phalanger gymnotis
TAATAGAGAGAAGAAAAAAAAGTGGAGAGGAAAAATGGTTGCAAAGAGTTTTAAATGTGAAGCAGAATATATTTATATTTGCTCCTGGAGGTAATAGAAAGCCACTAGAGTTTATGGAATGGGGAGTGGGATGAGGTAGGGAGGGGGTGACATGATGAGCCAAGGTTGTAGAGTCATTTCATGTCTGACTCTTCATGACCTTATTTGGGGTTTTCTTGGCAAAGAGACTGGAGTGGTTTGCCATTTCCTCCTCCAGCTCATTTTACAGATGAGGAAAGTGAGGTAAACAGGGTTAAGTGATTTGCTCAGTTACATAGCACTCAGTCTTCCTGATTTCAGGCTGGAGACTCTAACCATTTCTCCATCTAACTGTCTCTCTGACCCTATTACTGTTTCCTGAATTGAGTTCAATAGAATTTTGCTTTTAATAAATTAACGTTTCACTCTCCACTCATAAGGACTTAGTCTGTGTGTGGCAGGCTACTCCACATTTCTAACATAGTAGAGTGTAACTTTTTGGCTGCACTATGCTAGCATTTTGGTTTTTTGTTTGTTTGTTGCATCAGGATGCTGGGCCCTTTGGTCCTAAGCCCTTTGATTCTTTTCTGTCTAGAAGGAGCAGTGCTCTTGTGTTTTCTGCCAGCAGAGTTATTTAGAGTTTCTGAAGTAGAATCTGATTGGCCTGTAATAAATTATTTTGTTGGAACCAAGCTAGATTACTTTTATTTCTCCTTCACTTCTCTCTTTAACTGAACTCTTCATTTCAGGTCTCTCCAGGCACTTGACTAGCTTTACCAATCAAATAAATTCTCCTTTCTGATTAAACATTGATAAGTAGACCCATGAATCTGGGTCCTTCACTAAATCACTAAGTCTAATGCCATCTATCTTTTCATTATTCACTCCTCCTTTGACCACTAAGCTCTGCAGAAACCTTTCCATAGATAAAGTAAAGCCTGAATGCTTTTCACCATCATGTTGAAAGGTATTAAGGAAATTAAACAATGGTTCATGTAACACTCTGTTCCGCTAAATTATCTATCTAGTCTCTTTAAGCATTGTAGCTCTCAGAATGTGGCCTAAGAATTACACATTTTCTGGACACACTTAAGATCAAATGCAGGCCCCCTAAGGCTTTCGATTAACATATTTAATTCTCTATCAGAGGTTGCCAAACTTATTTGGCCTACCACCCCCTTTTCGAAAAAAAATTACCCAGTGCCCCCCTGGGATTAGGTTAGGTCAGGGGTGGGGAAACTTGCTGCCTTGAGGCCATAAGTGGACCACTAGGTCCTCTAGTGTGGCCCTTTGACTGGGTTAGGTTAATCCTTATTTTTATTCAACCCCTCTCACTTGCACCCGAGGCTACTACTCCACCCCTGGATTTTTCTAACACCCCTCAAGGGGCAGTATCACACACTTTGGGAACCTATGCAGTCCCTGACACTGCTGTAGCATTTTAGGGGCATAGCCTATCCGGGACTCAAATGATTCCTGTCTGGAAGGGTGAAGATACGCTCCAGAGAAGGCGCTTCACTTGGCAGGTTGAATTTCTCCTATTTATACTGTCTGGCTAACAGTTTGCCGTCCATCTCCTGCTTCCATTAATCTGAGAAATATTGATTTTTCTCCTAGCAGGTGTCTTGCCTTATCTTTAGTTAATCTTTCCCTCTCAAGGAAAGTTTTAAACTTTCCTTCCAGGGCCTCCTTTCAGTTGCTAGATCCCTGGTAAGGGTGTCTAGTAATTAATTTCCAGGCAGCTTTTTCAATCCTTATCTCATTGTGAATACTGGAGAGTACTTATGTATGGATGAATTGGCAGAGAGTAGTTTTTGTTCTGGCTTTATTACTGAGCAGCCCACTTAGTACCTGGCATTTCCCCATCCTGGTCACACTATGTGAAATCAATTCCATAACTTCTTCACAGAGTTCAATAGATATCCTGAAATGATTCTGCCCTAAAGCGGTCCTCAGTGATTAGTGAATCCCTTTCTGGGACTGCCATATCTTGAGAAACGCCACCAACACTGCTCACTTCACTTCCTGTTCATGCTCCAGGTTGTTCCACCTCCACACCAGCTGCCTATCTTTCATGCATACTCTTCCATCCACCCTTACTGGTTCTCCTTTATGTTTTGTCTTCTTCTAGCAAAATATAAACTCCTTTAGAAAAAAGACTGACTTCTTTTTAATAAAAATAACTTGTAGCATTTATGTAGTGTTTTAAAGCTTGGAAAGCACTTTACAAATATTATCTCATTTTATCTTTATAATAACCTTGGGAGGTAGATGCCACTACTATTTCCATTTTACAGATGAAGAAACTGAGGCTAAGACTTGTCTAGGGTCACATAACTAGTAAATGTCCAGGGTGGGATTTGAACTCAGGTCTTCCTGACTCTCTAGTTTCCTTAGAGCTTAGCACAATGCCTGCTACATAGTAAGTACTTACTATACTCTGTCTCTATGAACATTTGTTGATGGGATTCCAGTCCTACTAGCACACATAACTTTCCAATGATTGCCTAGACAATGATTGCAATCAAAATGTACGCAACAGCACAAGAAATGTCAATTTTTAATCACATATACTACACAAATTCAACACGGTTAATGATTAAAAACATTGCCATACCATGTCAGATCACTCTAAAGTTGACAATCCATATAAGAGGTGTAATGCGGTTCAGAAGATTTTCAGTAAGAAGTAGCAACACAATTTAAAAAAAATTCAGCTAATAATCTGTCAATTACAGCCTAGGGAAAAATGACGATGAGAAAAAAAATCTCCAGTGGGTCCTTCATCAACACTCACAAGCTTGTAAAATTCCAAAAAATGTCAAAAAAGAAAATAAACATATTCCCACATGTGTCAAATTCTACCCAAAAGCAATAGGTGCCCTGTATAGAAGAGGGTGGGAGAAAGAGACAGCCTACAGTTATATATTCAATCACACAGTTCCCTACATTTTTTCCCTGTTATGAGGTCAGGTGTAGGGCATTTTTTTTCTTTTCAGTCTTTGGCTTCACCTCCATCCAAAGGTGTACTGATAAATGGTAAATGTTTAACAACTGGCTCTCCAAAAAAAAAAAAAATACCCATCACACACATTTAAGGTTAACTTGCATTGTTAATATTTTCTCCATCACTTTCTTAAGCCTAGACAATCAACAAAACAACAAATCAAGCCCTGATTTGTAGTTTGCCCATTTTCCAGATGTAAAGACTCACACTGAAAATTTAACAATCAGCTCTAATGAGTTAGTCAGGGCTGGTTCACACCTATGCCAGTCCCACTAGGGACCTCCTGCTGCCTAGATCCAGCAGGCTGTTCACAAATCAACCAGACTTCAAATCAATAGTGAAGAAATAAAAGCAGTTTGCATACTATGGTAACTACTATGAGACCAAAGAGCTACATCAGTAATAATAGCCTCGATAGCAAAAACTGCATCAAATCTCAATCCCTACCCATCTACCCTGAATTAAGTCTCACTTTCTATTCTCTCCTCTGTTTGGGCTCCAGAGTTTCAGGAAAAGCTAGGAAATTCATTTGCTTCATATAAACCTTTTCTCTATACACACTTCAGGGGTGGAGATCATCAATTTATCAACAATCACTTATTAAACACTTGTTATAGACTAGGCATTCTGTTAGGCATTGGGGATATAAATACAAAAATGAAAAGATCTGTGACTTCAAGGAGCTTCCATTCTACTGGAGAGAATCTTGTACACAAATAAAATGCAGGCCGTCCCAAAAGTCTTGGTGCAGTTCTAAGCTACTAAAGCTTATATAAAATGAATACGAGGTAATTTCAGAGTGAGGGAAACATTAAGGGAGGACCAGGAAAGGATACGTATAGGAGTTGACATGAGCAAAACTTTGAAAGAAGGTAGGGACTTTGAGAGGCAAAAGTGATGTGAGAATGCATTCCAGTCATAGGAGATTTTGCCTATATAAAGGCAAATGGAGATGAGAGCTAGAATGTCACATCTGAGGAACAGCAAGAAGCCAGTTTGATAGGACCAGAATGTAAATGAAAGGGAATAACGTGTAATAAGCTTGGAAAGGTTAAGTTGGAGCCAGATTGAGAATGGTTTAAGAGGGCAAATGGAGGAATTTGCATCTGATCCTAGAAGTAATAGGAGGCTGCTGGAGTATTTTGAGCAGAGGAGTGATGATGGTCATTTGTATATGGGGGTATGTTGTAGAGATAGCAGCCAGATTTAACAACTGATTGGCTATGGAGCTGAGGGAAGACTGAAGAGTGCAAGATCAGTATGAGATTACAAACGTGGGTAACCAGAAACATGGTTGTGCCCTTGATGAAAAAAAAAGGAAGTTTGGAAACTAGGTAGTCTTGGGAGAAAAGGTAATGAGCTCTGTTTTAGATATGTTGTATTTGAGATATCCATTGAATATCCAGTGGGAAAGGTCCAATGGACAGTTGGTGATAAGGAACTGGAGCTCGAGAGAGAAAACAGGACTACATATATAGGACTACATATATAGATTGGAGAGTCATTTGTGTAGAGATCAGTCATTTATCCTAGTTAACCTGCTAACACATCAGCTTGAAATTCCCTTTTGTTTTCATTGGACAGAATAATGTGATCTTGTCACTCCACCAGTCAAACGCCGCAAGATGCTTTTTATTGCACCAGGCTCATGCCTCCTGATCAACAGTCCATTCAGGTCATGGTCTGGCTCACATCTGCTTTCATCTTCAGGTTAGTGTAGTTGCTCCATATTCAACAACAGTGGATGTCTCTTTCTATTGTGTCCGGGTCTCTTTCTGTCTTTTTTAAACTTTCTGGTGTTTATTTAAACACACAAACACAAACACACACACAGGTGAGCGCGCGCGCACACACACACACACACACACACACACACACACACACAAGAAAAAACCAGACATATACTTTTATGCTTCTAAGAGGGTTTCTTCTCAATGGAAATGTGGGAGAGGGAGATGTATTTCTGGTCCCAAAGCATCATGGGACATATAGTTCAGACTGATGTCACAAGGAGTACATTAGCTGTCTTAAAGGGTTCTGGGAACATGGCAGGTTTACAAAGAGGCTCCTTAATACATTTGTTACTATTACATGTTTTCTTATTAGATTTTATTGCTTTAGCCCAATAAAATCTTTTTTTGATCCTGATTTTGTCATTGTGTGTTAACTATCATTCTCCTGTTCTCTATTATTTTTCACAAGTTACCAAAAGTAATTCAGCATGTATATATGCACAGTTGGTTTTTTTTCCTAGTCATTCATTTTCTAGTGGATTTTCGAATTCTATTTCACTGACTTCCATTCTTCACATCTTAGCATTTAATCATAGGTTATGTAATTTTGTTCTCTAATTGCTTCTGAAGGTCTACAGACATGTTTTCTCTTATTCTATCACCCAGTTACCCAATATAGAACTAGGCATATTGCTCTTACTCTATGTAGACTGATAGGTTAATTAAGTGATAGGAAATCGAATACTACTCTGGAAGGTAAGTTCAGGCAGTCCCCAACTTATTAAAAGTTGTATTCTAAGAGTTGATTTGTAAGTAAGTTCTTTGGAATTTGAAACTTATTTCCTCAGAGAAACATTAGAGAGGCCTGGATGATTGCCTTCTTTTTCTGAATGCAAATTTCTTTTTTTTTTAACTCTTTTTTTTTATTTTTAATTTACAACACTCAGTTCTACATAATTTTGAGTCCCAGATTTTCTTTCCTTCCTCCCCCCCACTTCCCAAGATGGCATGGAATCCTATATATCTTCTACATGTAACTTCACATTGAATTTATTTACGCACTAGTCAAGTTGTGGAGAAGAATTATGACCAATGGAATGAATCATGAGAAAGAAGAAACAGAACCAAAAAAAAAACCCAAAAACAAAAGAGAGAAAAAAAAGGGGGAAAAAGGCAAGCATAAAGTGTGCCTCAATCTGCATTCATACTTCATAGTTCTTTCTCTGGATATAGATAGTATTCTCCATCGTGAGTCCTTTGGAGTTGTCTTTGCACCTTGTATTGCTGAGGACAGCTAAGTCCATCAAGGTTAGTCCTCACAGAATCCATATGTCTGTGGTTGTATATAACATTCTCCTGGCTCTGCTCTGCTCACTCAGCATTGTATCGTGTAGGTTTTTCCAGGTTGTTATGAAGTATGTATCATCCCCATTTGTTATAGCACAATAGTATTCCATTACATTAATATACTACACTTGTTCAGCCATTCCCCAATTGATGGGCATCCCCTTGATTTCCAATTCTTAGCTTCTACAAAAAGAGCCGCTACAAATATTTTTGTATATATGAGTTCTTTTCCCATTTGTGTGATGTCTTTGGAATACAACCCTAGAAGTGGTATTGCTGGGTCAAAAGGTATGAACATTTTTATAGCCCTTTGGGCATAGTTCCAAATTGCTCTCCAGAATGGCTGGATCAGTTCACAACTCCACCAGCAATGTAACAATGTTCCAATTTTCCCACATCCTCTCCAGCATTTATCATTTTCCTGTTTTGTTGTTTTAGCCAATCTGACAGGAGAGATGTGGTACCTAAGAGTTGTTTTGATTTGCATTTCTCTAATCAGTAGTGATTTAGAGCACTGAATGCAAATTTCAGTGAATGTGGGGTAAAGTTGAGAGGGAGAGAAAGACAGAGAAAATTTTCCTAGGGTAATTAGCCAAGAGTTGAAAGAGCTTTCCTTAGGATCATATGATCATAGATTCTTGGTTCACCCCACTTGTTAGGTCTTACTCTCTCCTCAATTTATCTTGTATTTACTTATCTTCATACCTATCATATCCTGCCTCTTACCAACTATCTTCTTCCAAGTTTGTATAATCTTTGAGGGCAAGAACTGTTTCATTTTTATATATGCAGAGCCCAATGTGATGCCTTGTATATAGTAGGTATTAAAGAGAAGTCAGCTGATTTGAAGAAATTGGAAAGAAGGAAGGAGTGAAGGAGGCCATGTGGAAGTTGGAGTAAGAAATTCATTGGAATTGGAATAAAATGAACTGTCAGTAGTTAGAGATAGGAAAGGGGAAAAGGGGAATCCATAAATGGATAAAGACAGAGACAAAAGGTTGAATTAGGCCATGCACAAATCGGCATTACAAACTTGGAATAGCTTAGTTTCTAGACTGTTAAGGATATGGGAGGAAGATGCTGCAAAATAGCAAGAATTTAATTAGCAAATGCATGTAAACTAGTCTCCTGCTGGGACTCTGTGTCCAAAGATGTACAAAAATCACTAAGGGCTCTGCTTACATATGGAACAACTCACCCCATATTACAATTCCATAAATCACTGAACAACTATTTATCAAATGCCTGCTATATATCCAGTAGGGCTGTGTTGGTACCAAGGCTGTGGGGGACATAAGCCCCCATCCCACCAACACTTCTTTGACTCGCAAAATGAGTCATTGGCCACATCCCTGTTTCTCTTTCTCATTCCAAATCAACATCCAAGGTGGAAACCGCATTATGTATCCCAGGAAAGGGCTAACTTTCTTTCAAGCAGAAAGTAGGACATTAACTACATGCATGCCTGGTGTGATTTCAGGGCATTGAGAAGGACAAATTTCCTCTAAAGCCTCCTCAGACCCTTAGATCCTGCATGAAATTCCATTGACAGAGCTCTATCCCTTTAGCTTAAGACTTTGATCCCTGTTAAGCTGTAGATCCCTGTGGGAGGGAGTCATGCTTTAAGTTGTTTTGAGTCATGCCAGCTCAGTGTGAAGGAAAGATATGTCTGTAGGTTTGAATGGGTGAGTGAGTCTGGGGGCACTAGATGTCAGAAGTGGGCATAAAGAGAAAAGAGGTTGCTAAGAGAAGAATGGGGAAGTTAGAAATACCAAAACACACTTTTCAACTTAATTTTCATGAGAAATGGCACTACAGGAGATGAAGATTTAAGACAGCTTCAAATTCCAGCCTAGAGAAAATCCTTCATGCTGCTGTGATGTAAAAAATGGGAGGAGTTTTGTTTCCACAGAACTAAAGGTGTACTTCCCCCTCCTCCCCTCCCCTTCCCTCCCCCACCCCAGCTTTAGCAGAAACCAGGCCTCAAGGTTGGTCAGGTGAGAGGTCAGAGGCTTGGACGCATGCTCATGCTTTTTGAGAAGGCAGTCAGGGGAATTAGAGAGGCCAAACAGCTTGAACCAGTTCAAGCTTATCTAGGGTCTGGTCTTGGTCAAGAGTCCAGGCCTGCTGATTTGCATAATTTGCATATGTTAAAGAGGGAAAGTAGGGGAAGTAAAAGAATGTGGTTTAATCCTAAACTAAGACAAGGAAAATCTAATTAACTTCACTTTTGCTTCTGTATCCTTATTATCCTACCTATATAAACTGTAAAACTATGTAAAAAATAAGGATTGTAAACTAACCATAACTCTAGCAGGAGTGGAGGGAATGGTTACCCCTGCTCCTGCAGGTGTATCAGTATGTGGGTGTTCCAGTGAGCATTATACCTGCTCTTTCAAGGACTGCCACAGAATTTCTTTTTCTGCCAGCTTTGGTTCTGAGTTCTTTGGGTGAGAATGGGCAAATCATATGGATTTTCCTAAGGTTAAACAAAAGGAAGCAATAGGCAGCAGAAGCTTGTTCTGGTCTTTTTCCTGGGTTTTGCTTTGGGGTGTCCTGTGATTTCCTGCTTTGGCCTTAAGAGGGCTACCACTCTGGATTCACTTGGGGAACCCTGTGGAATATGAAGTCTTCTTAAGGGGACATCATTTAGGACTTCTGGCCCTGTCTCAGGAGCCTTGTGATCTTACTGCCATCATTAGGGTCTGACCCCTAGGAGGCCCTGTGATCCCCACAGATTAAGGTGGGGCTACTGCTTGGTGTTCCCCTGAGAGTCCTGTGGTCCACACAGCCTTCCTTAGGGATTATCACAGGGTTCTTCCTCAGGACTTTGGCCCTGCCTAGGAATTCCAGTGATCCCCAAAAACCACGTTTCTCAGAGAAGATCATTTTTGTGGTATGTGCTGAAACCTATATCTGCAGCCACAGGGATATTATATCACTCATAAAATATATTCCCAACTTGATTGCCACCCTGTGTGAGGATTACATAGTTGAAATGTTTGAACTATATCAGCTACCAAAAAAATTATCTACATCCTTGGGATAAAATGACAATCCAGAAATTATTCAAAACCCCCACCAACCATTAAATCCTTAGTAAGCACTTTTACTGCACACAACTCTGATCCAGGCAAGATAAGGCATTTATGCTTTAGAAGTTTACAATCTAGTTAGAGATGTAAGACTGAAATACATGAATTGATAAGGAGTAAGACCATGTGTATGATGGATGCATTTCATTCATAGGATTTAAAAGCCATTTAATCAACCCCCCTAATTTGCCCAATGAAGCTAAAGTAATTTGCCCAAGGTCCCATAGCTGCCAAGGAACATAGCTAAAATTCAAAAATAGACTTCCAGATACAAAACCCATGGCTTTTTTCACTACTTTACAGTTTTACTGGAATTCAGAGAAGGGAGAGATTAGTATCTAATGAGATGTTCTGGAAAGGTTTGCTGAAGAAAATGAAACTTGAACTGTGCCCTGGAAGAATTGTTATGATGTACATTGCCTGAAAAGAAGAAAAATACTATAGTTCAAAGAAACAACAGAAAGGCATAAAGGCTGGAATAAACCTATTAATCGTATATAGCCTGTATAAGTCCTGGGATCCTTATTCTAACTCTCTCTCACAGAAGAGTTTCAAGTTCCTGAACATGACTATGTCTCCCTTTAAGGGTCCTATAGGTACCCTTTAGCAAGTTGAAGCAGTGGTGATGCTGGTTCTCTAATGCCTCCAGCTCAAACCTCCACTGGCGTGCTTCATCACCACCTCCCCAAAAATTAAATTAGCCCTTGAGAATCATTAGGATAAAACTTAAATAGTTTTTTAAAAGGAATGTTTACCATCTCTGTAAGGACTAACTTTGATAGACTTCACTCCTCTCATCAATGCAAGGTTCAAAGATAGCTCCAAAAGACTCATGATGGAAAAAGCTATGCACATGCAGAGAAAGAATTATGGAGTCTGAATGCAGATTGAGGCAAACTCTTTGCTCTCTTTCTTTTTCCCTCTTTTTTGGTTTCATTTCTCTTCTCTCATGATTCATTCTATTGGTTATAATTCTTCTTTACAACTGGACTTTACAATGGACTATTATGTAACTAAGTTCAATGAGAAGGTAAATGTAGAACCTACATTGGATTACATGCCATCTTGAGGGACAAGGGGAGGAGAGAGAGGGAGAGAAAATTTGGAACCCAAAAACCTGTGGAACAGAACATTGTAAACTTGTAAACTAAAAATAAAACAAATATTTTTTTTTAAAAAACAGAAAAAGTCCTAAGGGTTTTAATGGAAAAATAAATAAATAAAAAGGAGTGTTTACTACCAAAGTAAAGTCAAAATGGGTTTAAGATTTAGATATAAAGGCTGGTACTATAAGCAATTTGGGAGAGCAGGGAATAGTTTACCTGTCAGATTTATGGAGAAGGAAAAATTTATGACCAAAAAAGAGATAGAGAGTGTTACAAAATGCAAAATGGATAATTTTGATTATGTTAAATTGAAAAGTTTTTGTACAAACAGAGCCAATGCAACCAGGATTAGGAGGGAAGCAAAAAACTGGGAAAGAATTTTTACAACCAGTGTCTCTGATAAAGTCCTCATCTCTAAAATATACAGGGAACTGAATCCAATTTATAAGAATACAAGTCATTCCCCAATTGATAAATGGTCAAAGGATATGAACAGGCAGTTCTGAGAGAAAGAAATTAAAGCTATCTATAGTCATATGAAAAAATTCTCTAAATCACTACTGATTAGAGAAATGCAAATCAAAACAACTCTTAGGTACCACTTCTCTCCTGTCAGATTGGCTAACATGACAAAACAGGAAAATGATAAATGTTGGAGAAAATGTGGGAAAATTGGAACACCATTGCTTTGTTGGTGGAGTTATAAACTGATCCAACCATTCTGGAGAGCAAAAAAGAGTGCATAGAACAAAAAAAAAAAGAGCGTTTACTAAGTTAGTATGGGGGAAAGAGTTGGTAGAAAACATCTACTTCAAAAGTCTGTGACATACTTGCCCACAAGCACATACAGAGTCCAGGGGAGAGTGGGCTCAAACTTGGAGGGCACATAAGGCAAAGAAGTCATTGGTGTCCCCTTTCTCTTATTCATGAGTTATTAAAAGGTTCTTCTTAGTCATGGTTTAGTTTCTTTGTTGGACTCCTTATGGAGCCATACATATATATCCCATTTGGCCTTGTTTCTCATTGTAGTCACTGCTATCAGTTGATTGAGACATACCACGAGGGCACTGATGGGAAGACAGGATGTCCAACATCTTTCTTATACTTTGAATCTCATGGGGTGTTCCTCTAGCCAAAGGAGGTGGGAGGGAAGAATTCCAATGCCAATACTGAGCCCTCTTGTTCTCTCCTCCCCACTCCAGACAGTTCTATCTCAGAATTTTACTAGGAACACCACGCTCTCTCCAATTTCTGGAATGACTCTGGTTCTAATTAGCTTGACAATTTATTGACAAGACCCTGGGGGTTTAGTCAAAGAGGATTCTTGTGCAATGTCACTCCAGTTTTAGGATTCATTTGTACTTTGTCAAAAGCCTATGATGGATTGATTGGACATCTTATCATTTACCTTAAGTGGGGTAGGGTGTTAACTGATTTATTCAATCACCCTGAACTTATATGTATAGAGTAGTGAGGACACTGTTTGGGTTGGATTGGAGGGTGTTTGTTGGGGAGCAGTAGTATCCAATTCAATCTACCCTTCAAGGAATTTACACTTACTGGGGCAGGGGGAGCCAGCATATAAAAAGATAAATATATATCTACATTATAATTTGAGGAAGGAAAGATTGCTAATGAGGAGGGATTATTAAAGGCTTCTCATAGAAGGCAGTAAATTAGTTGACCCATGAAGAAAACTCAGGATTCTAAAAGTCTTAGGTAAGGAGACAGCCAGTTTTTTTTTCTTTTTTGCAGTGGGGAAGGCCAGGCAATTGGGGTTAATGTACTTTCCCAAGGTCACACAACTAGTAAAGTGTTTCAAGTGTCTGAGGTCAGATTTGAACTCAGGACCTCCTGACTCCAGGGCCAGTACTTGATTCACTGTGCCACCTAGCTGCCCCTAGAGACAGCCTTTTCTAGGCACAGGTAACAACTTGAACAAAGGCAGAGTCTGGAGATAGAATTATCGGTGTGGTGAACAACGTGTGCCATTTTGTCTGGAATGGGAGGTGTGCGAAGGGGAGTATCAGGGACTGGGAGAAAGCTGCCTTTTCTCTCCTCTGTATTGAGATGATCAAAGGGAAGAACTGGGGTCAAGTCTAGGTAAAATCATAAAGAGGTCAAATTTGTCTTCAAGGCCTCTTGACCTCCTCTTCTAGGAGTGCCATCCCATGGTACCCAGTGCTCTGTCTAGGGCCACCTCCACTTGCCTTATTACCGTGGTGGTCCACATGATATTGCCTTCTTGATGAGGCACTTTATAATTTCCATACTCTCTTCCTCCATCAAGACTTACCATCCTGTGTCCAACTTAGGCTGCCTCCTTAATTCTTTTTCTTCTTCTTCTTCTTCTTTTTTTTTTTAGTATTTAAAAATTTTTTTTAATCCCTCCTTAATTCTTGCTACATGTTAGTGAAAATTAAAGGTCTACTTTCTTATTTCTCCCAAGGGAATTTATTTGCATTATACTGTTGCCTACATAGGAGAATCTCTTAGCCCAAAGGAACATCTCTATGGTTGGACTATCAGGCACCATGACAGTAGGTAAAGTTCAGGGAAGGATTTCCTCTTTTCTTTGTGTTTTCTTGAAAATAGTACTTATTTAGCAAATATTTGTTGAATGAATGAAAAGGATATTTGAAGAGTGGGGCATCATTCACATCATACTAAGTAGGTAGAAGTTTGTTTTAACTAAGCATAAAGTAGGCCTTAGGGATAAAGTTAAACTGACAGGGAGTGCTCTTTTTGTACTCTATTAAGAAGTTAATTTTCTCTTTGACTCAGTGATTTAGCTACACATCATTATCTTTGCCCATCTGCTGACCTTCAAGCAATATTCCAGTAAAAAGAAACAAGGACAGTAGATAGGACAATTATCCACTAACTGCTGTAGAGTTGACCCATTTTTTCTTTTTGTGTTTCAAAATACTTCTGAACCCTTTAATGGGCAATTAAGCATACCAATGGAGGTTTGAACAGAAGGCATTAATTGGACCCAGAGCAACTATTATGGAAGGAAAAGACTGTATGTAACCGCCTTGGAGTGGTTCTCAGTAACCTTCAATCATTCTCTCCCTCATTGTCATGAGCAAATATACTCACTGGAGTTGTAACCTTTGCATTTGGAAAGTGAAAGAGGGAAGTGGCTCTATAAACCATGTACATGCCATTTTTATCACTGTAAAGCCATAGGAAAAAATTGCTTGAGTTCAGAAAGCTTCTGGGCTGATGGATCTGCCAGAAGGTGGTATCTATGATGCCAATTTACTAATAGACTAGCCAATCCCCTGGTGCCATTTCAATATTACTCTTCAAGAGAAACCACCTATATCTAAAATTAGAATGAACAAACCTGGGAGATAAGCAGAATGTGTCATAACTGGAATGAAATTCTTTGTTTCTTTTAAATGGAATTTCAAGCAAGGATGAGCACATTGCAAAGTATTTTGACGGGGCCTGAGGCCAAACCTGACCACATGGTGTGATATGAGGGATGCCATAAGGCCCTGGGAACAAATGGTCTTCCCCCGACTGTTAGTGGAGATTTATGTAGCTATGACTATTTGTGTTATTGTGAATTAGAAGAAGGCTTTGGGTGAATACTTCCCTATTGTGGAGAGGCTAACCATGACTCATTCTGAACCTGGTGAAGTGGATGAAACCAGAAACACAGCAGGGACAAGTGTGGAATGTTAATTGGGCCCAGCTGGTATGGTCCAGCCAAATCTTTCAAAAAAGGGACAGTCTAGGAGAGTTGCCAACTTTGAATCAAATGAATCGAAACTGAAGTTGAAGAGAGGACAAAGTGAAGATTTGCAGAGTCTTTTCTGGAGGTAGCATAAGGTTGTATTTGGGATACCTCCTCTTACATATTGGTCCTCCAGAAGGTTTAAGGTATTCCGGGTATTCATTAACTCACAAACCTCCACTTACATATTTATTTATTTTTGTCAATCGAAGGACACAATTAGTTCAAAGCAAAGCTGTTCAATGAGATGGCATTGTAAGAAAATGAATGAGAGTGTATTTTTCTTAGTGGAAAGGAAAAGTTGACTATATAGGGACTGTGTTTTGGGGCACGGATGTAAAGAATACACATAGACAGGGCAAATGATTGGAGGAACACACAGGCAGGGAACATTTGCAGTCAAGGCACACACGGAGAGGCAACAATATCATTTCACTATTCTCTGAGCTGCCTGTGCCTTTCTGGGCAATTCATTCCTGATTTTCCACCAAGTGTCCTGTATTTTCATTGGACACATATTTTCTGAACTCTGTTACCAGTTTCAGGACTTCATCTCTTTGGCTTTCTACCCCCAAATCCAGTATCCTTTCTACTATTTCACATGTTATTGGGTGCAGCTTGGTGGCACAGTGAATAGAATGCTCGAAGACCCGAGTTCAAATCCATCTTCAGACACTTATAGGGAAAGTATTAACTGCTGTTTGCCTCAGTTTCCTCATCTGTAAAATAGAGATAGTAATAGCATTTACCTTCCAGAGTATTGTGAGGATTAAAATGAGATATTTGTGAAATGCTTTGCAAATATTAAAGTGCTACATAAATGCTAGGTATTATTCTGATTATCATGGATTCTTTGAGCTAGAATGGACTTCAGAGATCCTCTAATCCAACCTTTTGTTTTTACGGATGAGAAAATTGAGGCCCAGGGATAGAAGGTGCCTTTTTCAAGGTCATGCAAAGAATAACCACGTTAGTCTTGAACCCAAGTTTCCTGACTTCTAGTCCAGTGTTCCTTTTGCCACATCATACTGCCTCCCCCGGAAATGAACATGACCTATAGTACACAAAGAATGAGACTGATAGCAAGGAAAACCAGATACTGTCAATATTAACTGTATTATCAAATCAGATAATAGCTGTACAGTAATTAGCACCACAGTCTCACACACAGTAGCACTTAATAAATGTTTCTTCCCTTCCCCCACCTCATTCCTTTTGTGTTATAATGTTAATTCACATAAGTCAGGACTAAACCTAAGAGTTGTAGGGGAGTATTCTCCTTTGAGGGATTACAGATTTTTGGAAACTAATTTAGAAGTCAGATTTCTTAGGGTAAAAAAAATTCTGATTTCATATCACTTAGGAAGCATTGTGGTATAATAGATAGAAGGTTGGATTTGAAATTATGAAAGACCTGGGTGCAAATCCTATATCCAATATTTACTAATTGTGTGACTATGGGCAAGTCACTTAATTATCTAAGAGGCTTAGTTTTCTCATATTTAAGATAGGAATCAGGGGCAGCCAGGTGGCGCAGTGAGTAAAGCACTGACCCTGGAGTCAGGAGGACTTGAGTTCAAATTTGGTCTCAGACCTGAGCTTGACGCATTTACTAGCTGTGTGACCTTGGGCAAGTCACTTAACCCCAATTGCCCTGCCTTTACCCCTCTAAAAAAATAAAGGAATCATAATGCCTATGGTACTTCATAGAGTTGATGTAAGACAATGTATGTAAAATACCTTGAAGAGCAAAAAACTGGAAACAAGTGGGTGCCCATCCACTGGAAAATGGCTGAACAAATTGTGGTAAATGAATTTAAAGGACTATTATTGTTCCGTAAGCAATGATAATTATGAGAAATTGCAATAAAGATGGGAAGATTGCTGTAGAAAAAAAGGAAGCAGAGCATATAGAACTACAGAAAAATTACTTTAATAATGGAAATTAAAAAATGAAAGGCAGAATTCAGATTAACCTCAATGATTTATCTTGGTTTAAGAGAAGAAACAATGAAATAGACTTTCCCTCCTCTCTCTTAGTCAGGAGACTAAGTAGTCAGACTAGCAAATAAGGCTACTTTATCAGTTGGCTTGGTTTTGTTTCACTGATTTTCTTTGTTACAAAGGAAGAGTTCAACGTCAGAGAACGGGGTTGAGGTGGGGGGCGTGGGGGGGGGGGCTGGGGGGGGGAAGATCAGGAAATGACTGTGATGTTAAAAAATAAAAGAAGTAACAAAGTGAAGCGAGCAGAACCGGGAGACCAATGTACACAATAGCAGCAATATTATATAATGCTCAACTGTGAGAGACTTAGCTATTCTGATCAATGCAATGATCGAAGACAATTTCAAAGAACCCATGTGAAAAATGCTATCCATCTCTAAAGAGAGAACTGATGAATTCTGAGTGCAGATTGAAGCATACTTGTTTCACTTCCTTTATGTTTCTTGCTTTTTATTGCCTTTTTTTTTTTTTGCAACATGGCTAATACGGAAATATGTTTTTACATGATTTTACATGTATAATTGATATCGTATTGCATGCTTTCCCTCAATGGGGAGGGGAGGGATAAGAGGAAAGGAGAGAATTTGGAACTCAAAGGTTTTTAAAAATGAATGTTAAAAATAAATTTTCCAAACGGCATCAATGAAACAAAAAAAAATAGTTTATAGGCAGATAAGGTACATAAACCTGAAAGTTCTACGTAAATGATTGCCATTATTACCTCTTAAGGGTGAATAAATGTTTCTTTTTAAAATTCTACCCTTACTATTAACATTTTATCCATCTACCTGTGTGTGTAAATGTACATATAGAAGTGTGTATATATGTATATATAAATGTTTACACACATTACTATCAGCCTAGCTTGTAAAACAGTAAGCATATTATTTTATCTTATTTTAAAAAAGATGAGAGAAAGAATATCTCATATTCATGTCATATTTCAACCTAAAGAAATTGTTTTGTTTTATTTATTTGCCCTTGGACTCCAAAAGGAATTATTTTATTTTATTTTATTCTTTTAAAGAGGCTGTTCTTTTTACCAAGGCAAAGTCCTCTACATACAAAGTGATATCCCATGCAATCTTGTCTTCTCCTGCAGATTGCTCCCTCTATCATCCCTTTTCTTTTACTAATCTTCAATCTCTCCCTTTCTACTGATTGCTTCCCTGCTGCGTACAAACATCCCAATGTTCCCCTTATCTTCAAAAAACCCCTTACTTGCTTAGTCTGTCTCTGCTAGCTATCATCCCCTCTCCTCCCTTTTGTGGCTAAACTACTGAAGACTATCTGCACTGAAGGCCTTCATTTCCTTTCTTCTAACTCCTTTCTTAACTCTCTATAGTCTGACTTCTACCTAATCATTCAACTGAAAACACTCTTTCCAAAGTTATCAATGATGTCTTAATTGCTAAATCCAATGGCATTTTCTCAGTCGTCATCCTTCTTGGCCTCTTAACAGCCTTTTGTGATATCAACCACCCTCTTCTCCTTGGCACTCTCATTTTTGTAGGTTTTTGTGATGCTGCTCTCTCGCCCTCCTCCATTCTGTCTGACCTCTCCTTTTCTGTATTCTTCACTGACACTTCATTCAGGCTACACTTGATAACTGTGGGATGACAATGCTCTGTCCTGGATCCTTTTCTCTTCTTCCTCTGTACTATTTCCTTGTTGATCTCATCAGCTCCCATGGATTCAACTAACACTTCTATGCAGATGACTCTTACATGTACTTACCTAGCCCTAACTTCACTCCTAACTTCCAGAATCTCCAACTGCCTTTTGGATATCTTGAACTGGATTTTATTTTGGTAGGTATCTTAAATTCAACATATCTAAAACTGAACTCATTATCTTTCACTTCAAAACCACCAATCTTCTTAAATTTTCTATTACTCTTGAGGATACTACCATCTTCAGAGTCACCCAGGTTCTCACCTAAGTATCATGCCTGTCTCTTACCACCACTCATATCCATCTGTTGCCGCGTCCTATCGATTTTACCTTTGTAATATCTCTCATATACACCTTCCCTCTTCTAACATTGCCACCACCCTGGTTCAGGCATTCATCGCCTCATGCCTGGACTATTGAAATAACTTTCTGGTTGGTCTCCTTGCCTCAAGTCTCTCCCCAGTCTAGCCTGTTATCCACTTGACTGTCAAATTGATGTTCCTAAAGCACAGGTCACCTCTCTATTCAATCAACTCCAGTGGTTCCCTGTTATCTCCAGGATCAACTATAAAACCCTCTGGCTTTTAAAGCCCTTCATGACTGGTCTTCTAACATCTTACTCCCCCACATGTATTCTACTATCCAATGACATCTTTGCTGTTCCTCACAAATGACAGACACTCTATCTGCTGTGTGAATTTTAACTGGCGACTGTCCCCCATGCCTAGAACTCTCTTCCTCTTCATTTCTACCTCCTGGCTTCCTTAAAGTTTCAACTTCTGCAAGAAGCATTTCCCAGTCCTCCTTAACTCTAGTGCCTTCCCTCTGGGACTACACCCAATTTACCCTGTGTGTGTCTTATTTGTACATGATTGTTTGCATGTGGTTTCCCCATTAAACTGTGAACTCCTGGAGAGTAGGGACTATCTTTTACCTTTCTTCGTATTAACATTATGCCTGGCATGTCATTGGCACTTAATAAATGCTGGTTGATTTGACTTGACTATTTGCTCTTGGCTCCAAAATGTGCTAAGATGACAAAGAATCATAGAATTCAGAGCTGAAAGGATTTCAGTGGCCATCATATTACAGTATTCTCAGTTCCTCCCATTTTCAGGGATTACGGTGAACATGTTGATGATACTTATCAACTCACCAACCAGAGGAAACTAATATTACAAAGTGTCTTCAACTCCACTACCTTTTACAGTGCCATAGTTTTCTAAAGCTACATTTTATTTATTTATTTATTTTTTGGCAGGGCAATTGGGGTTAAGTGACTTGCCCAAGGTCACACAGCTAGTACATAAGCTACATTTTATTTTAATTTTCAGATCCCTATTCTCTTCTTCCCACCTCTTTCCCCCACTACTTACTATGGGTTTTGTTTGGTTGGAACACAAGGCATACAAAAAGGCAAAAAAATGAAATAAAGCTAGAAAAGTAGACTGGAGCTATGGAGGGCCTTTAATGGCAGTGTAAACAATGTGCATTTTGCCCTGTAGGCAATGCAGCCATCAATCAACAAGGATTTTATTATGTTCCTACTATGTAAGGGACATAGCATTAGGTGGTAGGGCTACAAAGACAATGAATAAAACAATTCCTATTCAAGAGGAGCTTACATTCTAAAGGGAAAGACAAACACATACATATATATTTATATGAAGGATACAAAAGCAACAAAAAAAGAATAGTTAGACGCAAAGTAGTTTGAGAGGGGGGCATTAGCAGTTGTGGGGGATGGGTAATGATCTCCTATAGAAGACAGTGCTCAAGCTGTGTCTTGAAGAAAGAGATGGTTCAATGAGGTAGAAATTAGGAGGAAGTACCTTCTAGACATGAATGACTGGTGAAAAAACACAGACATGGGAAAGGGAGTACTGTGTGTAAGGAATAGAGAGAAGACCACTTTGTCTGATTTGTAGAGTGTGGAAAAGAGAAAGAAATATAATAAGACTGAGAAGATAGGCGAGGGTCAGGTTGTGCAGGGCTCTCAAAGCTGAACGCAGAAGTCCATATTTGATTCTAGAGACAATAGGGAGCTACTGAAGTTTATTGAGTATGGGAATGACATAGTCAGAGCTGCACTGAAGGGAAATCACTTAAGCAACTATGTGGAGGAGGAATTGGCATGGAGTGAGACTTGAAACAGGAAGAACCACTGCAATTGTCCAGGTGAGAAAACTGATTGCTGCCTCAACTAAGGTGGTAGCTCCAGGAATAGAGAGAAGGAATTGGACTGAGAGATGTGAAGGCAGAAATGGTAAGATCTGACAACTGATTGGATATATAAGGTGAAGGCAAGTGAAAAGTTGAAGATAATTCCTAGATTACAAACCTGGAAGATTGAAAGGATAGTGTCACCTTTGACAGAAAAAAAAATGATGTTTGTAAAGGGGTGGGAGGTGGGGGGAGCTGAATGTAGTAACTCTAGCCTTTCTTACTTTACAGCATTGCTGCAAGTATAGAAAATAGAATAATGGATGTGACTGTGATTGAAACTGCATAAATGAATCTTCTTATTATGGAAATCAAGTATGATAATACAGTTTTGGACATGGCTAATGTGGGAATTTGTTTTATTTGACTATGAATATTTGTTACAAGGGTTTTGCTTTTCTTTTCAATTAGGGGTTAGGAGAGAAAATAGATACTCATTAATTGAAAAAAATTAAACTTAATTTGAAAATAAATTAAGCATGATTCAACTTCCCTTAACTTTCACTCACCTCAGAGTATTGAATGAGCCAAGTTAGCTCTTCTATACTGTGTAAGCCTTCCAAAAATAAAAAAGACTTAGCAGGGACCTGACCCTGGTTAGACCACCATAGGAAAAAGGTCCATCCATTAATTACATCCTCCGCCTAACCAATTTTTTCTCTCTTCCTACTTTCTCTTCCTTTTCTACTCCCTCCCCCTGATCCCCATTATTCCCCCAACATGCATTCAATTTTTACTTTGAAGGCCTAGTATGGAAAGCTCCATGCTCTGGAAACAAAATTATCAAAGGCAAATGTCAGGCACCAGCATCTACTGAAATAGAAATTCCTTTTTTCTGTCTTACCAAAGATAGCGTGACTGAAATCACCTTTATAGGCACCTTTTTGGGCTAATGGGAGATAGTCTAAAAACACATATGTTGTGTTAGAAATTCTGCACAAGAAGCACTCTTTCCTCTATTACTTGAAAAGCTGTATGTTTGATGTATCTTTGTTTATAGCACTCTGCCAGAATGGTGGAAGACTTTTTCTCGATGATTAGTGTCAGAGTACTGAGTGGTCAGGAAACTGAAAACATTTTGATACTGAGAGAAGCAAAGCTCTCATGGGGGAAGAAAAGATGAGCCATATCTTTGCTTCTATGGAAAGGACTGAATTACTGCCTTGCATGTAAATAGGAATTATTATTAGTAACAATAAAGTCAAATTGTAGTACTTAGTCAAGTACCTTTTTTCCCCAATCCTCTATCAATGAACAAGTATTTATTTCATATTTTATTATTTAATATTTTTAGTTTTCAACATTGGTTTCCACAAAATTTCGAGTTACAAATTTTCTCCCCATTTCTACCCTCCCCCCCATTCCAAGATGGCATATATTCCGATTGCCCCATTCCCCAGTCATCCCTCCCTTCTGTCACCCCACTCCCCCCACCCCATTCCCCTTTCCAATTACTTTCTTGTAGGGCAAGATAAATTTCTATACCCCATTGCCTGTATATTTTATTTCCCAGTTGCATGCAAAAACAACTTTTTTTTTGAGCATCTACTTTTAGAACTTTGAGTTCCAAATTCTTTCCCCTCTTCCCTCCCCAAGAAGGCAAGCAATTCAACATAGGTCACACATGTATCAATATGTAAAACACTTCCATAATAGTCATGTTGTGAAAGACTAACTATGTTTCCCTGCAACCTATCTTGCCCCCTTTATTCAATCTTTTCCCTTGACCCTATCCCTTTCCTTGCTTTTGATTACCTCCTCCCCCTATCTGCCCTCCCTTCTATTATCCTCCCTTTGTTATCCCCTTTTTTCCTACTTTCCTGTGGGGTAAGATACCCAATTGAGTGTGTATGGTATTCCCTCCTCAAGTCAAATCCGATGAGAGCAAGATTCACTCATTCCCCCTCACCTTTCCCCTCTTCCCTTCCAACAGAACTGCACTTTCTTGCCACTTTTATGTGAGATAATTTACCCCATTCTATCTCTCCCTTTCTCCCTCTCTCAATAAATTCCTCTCTCACCCCTTAATTTTATTTATTTTTTAGATATCATCCCTTCATATCCAACTCATCCTGTGCCCTCTGTCGAGATACACACGCACACACACACACACACATATATATATACATATATATATATGTATATGTATATTCCATTCAACTACCCTAATACAGAGAAAAGGTTTCATGAATTACAAACAGCCTCTTTCCTTGTAGGAATGTAAACAAAACAGTTCAACTTTAGTAAGTTCCTTATGATTTCTCTTTCTTGTTTACCTTTTCATGGTTCTCTTGATTCTTGTATTTGAAAATCAGGTTTTCTATTCTGCTCTGGTCTTTTCATTGAGAAAACTTGAAAGTCTTCTATTTCATTGAAAATCCATACTTGGAGCATTATATTCAGTTTGCTAGATAGGTGATTCTTGGTTTTAATCCTAGCTCCTTTGACTTCTGGAATATCATATTCTAAGCCCTTCAATCCTTTAATGTACAAGCTGCTAGATCTTGTGTTATCCTGATTGTGTTTCCACAGTACTCAAATTGTTTCTTTCTGGCTGCTTGCAGTATTTTTTCCTCGCCCTGGGAACTCTGGAATTTGGCAACAATATTTCAGGAATTTTCTTTTTGGGATCTTTTTCAAGAGGCGATCAGTGGATTCTTTCCATTTCTATTTTACCCTCTGGTTAAAGAGCTATAGTCTGAGTCCATTTTCATTGCCTGTTCATGTTCCCAGCCAACTACTTGACCCTTGAGTTTTTTTGTGAGGGTATGACTGCTTGTAGAGAGTACTTTGTCTTGAGCTTTAGGGGCTGTGCTTTTTTCAGAGCTACTTCTACTCCACCATCACTGCAAGCTCTGCCACAGCAGCACTCCTTCTCCCCCAAGAGCTGCCAACCAGGACCATGATCCAGATCCAAGCAGGGCAAAGCAAGCTGCGCCAGCAAAACACTCCTTGCACTCCTGCTCTTGTCTGCCACTTGATTCCTCCCACTGTGTGAGCCAGGGATTCCAGAAGAAGCCACAGCTGGAGCTCTGGAAGCACCCACAGGAGCTTCCGCTGCTGCTGCCACCACTACCACACAACCTCTGCAACCCCTGGTGGGGGGTGGGAGAGGGCTGGACCTCTCTCTAACCCCATCCAGCAGTTTTCCCACTAACCTGCTCCATGGTCTTTGGCATTTGTGAAGTCTGGCAACTTGCTACAGTTCAGTGATTCATGGCCCTAAGGCCTGCTCTGCCTGCCTGACTCCTGGTCTGGTCTGTCCTTGCATGCCCATGCTGGGCTGCACCCTGCTCCCAGTCTCTGTTCCCAGCACAGTGTGATAGACCCTTCCCAGCGACCATCCAGGGTGTCCTGGCCTGGAGACTTGCTTCCCTCTGCTATTTCATGGGTTGTGCAGCTCTAGAATTGGTTCAGAGCCATTTTTTACAGGTGTTTGGAGGGATTTGGGAGAGAGCTTAAGTGAGAGCCTGCTTTCCAGACACCATCTTGGCTCAGCCCCCAACAAGTATTTATTAAGTGACAACTATGTGCCAGGCACTATGCTTGACTCTAGGTAAACAAATACAAAGAATGAAACTATTCCTAATTCTAAAAAGCTCATCAGAGGGAGATAAGACATACATATATAAATATTTGCAGAATAAATACAAAATAAAGTCAAGATAGCTATATACAAGGTACTGAAGAGATTTGCATTCATTTTCTTATTAATTGATTTTCTTATTAGTTAATAATCAGTAAGAATTTATTAAGATCTCATTCTGTCCCAGGCACTGTGCTAGGTTCAGTACATAACCACAAAAATGAAAAATCCCTTTCCACAAGGAATTTACATTTTATCAAGGAGACAACATATATAGATATAAGTCAACTATACACAAAGTAAATATAAGAATTTCTCCCAATTTTGGAAAAGCATTGTACTAAATATTTTACAAATGTTATTTCATTTGCTCTTCACAACATCCTTGGGCAGTAGATGCTATTATTATCCCCATTTTACAGTTGAGGAAACTCAAACAGATTAAATGACTTGACCAGGGCCACACAGCTAGTGAGTAAATTTAAGCTAAATTTTAACTCAGATCTTCTTAACTCCCAGCCCAGCACTTTATCCACTGCCCACTTGAGAGAGTGCATTCCAAAAAAAGACAGCAATGGTATGTGATATGTTGTATGGATCAAATAGAGAGAAGGTCTGTTTGGCTGGACCATAAAGCATTAGGACAGTAATGTATATAATGTAAACCATAAAGCACTCCATAGGTATAAGATATTACAATGATGATTATATCTTGTCTTTTTAGCCTATTATATTGCAAGTTCTAGATATCAGGGGTGAAACCTTTGCATCCTCCATGCTACCTACCTAACTCAATGCCTAGGCACTCTATATATATTAGCTATGAGTTCCGTCAATGTTCCTGGATCACTCCTCAGAACTTATAATTCTATCTTTCTCTACCCTCTCCTTTCATTATAGAAGAAAAAGTATTCTTTTCCCCTCATTAAGGCTAATTCCTTTACAAGCCACCCTGATTCAGTTCCTCCTATTTCCCCATTAGAATGTAAGGCCCTCAAGATCAGTGACTATTTTTGCCTTTCTTTGTATCCCCAGCATTTAGTATATAAGACCAGTATTTAATATATGCTTGTTGACTGACTGACTTTCTCTAGGACTATAATGTAGTAATCATAGCCTTAGAGGACTTCAGAAGTCATTTAGTCTAACCTGCACATGAAGGAGAATTCACCCTACAGCTTCCACTCTATACCAAGTGATCATCAAGTTACTGAACAAGCCTTCCAGAGTTGAGGGATCCATTATCTCCTGAGGCATCCCTCGCTATGAATCTTGAATTACTTGCTTTCCACTGCTCCGTTCCCATCTACATACAAAGATTCCTCATCAGTAAAACAAGGGAGTTTTTGACTAGATAATTTCTAACATTCCTTTCAGCTCTAAATCCTAGATATCTGGTGATACAGTAGATGCAATGCTGGGCCTGAAGTCAGGAATTTCTAGGTTCAAATCAGGTCTCAGATACTTATTAGCTGTGTGGTCCTGGGCAAGTCACTTACTCCTATTTGTCTCAGTTTTCTCAACTGTGAAATGGATATAATAATAGCCCCTACCTCTTAGGGTTGTTGTGACATAATAATTGTAAAATGCTTTTACAAATCTTAAAATACTAGCTATTATTTCTATCATTCAATCATATGAGCCTAAATATTCAGATCTCTCTCAACTTAGATATGACTTCCCTTGGCCACACCGCACCATTCGGTTATTATTCCATCTCTCTTCCTACTGTCACTGCCAAACCTCTCCAAATATTTTTAATTATAAATTTAATCATCAATAAACCCAAATATTCCAATACACAAACAGGAATAACAAAAAAGATAATATTCAAAGCCATAAATATTATTTACAGTTTGGTTTTTTAATGTATATATTTTACGTATAAAATGAATACCAGTAGGGAACAAGTAGGCTCTTACAAGTGATATTCAAAAATGGATCAGATCTTTACCATTTCATAATTAGTTGAAAAATGTAAACAATACAAATGGGGTTTTTTGTTGACTACAAAAAACCCCATTTAATTTGGTAGAATAAAACTTGGTCTTATAGACTCTTTGACAACAAGGTGTCTCTCTATTCCTACATCAAAATCATTCAATATTCCTTGGAAGATATAATAGAAATAACCATGTTCAGTAGCTCTCTGATCATAAACATAAGGTGATACATAAACAGGGAAAAGTATGCACACCAAAGGTATTTACCTCTGAGATCCAGCATGGAGTCCAGGAGTAAGAGGGTTTCCCTGTATACAATGAAATCTTTCAGTTCCTCCTATTTGTGAACCACATTGAGCTGATTGCATCAAGCCCCAGAACATTGGAAAGCCTCCCAGAAAGAGATCTGTAGTCATTCAAAGGAATTTGGTCTGTCCATCCACATAGAAAGACCAAGTGGATAAAGAATACTTAGTGTTCAGATTTCAATGTGCATTTGGACAGATACCCTATAGAATCTGAGCATCAGTATGTAGAGCTTGGATAGACAGATGGACAATGAGTTGCATCTAGGGTTGAACAGGAGAGTGGACTGGATTGCCTTTGAGAACTTGCTAAGTGTCTCTATTAACCCTAAGCTTCCCATGAAAGCTAAGGTCCATCTTTTTTAATACTAATATTTTATCAATGTTGCTATATGTAAGGGAGACATGGAATACAGCTGCTTCTGAAGAACTGAAAATTAGTACCATAGAGAAAGGCAATAAAGAGATTCATAGTATATGGCAAGTAGGCTGTAACATATAACCAATGAGACACTCTAATGAAAAACAAGTATAACAGATATCATCGATAAATTGCAAGATAAGAAGAGATAATGGGCTAGTCACATGGTAAGAATGAGGGATGACAGGTGGACTTGTTGCTCTTCCTTCATACTAGAAGATGACCGATGACATCATAATGTTGGGGTCAAGGTACAGTGTACTCAATTGTGTCTGATCAGTCCAATACAGTTTAGAAGGCTCTACCACAGTTCAGGCACAAGTAGTTCATTTCAACATTTGGGGTGGAGATGTCTACAGATTTCTGTATCTCACATTTCCTTTGGACTGCTGTGATTCTGCTTTACTATCACAATATAAAGAGAAAGGAAAGGCTCCCTGGGGTGAACTTATGGGAGGGTATGAGCAAGAGCAACATAAGATGGTCAAGCTCAGATTGGTTGTTTTTAGAGGCATTATTGAAAAACTCCCAAATAAGTGAAATATATTAACTTTATAATATATCGAACATAATAAGGTAATAAAAGCATCCCTTTTATTCCCATACCTCCTTCTGAGCTTCTTTCTTTGTTCTATCATTTTTAGGGGATTTGTTGCCATTATTAGTAACAACAATTTTGGTAGCAGGTGATAGGGAAATGAAGTGGTTGCTCCTGCTATGCACCACCTCACATCAGAGACCTCCTTTACCGCACAACTTGCTTTTTTTGATTGCCATAAACCTTCCTGTCTCCCACGCAGAACAACAAAGTGGGACTTATTTAGGAAACTATTCCAGAGTCATCTCGACATCAGATTTCTAATTAGAACCTTGTGGACAATTAGAGTTAATCTATAAGTACTTCTCTTGTCCCATGGCTAGCAAATTCTTAACTGCTGCTATCCTAATCCTTGAGACCCAGTTGCTATCTGTCCAGGTAAAAAAATCCTTTACCCTGCTACCTATTCCTATCTAATTTAGCCTTCTCCTCTCCTCTATTCATTTCCTCCTTTCTCCTCCCCTTCCACTGCACCTCCTGGAACTTCCATTTTGTCACTAAAAAAAATCTGTTTATCCTATATCTCTGCCTCACAATTTTTCCATTTCCTGATGCTATGGAAACCTAGATTTCTCCATAAATCACCTCATCCTGGACACCCTCTCTACTATAGCTTCCTCCTGCTTTTATCATGTCTCCCCATACACTAGACCAGGAGGAAGAATCAGCACCATTCTTGTTCTCTACTGCCATGTCTAGACCCTCTCTCTGCTCCCATCACTCAGTAGCCTCTTCGCCTTTGAAATCTACTCCAACCAGCTCCATCACCCCATTCAGATCCTTACTGCTATCATCTGAGAGGCATTGGCATAGTGGCTAATGTTCTGGATTTGGAATTAAGAAGACCTGGTTTCAAATAGCCTCAGTTTTCTTACCTGTAAAAGGAGAATAATAAAGACAGTGCTATCATTATAGAGTTGTTTGGTTCCAATGGGATAATATACATGAAGTGCTTTGCAAACTTGTCAAAGTCCTAAGCAAGTATCAGTTATTATTTTTTTATATATTTTTTTATTTTTTGCAGGGGGGAAGGCAGGGCAATTGGGGTTAAGAGACTTACCCAAGATCACACAGCTAGTGTGTCAAGTGTCTGAGGTTGGATTTGAGCTCAGGTTCTCCTGATTCCATCTACTCACTGCGCCACCTAGCTGCTGCCCCTTATCAGTTATTATTTTTACTGACCTCTAGATTGCTCTCCCGCTTTTCTCAAGGATCTCAGCACCCACCTCATGGTCTTCCTCAGCACCTCAATGCTTTCCCTCATCTTTTATGATTTTAATATCTATATTATGTCCCTTACAACAGTGGTGTCAAACTCATATGGAAATGGGAACCATTAAATTGTACATGAGGATCTCTGTGGGTCACATATTCACATAGAAAGCCACACATTTTTATATTTCTTTTTTTATGAATATACAACATATTAAAATCAGATAGTAATTACATTTTCATCTGGTTTGGGACTCAATCAGGAGTGTTATGGGCCATATGCAGCTTACAGCCATGTGTTTGACATCACTGCCTTAGAATACCCTGGCCTTTAGCTTCCCAGTTCATTGATGTTCTCAACCCCTACGAACTCCATATCCATTCTGTCTCAGCTGCTCATAAGAATAATCACACTGTAGCCCTCACCATCACCCAAAACATCACTTCCAAAATCTTCAACTCTAAAATTCTTCTGTCTTATCACAATCTCATATCCTTCCACCTCTTTCCTGCCTCATTCCTCATAAGCCTATTTTTTGTCCTCATCATACCTTCTAATTCTGCATCTCTCCTTGTTCTCCAAGTCCATCACCTCTATTCTGGCTTCACTTTTCCACCTTCAGTGTTGACTCTATGGTTAATTAGTTCAAAATGGTACTATCCTCTATTCTTGAATCCTTTGCTTTTATCTGCCCCTATTCCTAAGATGCTGGATGCTTCTAAAGGAAGATATATAACTGTGATGACTCAGTTGACCATGCATTATTTTTTTAATCTAACTTCAATTAGGCTCTCACTGCTGCACAGAAATACTTTCATTCATCTCCCATTTGCTCTCTCACATTTCCTATAGGAGGTGTTTCAAATCTTACTCCTCAAGCCGCAATTACCACCTCTAATCTAATTCTCAGCAAATATTTGTTTCCTTATGTTACCTGCTTCATATCTTAGAACATCTCTGTGTTGAAACCTAAACATTTTAAAACAACATCAAAAAAAGATAATGGAGTGTTTCATCTATCACAATTGTGCAGCGGTGGAAAATGCTTAGACATTCAAAAAAACAGAAGAAATGCTAGAAAACATTTAATTATATGAAAAATGCTTTCCCTCTCAAAAAACATTGCATTCAGAGTAAAAAGGAAACAAACTAAATAAGAAAAAAATATTTGCCACAAACATTTTTTTAAAAGCCTGTTTTCAAAAATCTCAAGGAACTGATTTAAATTTGTAAGAGTAAGAACCAGTCTCCAATAAGTAAGAAGTCAAAAGATATGAATAGACAATTTACAAAATAAACACAAATTATTAATCACTACAAGAAAAGTGTTAAAAATCTAAAATAATCAATGAAATACAAATTAAAACAACTCATATTTTCACCTATTAAGTTCTCCAGAGTAATTAAAAACATTCAAATCAAACTTGGCAAGTCTGTGAGGGAAAAGAGAGCTTTGGAATACTTAAGGAGTGAGAGAATATCAACATTTGGAGAAATCAAGAAAGACTAGACAGACAAAATACCACAGAACTTAAGCCTCAATGGAAGATAGAGAATTTCAAAGGTAAAGATGAGAGAGGGGTAGGTTTCAGGCAAGGGAGATAGATTATACAAACACATGGAGAGAGATGTTATAAGGACAAATAATAGCTAGCATTTATATAGCTCTTTAAGGTCTTCTAGGTGCTTTACGTATGTAAATTCATTTTAGGGAATGGTTGCTACTTCATTTTGGTCAGAACCTAGAACACAGACACGTAGTGGAGTGATATGAAATAAACTGGGAAAAAATTAGGCTGTCACCATATGTGGGTCAGAGACCTCTACTCACATTAAAAATAGACAGAGACCCTTCTTGAGAGAAGGCAAAAAGGAAGTTTATTGCTTTCTCATGAGAAAAGACACCACCCAAGCTGGAGCTCTTTAATTATGTTGTACATTTATTCAGTCTGAATAAATGGTCAAGTCCCCTGAACAGAGTACAGGAGAGTACAAAGGACTCAGATGGACGCCAATCCTTTGATTGGCTTTCCCTTCGAATCTCCCGCCAGGCTCTTCATTGACCAGATACAACCCCCTAACTGCCTACAGAATGCCACCCTCAAATGGCTCATTTAAGCATGTATACAACCTCTGACCTTTCACTGGACCAACCTGAGGCCTGGTTTCTGCTAGATCAGAGCTCTGATTGGAAGTAGTTCCAGTCAGTCACCTGACATACATTCTGCTAAAGCTGGGGCTGGGGAGTGGGAGAGTGACCCCTTCAACTCTGTGGAAACAAACCTCTTCCCCCCATCTCTTACAGCCAGATTGTGAAGGTTTAAATCTGAGGCTAAGGAGTTTGTATTTAATCCAAAATGTGGCAGGAGCAGGAGAGTAACATTCCTTAATGCAGTGTCTTAGGGAGACGATTTTGGCAGCAAGTAAAGGACAGACTGGAGAAGAGAAAAGTTAGAAGCAGGGAGACCAATTAGAAGGCTATTAAAATAATATGAGCAAGAAGTGATGGGAGCCTGAATTTTCTCCTGAAGTCCGATTCTTTATCTCCACATGTCTATAGGACGTTACCTGGATATCCTGCTGGTTTCTCTAACTCAACTTGACCAAAACAGAACTTATCCTCCTCCCAGCTAACTTAATCCTCTCCTATAAACTTCATGATTTCTGTTGCTGGCACTGTCATTTTCCTAGTAACCCAGATTTGAAACTCCAGAGTCATGTTTGAATCTTCCTCCTCCCTTAATCCCTACATTCAGGCTGTTGCCAAGTCTGACACTAACTCCACAACATATCTTATCTTTGTCCTTTTATTCCCCACTCACTCAACTACCAACCTACTATTCTATTAAAACTAAGCTCTTTCAAAGATCGTCTCTTAATTACCAAATGCAATGGTGCTTTTTCAGTCCTCACCCTCTTTCTGCATCATTTGACACTGTTGAACAGTTCCTCTTATTGAAACCTCTCTTGTCTCTTGGCTTTAGGAACCGAATTGTCCTAGTTCCCTGTTTACTTCCCTAATGGTTTCTTCTCTGTCTTATCACTAGCTCCTCATCCTACTGCATGCCTTGTAAGATGGGTGTCCCTTAAGGCAAGGTTCTGATCTTGGCCCTAGTCTATCATCCCACCTCATGCTTTTCCTTGTCAATTTCATTCACAATCATTTTTTTCATCTACCACATATATGCAGATCACTCCCAACATTACATCTCCAGGCCTTATCTTTCTTCTCCATTCCAGAAAGGCATGTCCGACTGTGTATAATACATTGCCAACTAGAAGTCTTAAGCACTCCTCACTCCTCAAACTCAACACATCAAAAACCAATCTCATTATCTTTCCCCCTAAACCTGTTCTTCTTCCTAACTTCACTATTTCCATTAATGGCACCATCTTGAAGTTATCCTTGACTCTCTCCTCAATGTCTCATACCTCTTCAAAATATCTGATGTCTTTCCTCTCTGTTCTTTTTGACACTAACCTAGTACCCATCCTTGTTACCACAAGTCTGAATTCATCCATCTATGATGCAAGGGTAGGTAGCAGAGGAGGGAGTAGCAAGTTGTCACAAATACCACAAAATAATTTTGCTTTTGCTTAGATCTGATCAGATTCACAATCTTCAGTGACTAAAGCTCAATTTCCCTTACTTAGCATTCAAGACCTTCCTCAATCTAGTACCATTCTAATCTTCCAGCTCATTTCACGCTGATTCACTATCCCCCTTTGCTTTTCCACCTTCATGCACATCCTGTTCTATATGCTTAGAATATCCTTGCTTTCTCTTACTGCTTGTTGAACTCCTAATCATATTTTAAATTCTACATCCTCCATCAAGCTGTCTTTGATTCAATGTCTGACAACCTTACCCTTCAGACCTTGTATAGCACTTTCATTTTGTACTTCTCTACATACTTCATATGGAATGCAATGTATCATAGCTACTTGTGTTTGTGTTATATCCTCCTACTATATTACAAAGGCCAGGACTCTATGGGAGTCTTATCTAAATTTACCTCTCCCTGTATCTAGCACAGTGCTTTACTACCAGTAGGTACTTAATACACGTGTACTGAATTCCACTGAATTCCTGAATAAATGAGAATGAATGTGTGAAGGAATGAATGATATCTATAGACGTAGGGCAGGCAGTTGTGTTTGAGGAAAGTCTTTGTTGATAGCTTTTGCTCTTTTTTTTTTTTTGAATCAACAAGCAATGAATCAAATGCTTTTTTTGTAATCAATAAATAAACACAATGGCTATTATAGTCTTTATAGTTTCTCAATTATAGTCAATTGTAGTCTCTGGATCAGTCACTAAAGCATACCTATTCCTTTCTCATTTTTTGAATAAGGATTGGTTCATGTACATGCTCTTAAAATTTTCTTAAGAATAATAGCTGTTTTAAAAATACAAATGGTGATTTTTAATATATGGAGAAAGCGTTTTTTGTTTCATAAAATTCAGTATTTATCCTACACCCTCAATATAGAGTGAGTTTTCTCACATCCCTTCTATTATTTCTAGAAGAGAATAGAATGTAGCAACCATTTCTTTGGAAATTGCCATTATTATTGTCCAGTCAGGCTGCTGACTTTTTACTGCAAGGTTGTTAGACAACTGAAAAGCCCTTCTGTCTAGAGGCATTTCAAGTGGATTCAAAGGGTTCTTCAGAGGACTCCAATTAGCAGTTCTGGGTTATCATCAGCTGGTAACACATTTCACTAGTGGGCTTTCAGCCATATCTGTCACTGGCAGAGACACTTGAAAGTCTTCGGTGAGCAAGCAGCTATTCAGGTTATTGTAATGAATAAGGGCCATTTTTTCTGGTTGACAAAAGAATCAGCTGCTCTAGACTCCCTGCCCATCAAGAGGCTGGTGTGGGAGGGGTGGCCGGGGGGGGGGGGGGGGGGGGGGGGGGGGGGGGGGGGGGGGGGGGGGGGGGGGGGGGGGGTTGTGCAGGGGAGGGAGTGTGGAGCATATAGCAAGATTTTAGTAACATCTTTTAAAAACAGACACATAATGCCTGTTAAGGTGTGTCAACAGGCAGCATATTAAAAGCTTTTCCAGCTCTACTAGCAGGTTTGCTTTCTGTAACTTTTCTGCAAACAGAAACTACTTTAAAGTTATCATAACTAATGAGCACAAACTGCTGTGCTAATATATAGACAGATGTAGATATATAGGTATAGATAATTAAAGCCAGCAGCAGACAATCCCACTAATGTACAATGGTGGAAATGTGAATTGGTCCAATTGTTCTGGAAAGCAATTAAAAAATTATTCTACAAAGGTTACTATGATGTCAATACTCTTTGATCCAGAGATCCCACTACTAAGCATTTACCCCAAGGAAGTCAAAGAGAAAAAGCTCCCGTACACACCAAAATATTCAAAGCAGAACATTTTGTAGTATCAAAGCGTTGGAAACAAAGTAGATGCCTATTAATTAGGGATAACTAAACAAATTATGGTAATGAATGTAATGGACTATTATTCACCTCAGAAAAAGACAAATATGAAGAATTCAAAAAAGGGAAGAGTCATACATATGAACTGATTCAGAGTAAAGTAAGAAGTACCAGGAAAACAATTACACAAAGACTTTAAATGGAATGAACAAAATGAACAACAACAAAAAAAACCACCTTAAACTGAATATCACATAATTATAATGAACAAACTTGGCTCCAAAGAATAGATGAGAAAATGCTCCTCCTTCCCACCTTTCCAGAGGTGGAGGATGATAGGTGGGGGACAGGGAATATATTGACAAACTTGGCTAGTTTTACTTTACTGTTTTTCTGTCTTTTTTTTATTCTTTGTTACAAGGCATGGCTCAATGGATAGGGGAGACTGGAGAGCTATATTGGAAAACTAAAGTGATTTTTAAAAGAAAAGCTATCAATAAAAATTAAAAGAGAAAAAAAATCAGAAACTTCCCTCCCTGCCTTTTCATAAACATGACACAATACTCTGTTAATGCTGGAACCCATGGTACTTGAAAGGTCCAAGGTTAGACAGGTATTTATTTGTTAAGTTATATCTACAATCTGTTTTTCCTAATTCTCAGGCTAGGGTACATTTTGCTACCTCCAAGCTGCCTTCCTTTCAATAATGAGTGCTAGAGTATACAAAGGTCAAAATATAAACTATATAGACAATAAATGATATATTTAACTTCTAGAGCATTGCTTTTAAATAAATTCTATAACAGAAAAAAGTTTTATCTTCATATGAAGGGCTCAGTATAGAAAACGAAAAGTCTATTCACAAAAGTTAGTCCAAAATCCCGTAGGTGACGTAGATGATCTCTAAGATCTCTTCTGGCTCTAGAACTCTTATGAACCTATAAGCTAAAATTATCCTTTGGTCACCATTTCTATAATTATATGACTCAACATTCAATTTAAATTAGGAAAAGGCTATTACTTTCTCCTACTTAATCCTAATAAATCCATGAAGATATTTTCATGACAAATTGAAGCACTGGTATAGTTCTTGTTGGGGTAACTTTTATTTTTCCACTTATGATTGGGCTACAACCAGTGGTATATTGGTAAATGCTTAACAATCGGGTCTCCAAAAATGCATGATAAACTTTGAAGTTTAATTGGCTTTATTAATGTTTCTCCCCAATGTTTCTTAAGCCTAGTCAATTGAGAGAAAAAAAATTCATGCCCTTTTATGTACTATTTGCCAATTTCTTCCAGATTCTAAAAATTTAATACTCAGCTCTCTCATTACCCTGTAGGAGCTACCTCCAGCACACACCTGAACAACGCAACCTTCCTAGTCTTTCTCATCCTCTGTTAAAATGAAGTAGTTAGATTAGAGAGGTGGCATAGGTATTAGTGGCATAGGCATTAGTGGCATAGGAGAAAAGTGGCTTCAGTAAGAGATATCAATCTGCCTCCAGCACTTAGTAGTTGTGTGATCATTAGCAGATCGCAATCTCTGATCCTCTGCTTCCTTATCTATAAAATGAGGATAACAATGCTTCTGGTGCTTACCTCAAATGGGATAATGTATTTAAAATGCTTTGCAAATATATTTATTTAAAATATTATCTATTATTCTTAGATGCACTATTATGTCTCAGTTTATTGCATTTTCTTTTTTTTTCTTTTTCTCTTCCCTAACCTCAAATTGATCATGAGTTCAATCGCTAAGACTTTTTGAACTACTCTCTATCATGGGTTATCTCTATATTTTTATTTAATCCAGAGCACACTTCTCAGAGTTGTCTGTAGCAGAAATTGATATTTTACTAAAGGGTCCCTCTAGGGACCAAGAAGAGTTAGTGCGGTGTTCAACAGTGCACAATTTCTAAATTTAGACACTGAAATAATATGACTCAGCATATACCACTACAAGTATGTGAATTGAAATTATAATTACAGAAAAAAAGTTGGAAATCCTTGTGAAATTACTTCATAGACATTTCTCTGAAATGTTTTAGTACACCTACAAATTATGAAAGGGAACTTATTGCCATTAGCATGGGGCTGTAGCAGAAACCCTGGATTGGGAATCAGGAAACCTGGATTTGATACCCAGTTCAATCACAAATGAGCTATGTGACCTGAACAATTCACTTCATCTATCTAGGCCTTGGTTTTTATCTCCAGTAAAACAAGGCTAAAAAAAAGAAAAATTAAAAATTAAAAAAATTTTAAAAATAAAAAATAAAAAAAAAAACAAGGCTGAACTAAATCATGTCTAGGATCCTGTTCCAGTCTAACATTTTAAGAAGCTTTCCATAGTTTGTGGGAAGCATTAACAATTTTGCCATACAATTATGCTACTATGAGACTGTTACAAATAATTCAGGAATCAGAGGAAAAAAAGTCATCATTTCATATAATCTCACAAAAGTCAAAGACCTTAGAAGCCATTAAGGTTAACTTGTATCTGAACAAGAACAGAAATGGTACCACAGCACATCCAACAACCTCCAACATACTGCTTAAAGGAAAAACTCCAGTGAATGGGACACATATCAGGGCACATTGCAAGGTTGGACAGCTCTAATGTTAGGAAGATTTTCCTTAAGTTGAGCCATATTTCTCCTTTTGATTTATTTTCAGCAATTTTTTTATATTTTTTTTCTTTTTTGCTCTATCTTAAAAGGGGTGGGGCACCCATTCATTTGACCAGCCAATGATGTTCGAGATGAAGCTTTGAAATATCTCTGTACCAATAGCGTAATGGTGGTGTACAAGCTTGGAATTCGAAGAGTCTCAGAGATGATCTGCTCCCATCCTTTCCTTAAATTGAGAATCCTTTCTCTATGGTATCCCCAACAAGTTGTTATTTGAAATTTTATACATTTCTAGGGATGGGAAATGCAGTGATGGGAAATGTGGTAATTCCAGCCCTATCTTGTTATAAGCAAACAGTGTTTAATTGAGAAATTGGCTTAACGAATTTTGAGTACTTCATATTTTAGCAGAAGTCTACCCAGTACTTAACTCAATACTCCAGAGATTTATGATTTATCTACGTGGATACTTCTTCCATTGGCACAACCTGTGGACCTTTTGTACCTTAGGAGGAATCATTGATTCTCTAAGGTAATCAGCCCCAGTAGTCTGAATACTGTTTTTTAAGGGGTTTGGCTGACCATCATTAATAAAAAGTTATTTTGGTTAGCAAATAACTCATTTACTTCATCTACATAATGCTTTTCAAAAATGCTTTCACAAATACTGCACAATATTTCATAGGATCACAGAATTAGAGTGGGAAGGGATGATCTTGGGCATTTAATTCAAACCACATACAAAAAGAATTCACCCCATAACACATTCAACAAGGGGTCATTAGGTTTTCCTTGAAGACTTTCAAGGGAGCAGGGAGGAATAGCTCAAATTGTTAGGTAATTTTTTTTTTCTGAAACCACCATGAATTTACCTTTTGGCAACTTTTCTCCATGGCTCCAGGGTCTGCCCTGGGATGTGTTTGACATCCATTATCCCATTTGATCCTCAAAATAATTCAGTGAGGTATGGAGGGCAGGTCTTTTTTTGGTTTCTTATTTTTTATAACTTTCAGTTTTTTTTAATTTATTTAATATTTTTAGTTTTCAGCATTGATTTCCACAAGATTTTGAATTACAAATTTTCTCCCCATTTCTACCCCCACCACTCCAAGATGGTATATATTCTGATTGCCCCATTCCCCAGTCAGCCCTCCCTTCTGTCACCCCTTCCCCCCCCCCATAGATTTCTATGACCCAATCCCTATATATCGTATTTTCTAGTCGCATACAAAAATAACTTTTTTTTTGAACAGCTGCTTTTAAAATTTTGAGGTCCAAATTCTCACCCCTGTTCCTTCCCCACACACCCTCTCTAAGAAGGCATGCAATTCAACATAGGTCACACGTGTATCATTATGTAAAACCCTTCCACAATACTCATGGTGTGAAAGACTAACTATCTTTTGCTCCCTCCTATCCAGTCCCCCTTTATTCAATTTTCTCCCTTGACCCTGTCCCTTTTCAAAAGTGTTTGCTTTTCATTACCTCCTGTTTCAACAAAAAATAGCAGCTAGCAGCTGCCATGAGGGTGTAAAGTCAAGAACAACCAGCTCACAGAAAGCTGCAAACCCAGGTCCTTTTGATCTGCTTTACTAAGAAAAGCAACATTAAAGGGTTAACAATCTTACTTTAATCCAGCATACAAATCCCATTTACTTAGTTTAGGAGAAAAAACCAGCACCCTGAATTACAGACCAAAAACAATTCGTAGTTATCAACATCTGGGTGTACAGCCGGGGAGCTCATTATAATGGCTGGCCCAGAGTCAGGCACCATTCCTGCTGTGGTTCAGAGCTATGAGAGAGAACGCTAACCTCTGCACTTATATATCCTGTTCAGGGCCATGACCTCACCCAGATGTATCACATCAGATAAAAATCAATGGCCCCCCCCCAAAAAAAAATCAATGGCCCCCAATTGTCTCAGTGCTGAGAAATACAAAAACATCCCACTTTATCTGTCCCATTCCAACAAAGGCCAGAATCATTAAAGGTCAAAAGCAAAAAGTCCCACCTTAATTACTATTACACCTCCTCCCCCTATCTGCCCTCCCTTCTATTGTCCCCCTTTTTTATCCCCTTCCCCCTATTTTCAGGTGAGGTAAGATACCCAATTGAGCGTGTTTGGTATTCCCTCAAGTCAAATCCGATGAGAGCAAGATTCACTCATTCCCCCTCACCTGCCACTTCTTCCCTTCCAAGAGAACTGCTTTTTCTTGCCACTTTTATGTGAGATAATTTACTCCATTCTATCTCTCCCTTTCTCCCTCTTTCAATATATTCCTCTCTCATCCTTTAGTTTGATTTTATTTTTTTAGATATCATCCTTTCATATTCAACTCAGCCTGTGCCCTCTGTCCATTTATATATACATATATATATATATATATGTATGTATGTATGTATGTATGTGTGTGTGTATATTCCCTTCAGCTACCCTAATACTGAGAAAAGGTCTCATGAATTACACACATCATCTTTCCATATAGGAATGTAAACAAAACAGTTCAACTTTAGCAAGTCCCTTATGATTTCTCTTTCTTGTTTACC
>CM053622.1:555346001-555363643 GCA_028646595.1 Phalanger gymnotis
TTGGTTCTGTTTGATAATATCTTGATTTCTCATCAAGTCACTAGTTTCCACTTGCTCCAATCTAATTTTTAAGGTAATATTTTCCTCAGTGGTCTTTTGGACCTCCTTTTCCATTTGGTTAATTCTGCCTTTCAAGGCATTCTTCTCCTCATTGGCTTTTTGGAGCTCTTTTGCCATTTGAGTTAGTCTATTTTTTCAGGTGTTATTTTCTTCAGTATTTTTTGGGTTTCCTTTAGTTAGTCATTGACTTGTTTTTCATGGTTTTCTCACATTACTCTCATTTCTCTTCCCAATATTTCCTCTACTTCTCTTACTTGCTTTTCCAAATCCTTTTTGAGCTCTTCCATGGCCTGAAACCAATTCATACTTTTCTTGGAGGCTTTTGATGTAGGCTCTTTGACTTTGTTGACTTCTTCTGGCTGTATGTTTCATCTTCTTCATCACCAAAGAAAGATTCTAAAGTCTGAGACTGAATCTAAGTGTGTTTTTGCCGCCTGGCCATGTTCCCAGCCAACTACTTGACCCTTGAGTTTTTCAGCAGGATATGACTGCTTGTAGAGTAGAGAGTACTTTGTCCTAAGCTTGAGGGGCTGTGCTGCTATTTTCAGAGCTACTTCTACACAGAAAGCTCTGCCACAGCAGTGCTCCTTCTCGCCCAAGAACCACCAACCAGGATTGTGGCCAAGATCCAAGCAGGGCAAAGCAAGCTTTGCACTCCCGCTCTAATCTGCCGCTTAATTCCTCCCACCAGGTGGGCCTGGGACCAGAGGCAACTGCAACTGTAGCTCTGGAAGCAGCCTCAGAGCTGCACCACCTCCACTGCCCACAGGCAGTGGCCAACCGTGAACTCCTTTCCCTCTGTTCTAGCAGTTATACCCACTAACCTTCTCTGATGTCTTTGGCATTTCTGGGTTGAGAAGTCTGGTAACTGCTGCAGCTCACTGATTCAGGGTACTAGGGCCTGTTCCTCCTGGCTTCTGGTCTGGTTGGTCCTGGAGCGGCCCATGCTGGGCTCTGCTTCGCTCCGCTCCCAGCTCTGTGCGATAGACCCTTACCAGTGACCATCTAGGCTGTCCTGGGCTGGAGCCCTGCTTCCCTCTTCTATTTCATGGGTTCTGCAGCTCTAGAATTTGTTCAGAGCCATTTTTATAGATGTTTGGAGGGCCTTGTGGGGGGAGCTTAAGCGAGTCCCTGCTTTCCAGATGCCATCTTGGCTCTGTCCCCGGAGAGCAGGTTTATCTCTATTTATCCATAGGAAGAAAGTGAGGCTCAGACAGATAAGTGACTTGTAGAATGTACTCATTATTGGCAGAATCCAGAGTAGAATAAAGGTCTTCTGATATGTAGTTCAGTGCTCTTTCCAAGATCAACAGTGAAGAGTGCAGAATAGATGAGGAAAGGTATATGCTTGTATGAGATTTGTGTTCATCTGTATTCCATGCCTATGACAAAGAAAGTTGGGGAGACTGCCCTAAACTTGGTTTTTGTCAGGGCTATATTCTAGCCAGAGGGAAGAAGTGATTATGCAGTGGTCACATTTGAATGAGTAGGAAGTAAAGAAGGTTGTACCTGTTAGTGCTTAAAAACAAAAAGCTTTAAGCAGTCATATCCATACAATTAACACAATCAAGTAAAACTCCCTAGCAAAACCTACCACCTAGAAAGCTTAACATTGCCCTTTCCTTTTCCTCTTCACATTAGCTTCTGTTATTCATTTTCACATGAGTTCTTTCATATTGACATCTATTCATTAATTAGCAAACATTTGTTAGATATAGGTACTTGAATTCTGTAGTATTCCTGATGAGGTCTGGTGTTGAGGGGTGCTTGAGACCCCAAAATACCAACACACTGGGTCCTGCTGAATGAATTCCACTCAAGTCTTCTCAGCCAAGTGTGTGGGACATCAACTTCACCCAAAGTTAAACTCAGAGGCTTCTCAAGTAGAAAGCAGAAAATAATTTAACATGATCCCACAGGAAAGGGCAGTCTCTTAACTGATGGACAATGGGTAGTGAGAGGTGGTGCCCAGAGGGCAAAACCCAGCTATATACCCTAATGCAAACAACCCCCACCCACCACTCACCTTTACTGTCATTGGTTGAGTTCAGACTCACAATCTAAATGTGGAAATCTACTCCAGGTACAAGGAACAAGGAAACGCTAATTTAGCCAATGCCAACTCTTAAAAACATTTTTAACCTTATTTGGCGAGTCTCGTGCTGAGGAGGGCGGTCAGGCTGCTCTAAGTTTCGGATTCCTACAGGTCCTACAGGTCAGGTGATTTTTAATAACTCGAAACTTAGGCCTAGCTGTCAATTAGAAGCCCTCAGTCATGCTATAAAGTCCTTCCTTTTACTTATCCCTTTCAATTTACAGAAAGGCCGAGGTTTAGATTTTATAAGAGGTCTTCACCATCCTACTCACAAGGAAAAAGACAAAGTTTATTAAAGGTTTTGCCATATTGGGTTGTCTTAAGAAATCTCACCCTTTGTGATGCTTGTTTTCACAAGCCAGCCAGAATTTAATCTACTGAACTAGATTGAATCTGAGCACCTTCATGGAAGCAAGATGAAACATATACACAAAGATTGTAGGAGGGATCTAGGGTGGTCCTGGGATGATGGGAAGAGGGGTTAGAGCAGACTGGGGTGAGGTCTGACTCCAGAGAGGGAAATAGCTGAAGGCTACCTGGAAATGATAGACAATAAGAGAGCTAGGGTAACAGATCTAGGGTATAGATATTTTGATCAGGATCAAGGGTGGGAAGCAGTTGGACAAATGAGGGCTAGGCTAGGTAGAGATTTGGGCCTAGATAATGAAAAGCTTATGGCCTTGGGCAAATGCCAGATCTAGTGGGAAGATTTAAGGAGAGTTCAAGGGGGTTCCCAGAGACTGTACCTTCATCATTTCCTTTGTTTTTCTAGTATGATATCTTTGTACATTTTTTTAAAGGAAGCATGAAGGAAATGGGCAAAACCTGGATGTGTGAATTTGAGGAAAACATAGTGGCCTTTAGAGATTAAAGATATATATGTATATATATGTATATATATATGTATATATACGTATGTATATATGTATGTATGTATATATAATCTGCAGAGTTGTATAAGACAAGAAGTTCAGTCTGCATTCAGTTCTGATCCCATCCCAAAGGGAAGCCTCTGCTAGCTTAGATCTCCTTTCCACCTAGACAGTCTGATGGTCTGATAAGAATAACTATAGGGTAATACCCCTACCCAGAACAGCTTTGGGTAACACCAAGATTACCCCAAAGTTAAGACATTTTTGCCCTCCAATAATGTGACATCTTATCTCTATTACTCAACCTCCCAAATAAGGAAAATGGCTGAGCAGCCTTATCTGATAGGCTCCTTTTGCCACCTGCCCTAAAGCTGTGTAAAACTCTTTGTGTGTGTGTGTGTATGTGTGTGTGTGTGTTTTCTGCAGAGATCTAGCCATCTTGGCAACTGCCCATCAGCTGATGCCACTTCTCTTGATTTACTGACCTCTATTTAAACAGACCTAAGTGAGAAGAAGTACTCTCCAGAAGGATCTTGGGATCTCTGGGCTGAGAAATTCCTCAAAAGAAGTAATGTTAGTTAGGCATGATTTGAACTTTGTGAATCCATGCTGGCTTCTATTGATCAAATATTTCTTTTTCTAAGTATTTATAGACTATCTGTTTATTTAATAATCAATGCTAGGCTTCAACAATGGACTGATGTTAAGATTTAATTCAATTCAATAAACATTTATTAAGCTTGAACTATGTGTCAGGTGCATAGTGTGCTAAATGCTGGTGATATGAAAAGGGAAAAAAGACAGTGTCTATCTTCAGGAGCTTACACTCTAATGGGAAAGATGCCATGCAAACAAATATATACAAAGCAAGCTGAGAAGATTAAGATTGATTCTATATCATTTTCTTATTGATCCTTTTAATAATTTTTTAACTTTCTTTTTAATTTATGGAATAAAACAAGCATTTCTATAATATAGTATAAGAAAAAGAAAATGAAATTGCAAATCTACTATATTTACTAAATATATGTATGTATACATATACATATACATACATATATGTATGTATGTATATATATTTAAAATTTGATTTTCAGGATTTCCAATTTGGTATTTAATTGGGGATTTTATTTGTTCTTTTTCTAATTTTTTTAGCTGCATGCCCAATTCATTGATCTGCTTTTTCTCTATTTTATTGATGTAAGCAATTAGAGAAATAAATTTCCCCTAAGTACTGCTTTGGCTGCATCCCATAAATTTTGATTATGTTATCTCATTGTAGCCATTTTTAAAATGAATTTATGGATTGTTTCTGTGATTTGTCCTTTGACCCATTTATTTTCTAGGATTAGATTATTTAATTTCCAATTAATTTTTAATCTCTCTTTCCATTGTCCATTATTGAATGTAATTTTTATTCTATTATGATCTGAAAAGGATGTGTTAACTATTTCTTCTTTTCTGCCTTTGGTTGTGAGGTTTTTATGTCCTAATACATGGTTAGTTTTTGTGTAGGTGCCATGTACTGCTGAGGAAAAAAAGAAAGGTATATTCCTTTCTATTCCTGTTCAATTTTCTCCAGAGATCTAACTTTTCCAGAATTTTATTCACATCCTTAACTTCTTTCTTGTTTATTTTTTTGGTTAGATTTATCTAGTTCTGAGAGGGGAAAGTTGAGATCCCCCAGTAGTGTAGTTTTATTATCTATTTGCTCCTGTAACTCATTTAACTTCTCCTTCAAATATGTAGATGCTATACTATTTGGTGTGTATATGTTTAGTATTGATATGACTTCATTGTCTATGGTAACTTTCAGCAAGGTGTGTGTGTGTGTGTGTGTGTGTGTGTGTGTGTGTGTGTGTACTTTTATACATATGAGTCCTTTTTCCTCTGCTCTCTTTGGAGGACAGACCTAGTAGTGGTGCTGTTAGGCCAAAGGGTATGTTCAGTTTAATAACTTTTTGGTCATAGTTCCAAATTGATTTCCATGATAATTTTTTTAAAGAGGCTATTCTTTGCCTCATTTCTTATTAAGCCTTAATTGCTGAATGGGCAATGCCTCAGTCAAACTGAGACTTTTAAAGATCTTAGCATTGGGCCATCTCTAGTTGTCCTGATCCATATCTGGCAACGGGACCAATGTGGCTCCAGAGGAGAAAGTGAGACTGCAGACTTTGCACAGTCCTCCCTCCCTTAAATCCAATTCCCTTCATGTCATGACATCACCTCCCTGACATCAGAATTCTCTTCAAGAATGAAGGACAAACAACAACAGCAAGACTGCAAAGATAATAGAATATCACCCATGCCCTCTAACACTCTATCCTCCCTCAGCCCTAGTGATGATATAATTCTGAAGGTATCCTCTTCCTATTTAGGAATGTAAACAGCTTAACTTTGGTTAGTCCCATTACAGTTTGTTTACCTTTTAAAGTTTCTCCTGAGTCTTGTGTTTGAATGTCAAATTTTCTATTCAGCTCTGGTCACAAGGATTGATTGAAAGTCCTCAATATTGTTAAATATTCATCCCCCCCCCAGGTTATTCCTAGCTCCTTTGTCTTCAGAATATCATATTCAACACCCTCCACTCCTTTTTTTGTGGTGGCTGCTAAATCTTGTGTGATCCTGATTGGTATTTGAACTATTTCTTTCTGGTTGCTTTCAGTATTTTCTCTTTGACCTAGAAATTCTTGATTTTGGCTATAATATTCCTGGGAGTTTTCATTTGAGATTTCTTTAAGGAGATAACTGGTGGAAACTTTCCATTTCTACCTTGCCGTCTGGTTCTAAGATATATGGGCAATTTTCCTTTATAATTTCTTGAAATAGGTTCTTTTTTTTCATGGCTTTCAGGTAGTTCAATTATTCTTAAAGTATCTCTCCTTGATTTATTTTCTAGGTCAATTGTTTTTCCTATGAAATATTTCATGAAAAAAAATTTTTTCAGTCTTTTGACTTTGTTTCATTGTTTGTTGATGTCTCATGGAATCATAAGCTTCCACTTGGCCAATACTAATTTTTAAGAAGTTATTTTCTTTTACAATTTGGCAATTCTGATTTTTGTGGAGTTTTTTCCTTCAGTATTTCTTTTACCAGTCTGTTAATTCTTTTCCTACAATGTTCTTGCCTAGCTCTCATTTGTTTTCCCAATTTATCCTCTGCTGCTCTTATTTGATTTTTAAAATCTTTTTTTTTTTGCTCATTAAAAAAAAAAATGTCTTTAACCCTTCCATGAATTCTTGCTGGCATTTTGTCCAATCTGCATTTTTATTTGAGGCTTTGCTTACAGATATTTTCAAGCCATTGCCTTCTGTGTTTTTGTCTTAAATTTCCCTATCACCTTATATTTTTTATGGTCAGGTTCTTTTTTGTTTGTTTGTTTGCTCATGTTTCCAATTTGCTTCTTGACTTCAGACTTTATGGTAGTGTTGGATTTTATCCACCTCTGGGGGAATGAAACATCTGGCTTAAGCTTCTGTCTTTTATGTCCTTTTATGTCTTGTCTTTCCATGCTTTCACAGCTAGAGGTCTATAAATTTCTTGGTGCTTCTGAAGTGATGTAATCCAGAAAGAGGTCTGCTCACTGCTCTCTTGAGCTGCAAATTCCTGATCCACTTGGGGTCTGTTGGCTTATATTTGATTGAGTTTCTGTAGGCTGCTGCTGGACTCAGGTTCAGAGCAACTGAACTGCTGGCTCTCCCTTTTGGTCTCCTGCCTCAGTTTATTCTACTACAGGCCTATAGGCAGAGCTAAAGGTTAGGAATGAGTGTCCCCTCTCTTCTTAAGACCACAACCACACAACTATAGTTCTGGAACTTGTTCCTTGCTCCATACAAGTGTGGTCTCTACTTCCTCACAACTAAGACCACTCCTCTCTTCCCTTGAAATTATGACTTGGAACTGGGTAATGGGCAACAAAGTTGCCAGCTGGAACTTGTTCCTGCTCTCAGTGCTAGTACAGGGTTCCTTTGTGATTTCTTTCTGCCCAGGTGTTCAATCCTGGTAGCTTTCATTCTGCCATCTGAACTTTGCCTCCCTTTTAAAAATATCTGGACAAGATTTGGTTCTTTCCAGTTTTTTTTCTCTAATTCGCCATAGTTTTTTATATATCACTGCTCATGGTTCATAGATTATATGTATGAATTCTTTCAGTATCCATTGGCATACAGCAGTTACTCTAGGCCAGGGAACTTGAATTTATTTAGATCACCTATGTATTTTTTTAATATCTCTTTACCTATCTTGCCTTCAATTTTACTTAACTGTATTTATTCTACTCTTTCTATTCTGATGAATTTTCTCTTTAACTGAGAAGAGAGAAGGAAATAAGGAGTTCTATTCTTCTGTTTTCTTTCTCTTTTCTGTTAACATTATATCATTGGAGCTATTCTCCCTTCCCCCATTTTCATTTTTGTTCTGAGCTTAGTTTTAAGAGTCCTTTTTGTTGTTCTCAGCATTTTTCACAAGTCTCACTTTACTAAGATTTAGCTTTTCTGATGCTATTCTCATAAGTATATACTACTCTTCTGTTTCCTTCCTTGGCTATCTTCTTTTGATCATTGTACATGTCTTCTCAATCTGGAGAGTATTCTGTTCACTGGAGAGTTTCTATGTAGCCACACTACTCTCTTTAATTTCAGGTCAACAAATTCTATTCAATAAAAATTATTAATCAACTATTACATGCAGACCACTATACTAAATATTGAAGCAGAAGCAATGATTAAGATAATTCTCCCTGCCCTCAAAAAGTTTTCAGTTTAGTACAGGGATTCTTAACTTTTTTGTGTGTGTGTCACGTATGCCTTTGGCAATCTGATGAAATGAATAGATTCCTTCTCAGAGTAATGTTTTTAAAAGCATAAAATAAAATACATAGTATTACAAAGGAAATAAATTATAATAGTTACCAATATGCTAAAAACAAGTTCATAGTTCCCAGGATAAGAACCCCTGTTCTAGTAGTAGAAATGATGCATGCATAAATAACTACCATAAGTTTATGAGAGGTACTTTTCACACAAGATTCTTGGAACAGGTGAAGAAGCCAATGTGGTTTAGGTGGGAGAAAGAAGGTTTATAAAACCTTGGGTAGAGTCCGAAGCTACCCAGAGATCAATATGGACCAAATCTATAATGCAATCTCATGTTGGCCCAGCCTAAACTCTGCTTTCTTTCATTATCTCTCATCTATTTGTTATTTCTTCATACAACTCTGCTGGCAACTGTAGAACTACTAGATTCTGTTGCCAGTTTTTTTCCTTTTAACTCTGGTGATATAATGATGTATTAGATGGTACTTTTATGCAAATCCCCAGAAATAGGAAGATCAAGAGGAGGTCCATGTTTAGGGAACAAGATAATAATGACTTTTGGACATGTTGGGTTTGAGCTTATGGGTTATCAAAACAGTGTTATCTAATAAACCACTAGAAATGATACAGAGCTCAGAAGCCAGATATAGACTGGAGATACTGTTTTAGAGTTATCTGTTGAGAAATGATAGTTGCTTTGAATGGAGAGGATTTGCCAGGGCATAGAAGGCAGTACTTGCCGATAAATCTAGTTGCTGGGTTTGCGACTTGCTGAGGCAACGAATGATAAAGCTATGTCTTGTTATTTGGTAAACAAAATAGTCTTCTTTTCCTCTATTTCACACATACCAATACTCAAAGGGTGGCAGATTGCAAGAAATACCTTGTTGCCGGATGGAGGAAGTAGGGGCTTTGAAAGGAGATGCCAGTTTGCTTTACCTTTCATCCTCCACCTCTAGTCACTGGAAAAAGTACTTATGACTCTGAATGAGAATCCCTAATTTTATAGATTAGGTAATCTAATGTAATCTAATTACCAATCCTTACTACTAGGGAAGCTGAAGCCAGGATCTATTGAGCTCAGGACTTCTAAAGTACAGTGGGCCAAAGCTGTTTGTGTATCTACGTTGTCTGGCACCAATATAGTAAGATCCCAGGACTAAGGGGGGTGGGGTGGGGGATGGGGGTCAGGCTCCATAAGGAAGGGGCGAAGTAGCCTGGGTTGAAAAGAGAGGAAGGCAAAGTTTCCATGTAGATCAGAAGCCCATGAATGGCTACTGCACATCCAGCCTGAGTGAAATAAGAGACCCAGTCTCAAAAAAAAAATTGTTTTATTTTACAGATGAGGAAAATAGAAGTTCAGAAAAATTTAAGTGATTTGCTCAAGTCTTGTTAGTAGCAGAGAATAGAACTTGATTCCCAAACAAGTGTTCTCTTCATATACCCTGCTCTTCCTCTTGGGATTGTCCTTACAGTAAGGTAAAATAGAGGATATCTGGAAAGTCCTCCTCACACAAAAACAGCAATAACAGTAACAACAAAAACAAAAACAAAACTCCTTCAATAAATCTCATAGAGCTTGGAATTCCACCATTATCAAGTAAGTCTTTGGGGTTAAGCATTGCCTTCTTGGGGGTCCTTTTAGATGTGAATTGCTTTGGGAGAAATAACACATTGTTACCAGCTCCCTGAGAGGTGAAGAAATTTATCAGATCATCTTTCTCCTGGAGAGGACTGTTTTAGAAAGACCATAAGGCAACTAGGTACCTGTGAGGTAGTGATGAACTGAGAAGTGTGAATGAGAATTCACTCTAGCTATCCAATTCCTACTCATACTTTTAGTTCCAGGTCAGGGTCCTATTTCCTGCACAAAGTTTTCCTTGAAAACTCCATCATGCACTGTTATCTTCCCTTTCTGTCTGTCTGTAGGACTTATCTGTACCATTTATTTTACCATTCGTTCATACTACATTTCATTTATCTTTGGATAGTGCATTGTTTTGTTTTTTGTTTATTTTGCTCTCTAATTATTTCATGGGGTTATGTGTGGTCTCTCCAGCTAGATGATAAATTCTTCCTTGACAAAACCTTCTCATGTTCTTCTGCATCCTCTCCCCTATACTCTAGTCCTGGGTTGGTCCCATACTAGGTGCTGGATAGACACTGGCTAAAATGAATGTGAGATGTATTTCTCATTGATGGATTTTTACTTTTTCTTCCTTTATTTCCATCCTTTTGCATACTGCTAGGAATAACTTGGTATAAATAGGTATTTTCTTCCTATCAATGACCTCAACAAAACTTATTATCATTATTCCTGCATTTAGCAATAACTCTTTCTCACTTCCAATTTGCAATTTACATGTATAATTGGGAAACAACATACCCAAACTAGTTAGAAGTGATTCTGAAACAGAGGCAGCTAAGTAACTAGTGGATAGAACATTGAACTCAGGTCAAGAAGACCTGAGTTCAAATGTGACCCCAGACATTCACCGTGTGACTTTGGGCAAGTTACTTAAGTTCTGTCTGCCTCAGGTTCCTCATCTTTAAAACCGGGATAATAATATCGCTTGTCTCCCAGGGGTGTTGTGAGAATCAAATGAGGTAATCTTTGTGAAGTGCTTTGCAAACCTTCAAGTCCTATAGAAATGCTAGAGGGAAGAAAAATAAGTAAGGCATTATAATCATTGTGACCCATGGCCCAGGAGCTCCCTTCTGACTGACGACCCTGGCTCTTGGCTACTATGGACTAGGTTCTTCGCTGGTGGGGAATATTTTGTTCTCTTTGGCTGGTGAAATATTTTGTGATACCCTGCTACCTACAAACATCCCTGAGTCTATCTATCCTTAAACAACTTCACTTGGTCCTACCATCTCTGCAAGCTATTGTCTAAAACCTTTCTCTCTTTTCCAGCTAAACTCCTTGAAAATAATAATAGTAGTAACAATGACAACTACCATTTATATAGGGCTTACCATGTGCCAAGCACGGTGCTAAGTGCCTTACAATTATCATCTCATTTAATCCTGACCACAATCCTGGGAGGTATGTGCTATTATCATTAACTTCACTTCCTTACCGCTCACTCCATTCTCTTTTTTCTTGTAACACTTCTTTATTTTAATCTGGACTTTAGGCTCCCATGTAGAACTTATTTTTAAAATGTTATTTGTTTTATCCTTAATTTATGGAATAAAACAAGCATTTCTGTAACATAGCATAATTTTGAAAAAATACAGTTGTACATAAAACTGCAAATCAATCCCTTTTAAATATATAATAAAGTTATCACATAAATTTCTTTTTTTTCCCTTTTTTGCTTCCCTCCCCCCCAACTAGAGATGGCTAACATTGGACACAAATATGTATCTATATGTAAAATCATTCTATACATAGTTCTATTTATCAGTTCTTTCTCTGGACGTAGATAGCTTCTTCCTTCATATGTCCTTTGTAGTTAATTTGGGTATTTATAATAGTCAAAATGACTTATTCACTCAAAATTTTTCTTAAAACAATGTTGCTATTAGTCTCTCTTCTAAAGCCTCTACAGTCTCATAACTCTGCATTCAATGCTCAACTAAAACTTACTCTCTCCAAAATTACTAATGATCTTTTAACCACAAAATCTGATGTTCTTTTCTTAAGAACAGGGATCCTTTTTCATCCGTCTGCAGAATTTAATGATGTTGAACCCCTTCTCTTCCTGGATGTAAGAAAGGGGGGGGGGCGGAGTTTCGTTTCCACATAATTGAAGGTGTAACTTCCCCCTCCCCTCCCCCAGCTTTAGCAGAAACCAGGCTTCAGGTTGGTCAGGTGAAAGGTCAGAGGCCACTAGGCATGATTAAATGAGCCATTTGAGGAGGGCATGACATAGGCAGTCACGGGGTTGTATCTGGTCAATGAAGAGCCTGGTGGGAGATTTGGGGTGAGGGTCTATTAAAGGACTGGCATCCATCTGAGAGTCCTTTGTACTTTCTCCTGTACTCTGTTTAGGGGAGGTACCCATTTATTTAGGGGGAATAAATGTAAATTATAATTAAAACGTTCCTGGCTTCCCAACAAGTCTTGTTTATTCCTAGACAATGTAAGTATGTTTCTAACACTGGATACTCTGGATTTTCATGTCCCCACTCTGTATTGGTTCTCCTCCTACTAGTCTAACCAGTCTTTATTTAGTGATACACTTTGCTTTATCAACACACATATCACACTAATTTTGATTAAACATCAAGGCTTAGTCATATGCCCTCCACACTTTTCTTTAATACTTTCACAGTGATTTCTTTTGTTCCTGTGGTTTTAATTTTCATCTCTATAATGATGACTTCGGATCTACATATCCAATCTTAGTTTCCCAGGTTTCAGTCCCTCATTATCACCATTTTGAAGTGGATACTACTACTGGGCAGGCAGATGGTATAGCGGATAGAGTACTTGCCCTGGAGTTAGGAGGATCTGAGTTCAAATTTGGCCTTGGACACTTAGTAGCTGCATGACCCTGGACTGGACACTTAACCCTGTTTGCCTTGGCTCCTCTTTTGTAAAATGAGCTGGAGAAGGAAATGGCAAAGCACTCAAGCATCTCTGCCAAGAAAACCCCAGATGGGATCACAGAGAGTCAGAGAGAGCTGAAATGACTCAACTACTATTATTACTACTGCTACTTCTACTACATCTCATGTGCAATATGTCTGAGATAGAATTCATTATCTTTTCCCCCAAAACCTTCCTGTCTTCTGAATTTCCCATTACTATCAAGGACACCACTATCTATCAACCAAGTTCTCAATGTTGGTGTCACCTTCAACTCTTTCTTTTCCTTTGCATCATATAACCAATCAACTACCAAATCTTGCCCTTTTTACCTCACTATAACATGGAAGCATTAAAAAAAAAACCTCTCATTTTTAATTTCTTTACAAATATTAAGAAATACTATTTTTTCTAGGCCTTTCCCTTTAAGGAAAGTGGGAGGAACAAAAGGCAGGGCCTTCCTCTGAAATGGGGTAAAGGTTATAACCAAACTTAATTCTTTTCAAATAGGATATTCTTGCCACCCACCTAGAATGATGGGTACCATGACCCACCTAAGGACGTTGTCTTCTCTTTTGAAATTCAAAGTTAAGATATTGATCACAGCAAAGAACTCTTTGGGGGAAGTGATCTAGGAAAGACTTGAGTGCTGACTATTCTGGAATGTTAACTGCAAATTTTTTTTTTTTTAAAGAACATTATGATCTCTTCCTTCTTCAAGATTCCTATAAATTTTACTCGAAATCTTCTCGGGGAAAAGAGTCATGTTGGAAGGGATTTGGACATCTCTCTCCACACTAGGTGGTGGCTAGGTAGCATGGTGGATAGAGCACTGGGCTCGGAATCTGTAGGACTCATCTTCATGAGTTCAAATTCGGCCTCAGATACTTACTAGCTCTGTGACCCTGGGAAAGTCATTCGACCCTATTTGCCTCAGTTCCTCATCTGTAAAAAATGAGCTGGAAAAAGAAATGACAAATCATTCCAGTATCTTTGCCAAGAAAACCTACAATATGTTTATGAAGTCAGGCATGACTGAATAACAACAATGGTGGGGGGAAAGAGAGATTAAATAAATAAAAAATATTTCTGGCAGATCTCAGACTAAATAGTAGAATATATTAAGTATTATTGTTTTTTCTTCCATAGTCATTCTATATATTTCCTTCTTTTCAAACATAGACCTCCTTAGTTTGGGGTTCTGGATAAATGTTAAGATATCTCTTAACTGGGGGCATATCTTACAAGGTATTTGTTTAGCATTTTGTTATAGTATGAGTGTATCTACACATACATATATATTATATATAAACATACACAGAGAAAGAAAGAGTTATACTGCTATAAATAAACTCCTAAGAAATTAAACCAGGTTACCAGGTTCCAGCCCTTGGGGTGGGGGTGGGGGGGAAGGAAAGGAGAGGAGAGGAGAGGAGTTGCTTTTCTGACCTTTGTAGGGTAATCATGAGTTTTCCTTAGGCATATGATTTTTTGTTTGTTTTGTTTTTCTGGGCTCCTTGCAAGTCTTAAAGTTGACTTTTCTCAGTGTGTCTAGTTTGTCCTTATAACATTACTGATGAGGTTTAGACTCTGGGAGCCCCCTTGAACTTCCCTTGAATCTTCCCACTAGATGAGGCATTTGCCCTACATATAGTTCTCTGACCTCTTCATTACCAGGAGCTGCTCCCCAGACAGTGCTAAGATGCAAGATTGTTCTTTATTCAAGGGGGAAAAGAAGAGACTCAGTCTTAAGCCTTAAGGCCCAGGCTCTTCTTCCTTCCAAGAGATTCCTTCTCTTGATGTTGGCTAGAACATCTTCTACCATTAAGCTGCCAGGTGCTGAGATGCCAAAACGCAAATTAGCTTGCTGGTTTTATGCAAAACCTGTAGGATGTGACCAACTTTACCCAATGAATTTGAATAGAATCTCTGTGTACATAGCTGAAATGCCTTTGATTGACTGATTGGTTGGTTTAAAGGAAATAGTGAGGGCTTCACACTTGGTTCATCTATCTTACCTGATAAAGGTGCCCTCATCATTTTCTTTGACTTCATCATTACCAGCTAAAAAACCAACAATTATTAACTGCTACTGAAGAGGTCAGGGAACTATATGTTTTAGGGGTGCTCGAGACCCCAAAATATCAGTATGCCGAGTCCTGCTTGAAAGAATTCGACTCAAGCCTTCTCATAGCCAAAGAGAGACAAAGTTTATTACAGGTTCTCCATATTGGGCTGTCTTAAGAAACCTCACCCTTTGTGACATTCATTTTCACAAGCAGGCCAGATTCCATCTGAGGTAGATGGAATCTGAGCACCTTCATGAAGGTAAGATGAAACTTATATAAACAAATATTGTGGGAGGGATCCAGGGTGGTCCTGGGGTGATGGGAGGAAGAGTTTAGGGAGGGTCTTGAGGAGGAGTCTAATGAGGAGTTTGATGGGACTGGGATGAGGTCAGACTCCAAGAACCAAGAGAATGGAATTAAGGGTGGGAAGCAGCTGAAAGCTACCTGGAGATGACAGACAATGTAGGGCTAGGCTAATTTAAGGGTAACATATTTGGGCATAGACACTTTGACAAGATCAAGGGTGGAAACTAGCCAGACAATGGAGGGCTAGGCTAAGTAACCTAGTCTAGAGATTTGGGCCTAGCAATAATGAAAGGCTTATGGCCTCAGGGGAACGCTTCATCTGGTGGGAAGATTCAAGGGGAGTTCAAGGGGGCTCCCACAGTATAAACCTCATCATTACCTCTTCTAGTTTAGTTTGTGAAAGACAGAGATGGGAGGAAAACATGGAGAAAAATATGTCTCATTTGGAATTTTTACTGTATTTTACTCTACTAGGTTTTTATATCTAAGTGTCTCACTGTGCTTTTTAAAGCAACAAATTTAACTTTAAAAATCTGATAGGAATTGATATGTACATATGCATACATGTAATTCATACACGGGTGTATATGTGTGTGTGTGTGTATGTATATATATGTGCATGTGTTTTGTTCTTTTTTTTTAACCACATGGCAATTTATGTGGGTCTCATGAAGGGGTGGGAGGAAGGGTAGTGTTTGGGGAAAAATGAGTAAGGTAATTTGGCTAAAGTGTTGGGTGCCTAAAGGGGAAGAATATTAGAGACAAGGTTGCCGTTTTCTATCTTTAGGAGCTTTTTTAACCTTGAGACTCCTGGCTTACTGACAATTCTTCCTAAGAATCTTATCTTTGCTCTCCAGAGTGGTCCTATCCCTTCCCTCTGAGGCTGCAAGTTAAGAAATCCTAGATAGATTTCAATGGCCTAATTTTTTTTGAGTTTTCAAAACATTCAGACTAACTTTCAAAGTCTTAGGCAACCTAGTAGTAGAAAGGGTGACAATTTCTATTTTTTTTACAATTCTCTCCAGCTGTATTGTGGGCACCTTCTAGTTTCTTTTGGATTGAAGTGTCCATATAGCTGGGCCATGTGAAGAGTGGCAATGTTCTACATTTACTCTCCAGAGAAGCCAATGAAGTTCATGCTTGTCAGGTTCCATTCAGTTAGTTCTTCAGACAAGACCTCATATAAGATATCAGTCTTATTTGGGGGGATAAAATTGGTGTTATAAACATTTTAGAGCAATTCTGAGGTCCAGGTTTAAGGAAAATAATACTTCTTTGCAAGGAAGTTTTCACAATAATTCAAAAAGCATTTATTAAGCTCTTAAAATATGAAAGACACTGTACTAAGACCTGGGGAGACAAAAAGAAAAATAATAAACACTCTTTGCTTTCAAGGATCATATAATTCAGGGGTGGGGAAGCTGCAGTCTCAAAGCCACATGTGGCTCAAAACACAAGTTTGAATCCAAACTTCACAAAACAAATCCCCTTAACAAAAGGATTTGTTCTGTAAAACTTAGACTCAATCAAAAGGCCTCACCCAAGGACCTAGAAGGTGACATGTGGTCTCTAGGCCTCAGGTTCCCTACCCCTGCTATAATTCTATGAGAGTCAGTTAAGGGCATTAGACCTAAATCTTTATTCTGCAACTCCCTTACCCCACCCCCCACCCCCAGTTCCAAGAAAGGAATAAGTAGTCAGGTTTAAGAAGACTGACTTTAAAGGGCGCAGGAAAATATAGCAAAAGGTATCTGGAGCAGTCCTGTGCTAGGTGCTGTGGAGGCTAGAAAAGAAATGTAAATCATGGGCCATGTGATAAAGGGACTTACAGTCTAGCTGAAAAGATAATACTAATATACATAAAATTAAATAACAATGTAAGTATAAATCCATATTTCTCTTGGGGCCAGTCTTGACATGATGGACCTATATACAATTTTTCTTGAGGTGGGGGTAGTATCTAGCAAAATCTATCTTGGTTTATCTCCTAATCCAAGAAAACCCCTGGTAACATCAATATATGGCCCTTTTTGTTTCCACAAAAGGGACCCTTATTTCCTCAATAAATACTTTTAAAAGTAATCAAATATAGGCCTTTTAAATTTTAAACAAAAATATGTAGAATGGGCTCATACTTTAACTCCTGGAAACTTAGGAAAACTCTTTCCTCTGTTACTGATAGGTGTTATAAAAGCCTCCCTTCTTGTGGGTCTCACCCTCTCTCAGAATCTATAACATCCACATGAGTCAGGATACATTTGGTTTCTTCCTTGATGCGTGTGGTTGCCTGCTATGCTGATCCTTCCTACCTTTTGAGGTCATGCAGAAGGAGTGGCAGACGGTTTTTCTCTTGGTAAAAATGAGGCTGGGAATCTCTGTTTAATCACTCTCTTATTGTTATATATATTCTGAAGTCCTCACCTTTTTATCCTTCGTACATTCCATCTCTGCTATCTTGGACCATATGGTTCAACTTTGAAGCTTATTTTTTCTTTTCATTTTTCCATGTCTGGCCTTCATTTCATTTAAAAACCAATCCTAATAATCAGCTCAGGTGTGTGAACTACCATTCTTGGGGTGTTATCTTGGATTGAGTAAACCTCAAAGGAGAGGTTTTGAATTATGGAATTAGAGGTAGAGTCTCCAATGGCAATGGGGATCAAGAATCATGGAACATTCCAACTCTAACACTAAGAGTCAGGACCCAGGTTTCAGTGAGTGCAAGAAGATGAAAAGATTCTACATTAAGAGATCGAAGTGCTTGGAATACAATATTCTGGAGGTCAATGGAGCTAGGATTAAAACCAAGAATCACCTACCCAGCAAAACTGAGTATCATGCTCCAAGGCAAAATATGGATTTTCAATAAAATAGAGGACTTTCAAG
>CM053622.1:555364143-555384199 GCA_028646595.1 Phalanger gymnotis
GCTTCCCTCTGCCACTTTGTGGGTTCTGCAGCTCTAGAATTGGTTCAGAGCCATTGTTTTATAGGTTTTTGGAGGAACTTGGTGGGGAGCTCACGCCAGTCACTGCTTCCCAGCCGCCATCTTGGCTCCGCCCCTCGACTTTCAAGTTTCTTAAATAGTTATGATCAGTGACACTTGAATGACTTGGTTTTTTGCTTTTACTTCATGCTAACAAAAGAATAGTATCTAGAACTGAAGTACAGTGGGAAATTTAGGGGGAAGGACAGATATTTTGAATATGGCATTGTTAACTTTGGATCTCTGCTTTATAGGCAGTGTATGTAGGACATTTGGGCTTGACTCGTTTAAAATTACTTATTAAGCATAGGTTGATGTTTAAAATATTTTGAGTATTTGGGTGTATGTTTTGAACTTTTCGTTTTTTTAAAAGACTATCTGTGTTGTTATTCAGAAGTTTTTCAGTCATGTTTGATTTTTCATGACTGCATTTGGGGTTCTTGGCAGAGATACCAGAATAGTTTTCCGTTTACTTCTCCAGCTCATTTTACACATGAAGAAACTGAGGCAAACAGGGTTAAGTGACTTGCCCAGGGTTGCACAGCTAGTACATGTCTGAGGCTGAGTTTGAACTCGGGGAGATCAGCTTTCCTGATTCTAGCATGCTCTAGTAAAACCTCCTCTTCAATACCTGAACTGTGAGGTTTTCTCTGCAGTTGTAGGTTTTATTATATATTTCACAGAGACTGTTATATCCACAAAGTCCAATCCTGTGCCTCATTGAGATGGTGAGATGATTCTGGGGTTTTAAAGCCTGTTTCATCAGACTATAAGCTCTGGCATATTTCTACCATGGCTGGAAAGGCATAAAGGAAAGTTCTGGCAGACTGTTCTCCAGTGTCCAGTTCAGCTAAGAATAGAAAGGCTTATCACCAGTAGACTGGCCATTTGGTCCTGAAGTTTTTGGACAGGTTAACCCATGAAACAAAGAAAGATATAAAATGACTCTCAGCCCTTTGTAATCCTCTTCAGCTTTTAAAGTGATGGTGGCAAAGTAGTAGAAGAAAGGGCAGAAAGTAAGAAGAATTACACAATCTCTAAGTATTAACAAGATAGGTACTTTAAATGGAAGGAACTGAATCATAACAATCTTTATAGTCTTTCTATTTGAAAAAACAGCAACAACCCAGAAGAGAAAAAGGAACTTTAGCCAAATGGAAGAATGGCTCTTAGTCCCTCCTTGGAGAGGCAAATAAAGGACTTGAAAGAGTAGGTTTTATTGTGTCCAAAGGCCACAAGGAACATAATATGATGGTGTACTTAGTCATCTTATATTTTCATTGCCCTTGTTGAATGTTTTCAGAAAGTCCACCATGAACTACCATCAGACAGGAAATAACAGAGTCATTTCTTGCATCAGCCCAATGAATATACAGTTATACTAACAAAGATCAAAATTCCAGTAGTGGAAACATATTTCAAATAAGCAGGTTGGGCTCATATGGGGACTGATAGGAAATAAATTTCAGGCAGAAGGATGGGTGCTAGTGTCCAATGCTTCTACACAGTCAACCATCTCCATACAAGGAGTACCAGAGGTTATGTCACTTGCCAAGAACAGAAGGGTAGCAACCCTGCCACTCCTTTATGTGTTGTTGAGTGTGAGCAAGTAAGAGCTGATAGATTTAAGGAGGAAACATGTTTCACTTAATTCTTCAGTGGTGACAGATAAGATCACCTAATACTTATTTAAGAGATTAATAATGGCTTCTATTAATATTGTACTTTACATGCATGATTACGCTTCAATTCTCATGACATTCCTGTGAGGAAGATTCTATTATTCCCATTTTACATATCAAGAAACCAAGCGTCAGAGAAATTCTGTAACTTTTCAGGTCCCATAATTAGCTATTAAGTATTTGAGGTGAGATGTGAACATCCAGATTCCAAATCCAATGCTGTTGTTATGTGCTGTGTCTCTCAGGCTGGAAGTAAATAACCTCAGCATTATTGACAAAAGAACCATGCCATTTTTGAAATAGGGGATGTAGTTTAAAAGAAAGGTAAATAAACATTATATTATAATGTCCAATAGTTATAAGATAATTTGTGCACAGGTTTGTTCAGAGCTTTATTAGAATACCATCTTCAGGGAAGCTAGGTGGCCCAATGAATAGATCACCAACCCTGGAGTCAGGAGGACCTGTGTTCAAATGTGGCCTCAGATACTTGACACTTACTAGCTGTGTGACCTTGGGCAAGTCACTTAACCCCAATTGCCTCACCTCCTTCCTCCAAAAAAAAAAAGAGAATACCATCTTCACTTTTGGGTTTCATACTGAAACATTTCATGGGAAACTTGGAGAAGATCCAAGAGAAGAGGATTAAAAAAAATGATTTAAGTATCTGGAATATGGCCTCCAAGCATACAGATTAAAGAAGGAAAGGGCTGAGTGGAGATTCAGCTATGCAAAAGGAGTAATGTATTGTGGAAGGCAAAAAGCTTATTTTTATTTGCACCAAGAAGAAGACAAGGAAGAATAAGTTTAAATTTCAGTAAAGGTAAAAAAAAAAAATCCTTCCTAATTTAAGATCTCTGAGACACTGGAAATATAGTTCGAAGAAATATATTGGGATATATTTTTCCTAAAAATATGTAAGGAAAGGGAAGAGTGTTTAAGGATTGGTTTGCTCACAGTCCTGCCTGGGAGTAAGAGTGGACTAAATAATCCCTTAGTCCCTTTTTATTTTTTTGATCTAGAAGTTCCTTTTTTCCTGTGCAGGTGTATAAAATGCTCATTCAAGGAAAGTAGGTGTTTAATAGTGCAGGCATATTTTCTTTTAAGGAATCTTGATATGTGATAGTCTAGATTAACGTAAGACATATAAATTTCTATTCTGTAAGAGGTTGTGTGGACAGAACCCTGAAAGTCAGACTGTCTGACTTTTCTGTACCACTAATTAGCCATGTGATCTTGGACAGGTCTTGTACAAACAAAAGGATTCATACCCATTCATGCCTCAGTTTCCCCTTTGTGAAATCATAGAGTTAAACTACTTCATTTCTGAAGGCCTTCCTTAGTTTTATTATTTTGTGATTCTCCTTGCATTCATTTTCTGAAGCCTTACCTGTTTTCTTTTGGATTCAACGTTGGTATAGTAGACTTTGAATTCTTAGCCATTTTTTGTGTCCTGCACTTCTTTGGCAGTTTGGAGAAGCCTATTGACCCTTTCTTGTAATATATATATTTTTAAAATTAGATCTTTATTTTTAGTTTACAACACTTAGTTGTTCTACATGTTCTTGAATTTAAAATTTTCTTCCCTTCCCTCCTCTCCCCCCACCCCCCGCTCAAAATGGCATGCAGTCCGATATGGATTCTACATAAACCTTTGCATTAAACTTATTTACACAATAGTTAAGTTGCAAAGAAGAATTATGACCAATGGAATGAGTCATGAGAGAGAAGAAACAAAGCCAAAAAGGAAGAGGAAAAAAAAGAGCAAATAGTTTGCCTCAGTCTGCATTCAGACCCCACAGTTCTTTCTCTGGATGTAGCTAGCTCTCTCCATCCTGAGTCCTTTGGAGCTGTCTTTGAACCTTGTATTGCTGATAAGAGCCAAGTCTATCAAAGTTAGTCATCACAGAATCAATATGTCTGTGCTTGTTCTCCTGCAATGTTCTCCTGGTTCTGCTCCTCTCACTCAGCATCATATCCTGTAGGTCTTTCCAGGTTATCATGAAGTCCCTATCTATAAAAATGTGCATGCCCTTTGACCCAGCAATACTGCTCCTAGGGCTATATATCCCAAAGAGATCACACAAGTGGGAAAGGGACCTGTATGTACAAAAATATTTATAGTTGCTCTTTTTGTGGTAGCAAAGAATTGGAAATCAAGGGGATGATCATCAATTGGGGAATGGCTGAACAAGTTGTGGTATGTGAATGTAATGGAATACTATTGTGCTATAAGAAATGGGGAAGATACGTACTTCAAAATAACCTGGAAAGACCTACACGATAAGATGCCGAGTGAGAGAAGCAGAACCAGGAGAACATTGTACACAACCACAGATGTATTGATTCTTGCAACATTTTTTAAAAAATTTGGAGGAAATGCCGAATTTCAGTTAGAGGTTAATGAAAATTTTTTATCATTCAAGTTTACAGATAATCTTGGACCTTAGAACTCTATCTTTGGATCCCTTGGGGATCCAGGTTAAATACTCCAGCATTAGACCCTTCTTACATTAATACCCATTGAAAAAGGATATCAAATGTGATTTAGATTCCAGTCTGAATTTAATAAATCAGCAGGCATAGCCTAACTAGGCTAAAGTAGATTAACTGCAATGACAGCCAGAAGAAGCATGACATCTGTCATAATAACTACACCAGTGGTCAAACTTAAGTTATGTAAAATCCTAGAATTCTATCCTACACTCCCACCCCTCCCCCAAGAAAAAGATTCAATGATAGAATAAGAAAACACAGCAAAACTGTTTGCCTTCCTGTGTTTTCAGCCAGTGCAAAGAACTGCCAGAAATTGGTCAAAACTAATAAATGAGTTGCCAGTCTGCCTTTGCAGTTTTTTTGTAAAATAATTCATGACTATACAAGAGGTTTATTTATTTTTAATGTTAACATCTATTATGGATAATTGAGTAATATTAAGATGTCTGAAGAGACAAGAAAGCAAAAGTGTTGATAGTCAGGACTTTGATGAAACATCTGCAAACCTAATTAGAGTGTCAAAGCCCAATAGAGAAAAAAAATTTCCAAATATAGATAGCATTATGGGATGTTTGTTTTACTTCTAGTGATCTTGGTGGCAGCATATGTCTTCTGTCATCATATTTTTAAAAATAGTTCTTTGGTTCTGACCAAAGTATAAATGCATTTATAAATATAAGGCAACACATTTAAAAACGAAAGTCTTAAATTTTAAAACTGAAAGTCCTTTGAAAGCTACCGTACTGAAATCTAGGCATGTCAGACAATACGCCTAGCTGCCCTAGCTTTGGCACAAATTCTAAGATGAAATGGCCATTACCTTTATTATTTAGTTGGTAAAAATCGGGTACAATGTAGAACATAGCCCATCCCAGGTTCATTTATCTGAGTGGTTTGTTGAGTACTTCAGGGACAGCATTATTTTTGTTTCTTCCAATATTTGCCATACTTCATTATCCCTTTTATCTATTTTGTTTCTCTTAAATTACGTGTATCTTCCCAGGGTCATATGCCCATCTTGTTTCTCATCCTATTTTACCAAATCACAGTCATTCCTGTACTTTTGGCATTTGTTTATATATAGATTTCACCCATCAGATTTCAGTTGGGTGAGAGAGAGAGAGACAGACAGACAGATTATATGTGCAGGTGATGGTCTTATCTAATAGCTGCTGAATCTCTTATCTGGTCTAGTGGATACATTTGTTGACAGTTTTCATTCCTTCTCTTCAATTTAAGCCCTTTTGATTAGATCTGCAAGATTAGGTAGATGTATTCTTATCGGACCTTTCTAGTGCTGGGCAGGAACATACCATTACTTTATTTTAAGCTTTAATACAAGAAGCCAAATCTCTTTCATTTACCAGCTTTTAGCTAGCTGTTCACTTTTCAACTCTACCTTGTCTTCTCTTGGCATTCTCTTGATGAAGGTACCATCAGTGCTTCTTAAGTCTTCAGTTTTTTTCCCCAAGCCTTTATAACCTTTCAGTGCTTTCTAGAGATCTTATAATTTGTGTATATGTGAATCACCAGAAAGTTGGTAGTAGTTACCTGGATTGAAAAATCTTGGGGCAGTTAGTTAGGTGGCGTGCACCAGCCCAGGAGTCAGGAGTACCTGAGTTCAAATCCAGCCTCAGGCACTTGTCACTCCTACTAGCTGTGTGACTTTGGGCAAGTCACTTAACCCCAAATTGCCCTGCCTTCCCCCCGCTTCCCCCCCCCCCCCCAAAAAAAAAAGAAAAAAAATCTTATGAGGTTCTGTTTATCATATTCTGGATACATACCTTGAAAGAAAAGATGGCAGAACCCTCTGCTGTCTCAGTATCCTTTAGCATTAACCATACCATCACTCAGAACTTTCTTTTCCTTTTGATTCTTTCTAGTTGACCTGATATCACCTTGGCATCCACATCTTTATTGGACAATAAGTAGTTAGTTCCTTTTCAGAGGGGCCAACATGGGGCAAGAAGGAATTAACTGTTATTTACATTTCTTTTGTTTCTTAAAGGAACACTTCATTCTTCTTCATAACTTGGATTGTACAGAGGTATTTTTTGAGCTCCCTTTATCTTTTCTTCTAGGAGAGAGATTAGCCTATACTTTTGTTGTAATTAATATTGATTTGGCTAAGACAGAAAGGCAAAGGTTCTGTGTTCTATGTAGGTCACTGCAAATATTTCCTTATTGTTCATGGCTTCTGGAAGTACTATCCTCACTTTTTTGTTGTTCTTGCTAATAGCTTCTCTGGCCAATTCTCGAGAACTTTCACCTAATTAGTACCATTTTGTCTTATTACCATAGTGACAGCCAGACCTAACTTCCTTTTCCATGCCCTATCAACTTCATTTTTATTCCTTCTCTTCTAGATCCTTCTATTTCACCTGGGGTAAGTTTTTTCCTTCCTCTGCTGAAGTTTTTCTTTTTCCCAAATTCCCCCCCAGAAGTTAAATCTCTAGCCATCTCCACAATTACAAAGCCTTCCAATTCTTCACAATTTTTCTCTTATCCAAGGGCCACTGGCCATCTGGAGCCAAGGGTTTGGGAAGCAGCTTTAATAAGGTTGAGAGATAATACCTAGTAACAGCCTTGACAAAATCAATCTGTTGAAAAGAAATCTAGAATTTAATGAGCAATTCAGACAAGCATTGGCTGGCTGATTATCAAGTTGCAAATTCACACATGGGTCAGTATGAAAGAAGACAAGAGGTGACCAAAAAGGCAAAAGCTTTTTTTTTGGGGGGGGGTATTATATGGAACCAAGATTAATAAGACCTCATTATAATTCATTAATTTTATTTCTCACCAGCCTCAGGCTTTAATTATGTTATGTATTTGTGTTCTACCCTTATGAGGTTGAAGAACATTCTTCTTACTGAAGCAGATAGCTACAAAATATGAGTTAGAGAGTTCTATTTTATGTTTTTTTTCTGTTACCATTATGTGATGCTTACTTGCTTTACAAAGCAAATATACAATCCAGGGTTTTTAACTAATTTGTGTTTCTGTATAATCAGTTTCACTTGAGATTATTGCTTTACTTTTATCATAATAAACCTAGAGTTTTCAAAATAATATGCAAGTTTCAAGACAGTTTTTAAAATTGTATACTATAACTACTACTTTGTAGAGAAAATTGGTTATAAACCAAAGGAGAAAAGAAGCCATTTCCAAGAATGAGATTTTTTAGTATGGAAGAGACTTTCTAGCTCAGAGGAAGATAGATGTATTTTCATATGCAATTTGTGGTATATAGATTTTTTTATGTTTATTTTTTAATGCAACGGTTAGGATTTTAGAGCTGATTTGGGGAATCTGAAATTGGAAAACTACAGCGGATAGTGGTGTGTTGTTATTAAATACAGTGTTGAAAATCTGCAGAAACAATTTTCCTTTGGACTCTGAAGCAGAAAAAAATTTCTATTCTGAGATATTTTATGTAGAAGTTACGCCTTCTGGTCCTGAAGGAGCCTATTTTAAGGACATCTTCCAGTGGTATTTGGTATTCAGTATGCCAACATTGGGCTTGAGTCAGCCCCTCATTATTCTTGAGCTTCTCCTGCACCATGCTATTAAGTTTGTTCTAGCCTCAAGCAAAAAAAGTCATTTTTCATAATACCACATTTGATCATACTGCACTTTGGAGCCTGAATTGCAGTAAGAAACATTGCTCTACTGACACTAGTTTATTTTTCTGCTTTCTTTTTAGTTTTATGAGTTACAGCTATTATAATAGTTGCTGGTCAAATAATAACATTTAAAAGAGAGATAAAGTAGTATTACTACTGTGACACAGAAAACAGAAACTGTATTGGTTAACAAAATCATAATCCCAAACAGAACAGGGGAGAAGACTCTTGAAAATGAGCTGGCAAAATGCTTATTGTAGCTTCTATAGAAGTTGGTGCAAAAAGAATTTATCCATCCCTCTCTTTTATCTTCTATCTCATGATCTTATTTCCACCAATAGGAGGGTAAACAGGAATGAATTGAAAGTAACATTTTAATAGGATTGAAAGGGGAACTTGAGAAAATTAGTCTGTTCTCTGTTTTTCAGGTTGAACTTAACAACTGTCTGAGACATGTGAAAAGGAACATTTACATTTATAAATCCTCCTTTGAAGTTTACTATGAATGAATAGGGTATTGATTTTGTAACTCTCCTGGAAATTATCTGTCATTTTATTGTGTGGTGTAGCGTAGATCCAGCACAGAGACTACTAATATTACCCAATTTTAATGGTACCTAATAAATGTTTTCAAAACTCTATGTCTATGAAACTTCAATTGTAGGAAAACCAACCTGTGGTTAAACAGAAAGTCACATGTTAAGATGTACATCATCAACAAAATTGCTGGTTAAAGTTAATTTAAAAACCTTTAATGGCTAAGCCACAAGGCACACAGAGTACAATTTTAATTTCCCAACGCCACAGTGAATTTGCATTTCTGTCAGTTTAAGAACATTTGACTATTTGCATGGTATTGATGGAGAATGAAGCTGGCATCTTTCCAGTCACTTGTTAAAATACTACTACCAGGAATAGAGTGGCAGTTTTTGTTCTGAAGTGATTGCTTTTGTCAGCTAGAGCCCAAGCAGTTGTAAGATATGACTTTAATTGGGTGCTGTTAAGTGTATACACATTTAGGAGCTATGTATCTGGGTCCTTGAGAATAGGAAGCTTTCAGAAAACAGGTGTGTCTAATATGAACAGTTGGATTGGGGATTAGGGCACCAGATTGTCTTTCTGGAGCCACTTTCACCTTTATGCTTAAATTACCGAGCAGACTGTTTAAGCTGTGTGCTTCAGCACCCTTGAAAAATGGGTTGCTTGCTACTTTTGTGTCATAGTGGTGAGGATAAATTAGATTAATAACTGAGCAAGGCAAATGAGTTGCATTTTTAAAGAAAAAACAGATATTAAGGAAAGGGGGAAAACTAGTTAGTTGTTGGTTCAGGAATCCTTTGCCCAGGCTTTCCACCACCTGTTAGTTGGTAAAGTCTAAGAATTAGTGACTAATGGTGATAGAGATACACTAGAACCTCATGTTCTGTTTATTTGGTTACCTCATCAACACTCATGGATTTAATTATTACTTTTACATAGATGACTCCCAGTCTTATATATCTAGACCTCTCTCTTGGGCTCCCGTATAGTTAGATTTGATCATTAGTAAGTATGACTATTGGGTTATGACCAATAAGACAACCTAGCTCTTGAAGGGAAGGAGCACAATGTACAGCATGTAGGAGCTATTTAATAAACAAATACTTCTTAAATTGAAAATTTTTTTTTCAATCTGACCCTTTTAGTTTATGATTTTGGTAAAATTAAAGTTATGTGTAGTTATTCTTATGGATAGATTGCAAGATTTCTAATCCTTTTTTTTTCTCTAAGGTGAAGGGATGGCATTTGTGAAGAGTGGTTGGCTGCTTCGACAAAGTGAGTGATGAGTTTAATCTATTTTTATACTTTCTTAATAAATTCTAGAATAGATCTTTTATGAAACAGACTTAAAAGTAAACATAGAATTATATGACCAAGTTCTCAAATTTTCTTTAGGAAGAATTTTCATAGCTCCCAGAGCTCGTGGTATAACGGGAAAAAACCAACAACAATCCAGCATTGAATTTGGAGTAAATGTATTTGAGTTGAATTTTAGTTCCAACACCTGTTGATTATGGGCAGGTCATATAAGTCTTCCAGTCTTGTTCCCTTTCCTCTGAAAACTAGTTCATAGCTTGTATAAAGAACTGGCCCAGTTTGGTTGTGGGCATTGCTTAAATTATTTGTGGAGATGAAAACAATCTGATTCTGAATTTTCCAAATATCAGACATAGTGACAAAGACTTATAACCTGTAAACTCCATAAAGGGCAAGGGACCAGATCTTATCTAAAAGCTTGTATCTTCCTTGGAGCTTTAGCAGAGTGCTTTGCACATAGTAGGCACTTAATGTTTGTTGAGTTGAATAATGGGTTCTGTGAGTTTATCCAAGACTAAATCTCTATTCTACTCTAAATCTTAACCCCCAAAGAATCTTTTTGAACAAATCTGATTTCTCATTTGAAGGAGATTGAAAGACAGTTTTAGCTTTATCTTTCACGTTTTGGCTACTTATTTCCCAGCCTATAGTCCCAAGTAAAATCATCTCTTCCCTGCCCAAACTACCGAGCCACATTTCTAGGGTTAAGAGGTAGGAGATTGCCTTATTATTTGTGAGACTATTCATAAGCTACTAGCTGCTCTACTCTGTTTGAGCACGTCGTGCAGATTGCTTCAGTGTTGGTACTCACAGCTCATCTGTATCTTCAGGTGTTTTTGCCCCTTAGATTGCAGGGTGAACCAAAAACTCTTCCCATAATAGAGGGCTCAAAATCACTGCAGTCTCTTAATTTGCCACCAGATCCCCTGTTTGGTTTAGATTCCATCATCTTCGTCAACATCATGATATCCTGGGGCTTCGGGGAGCAGTGAAGGAGGGGAAGCTTTCAGCTTTCTTTTGTATGTTCTCTTCCTCCATTAGATTTTAAGCTCCTTGAAGGTAGAGGCTGTCTTTTTAAGAATTAGTATCCCCAGTGCTTAGCGGTGCCTAGCATGTAGAAGGTACTTAAGAAATATTTATTATATCCACCCACAGGGCTACACATAACAACAAATGCTATTCAGAGACATAAATTTACCTTTTAAAATAAATATGTCGACTTCTGAACTCAGCTAAAGTATTAACTCATAAGCGACTGGATTAGCTAGGGTTGTTTAAGTTTGATGTACATGAAAATGGGACTAGACCAGATAATGCTTGTTTAAGATCTTTTCTGATTCTGTGATACTTTGAACAAAGCATAGATACAACTCTTAGAATATGTCTGCATTCTTTTTTAAAGATTTAAATTAATTCTTTTTAAGCTTTCAAAGTTTACTTTTATAAGATTTTGAGTTCTAAATACCCACCCTCACATCCCAATACCTGCATTCTTATTACTCTATGAAAAAGCAATTCCCTTATGAATATTTTCTACTACTTTATTTTGTGGTGAAAAGAACAACTTACTTTTTTTTTCCTTTTAACATTTGACTTTGTAACATCAATTCTCTTTTCTTTAAAATGAGAGAGTTAGTTGAACACTAGGGTTCCTTCAAACACTAAATCACATGATCAGACAGTCCCATCCTTTCCGTTAAGCCTGAGGTCCAGGCCTGTTATGCATCATAATAGTTAGGAATAGTAGGAAATTATTTATATAGGGCATTTAGGTTTTCAGGGGACTCTCTTCTGAGCCTCTCTGTGACAGAGGCAAGATAAGTTCTTTCAGACTTCACGCAAATGAAGACACAGGACATTTGAAGTTACCTACTCACAAGATACAGAGCTCACTAGCCACAACTTGAATCCAGGTCTTCTGCTGTTCCCCATCTTCAAGATATATCTGTCAGACAATCAGCAAGTATGTGAAAATGTTTTGAAAAAGGTGGGAGGGAAAGTGCTTTTTCTGGGACAGATATCATAAGAGATCTCTTTAGGGCTAAGAGACCTAAAATTTAATCTTTCAAGGGGCTAAGCCAGCATATTGAAAGTTCCCATGAGTTGTTGAATATAGGGAAATGAATGGGAGATAGATTTCTTTAGCTCAAATCAGTATTTAATATTCTTTGCTTAACTTATTTTTTGATTTTGCAGTGAATGGACCACACTTTGGTGGATATTATGTGTAAAATAGCGCAGTGGACACTGTCATAACTGCAGTTTTATTTTGCTGTGCCCTATTTTATTTTTTGATTGCTAAGTGAAAGTTCCTTAGTAGCCTAACCAAAGGGACAAATTTTGTTTACATTACAGTATTGTTAAATTAGAGAACAAGCTGATGAGTTATTTTTATTCAAAGCAACATCTTCCTGTTTCAGGCACGATTTTGAAGCGGTGGAAAAAAAACTGGTTTGATCTGTGGTCAGATGGCCACCTCATCTATTATGATGACCAGACCAGGCAGAATGTAGAAGATAAGATTCACATGTTGGTAGACTGCATCAATATCCGAATGGGAAATGAATGCCGGGGTAAATAGAATTTTGCTTCATGCTGTTAACGAATCCTTTTCTTCTATTTCCTTTGATTGATTAGTCTAGGAGATGTTTTTGTATTTACTTTTAACATTTTGTACTTGATTAATGGATTGAATTATAACTTATATACGTCCTGTTGGAAGTCTTGACATTTAATCTTGGGATTCCATATAATAGGAGTTTATCAATGGGCAGTGTATGGTACAAGTTGCATTTCTGCCTATACGTTTATATGTTTGAATCTCTGAAAGGTCTCTGCTCCCCAAACCTTGTAATAATGAAAAGGTACAAGTCAGTCAGTTTGTGATATATCAGTTCAAAGTTTCGTTTTGTGTTTTATGCAGTTTTTAATAGTTAACCATTGTGAGATATAAAAATTATACATCTTATTTTAACTTCTTCCTAAGGTAGTTGAAATTATTTCAGAATTTTAAAACTTTTGTATTTCATCCTTATATTTTTCATTAATAACTAATGAGCTATAAATAATGATAATGATCATTTATGTAGTTCCTTAAGGTTGACAAAGTACTTTATATAGTTTGTCTTATAGGAAAAGGGTCTATGACATCTGGCCCTGTCTCACAAAATATAAGCTGAGGAAATTAAGTATTTGAAACTCTTATGGAAGAATAATTATAAACCTCCAAAGGATAGAAGGCAGCTTCTGTGACTGCTTAACCTCATTTCTTGCGTTGCCTGGTGCAGGGGTAGGCACCCTGTGGCACTTGGCCTTCTAGGTCCTTGGGTGTGGCCTTTTGGCTGAGTCTAAGTTTTATAGAAAAAATCCTGTTATAAAGGAGATTTGTTCCGTGAAGTTTTTGGATTCAGTCAAAGGGCCACACTTGAGGACTTAGAGGGCCACATGTGGTCTCGAGACCACAGGTTTCCCTCCCCTGGCCTAGTAAATAACAAGGTTCACATTTAAACATGATGACCGAGGTGTGACCCTCAGTGAGGTAGGTAGTACCAGAAATACTAGCCTCATTTCACAGATGAGAAACTGCAGCTGAGAGAGAGGAAGTGGTCTGTTCATGGTCTTACAGCTCTCTGTGTTAGGTAGGCTTTGAACCTGGGTTTCCTGACACCCAAATCCAATGTTCTTTACACTACACTATGCAACATTTTAGAGTCATAGAATCTCAGACCATGAAGGGACTTTAGAGATAATATATTTGACTAGTTCTGTTCTTCTACCCTGTACCCTACATTGAAGTTCCAGTATTGGTATTTATGTCAATTTGCCAGTCTGTCTTTCAGCACCCACATTTGGCTTATAGCTGTATGAACCTACAGAAAAATCTTGCCAAAATCTGATTGCTTGTATTTTATGATAAACAAGAATGTTTATAGGATCAGATATCTTGAATTGGAAGGGATCTCAGACTATTTAGTCCAGAGGTGGGGAACCTGTGGCTCTTAAAAGGACTTGTTCTGTAAAACTTGGACTCAGTCAAAAGGCTTCACCCAAAGACCTAGAAGGCCATGTGAGGCTGCAGGTTCTCCACCCTTGAGTCCTCGTCCAACTTTCTTATTTGACAGATAATGTTAGGTGCCAAGGTCATGTAGATGGAATTTTATTTCTGCTGTATTTCTGGGTTCCCATTCCCATTAATTAAAATTATCCTTTTTCATACTTGCTGCTAAATAAAACTTTAGCTCATTTTGTGTAATATATTACATTCAATTTGGATATAGGCAGCCATTGTGTGTGTTCTACATATCCCTTTGTATGGAAATAGCATTCTTTAGAAAAAGTATTTTAAATCTCAAATTTTACTTCCCTTGAGCAAGTTGAATGAAAATAAAATTGTAACTTCTGTGTTTGGTTATGGAGAGAGAAAAGACTTGTTCACTACCTGTATTTTAGCGCTTAACTACATTTTTAACAACTGGTTGTTTTCAGTGTAAGCATGGTGTCATTTCTCTCTTTAGTGTACAGTTAGTGGCAACTTTGGCATCAAGGGGTTTTTTAATTTTTTTTGCATGGGGCATTATCTCTGTTGATTTATGTATTAGGTGAGCAGTTGCCTCTTGGTGGTGCCATGATGAATAAGTCTCCTTATTTGCTCATGTAGACTGAAAAAGGAACTTTTCTTTGCTTTCATTTCTCATTTCTGCCTTAAATCCCTCAGAAAACACACTACTTCTTTTATTCAGGCTTTTCTTTGATTTGAGAGCGTGTCTTTAATATGTGACTTGGTCTCATATTTTTTTTGTGTGTTACTTAAGGTCTCCCACTATTTTAAACCCCTTCTGATTTTTTCCCCATAGATTTTCATCCTCCTGAGGGTAAGCCAAAAGACCGCACGCTGCAAATTGTTTGCCGAGATGGGAAAACTATCAATCTTTGTGCAGAAAGTGAAGATGATTGCTTGTAAGTGTTGTTCTCTTTTGCATGTCTGATTTGAAAGAATATTTTCTGATGTTATTTCCAATTAAACTTATGTTGTTGAGGGGGTGGAGCTGGGAAAAGTGGGAAGAGAGTTTCCCTTCAGGCTGTAGAGTAAATGACTGTAGGAGGATGGATGAGGGAAACTTTAATAGGTCTTTTCCATCTCTAATTACTGTGATTCTATTTTCTGATTCTCCTGGGCTTCCTTGGTAGTGTTGCTTTGTTTTTTTTTTCTTCTCTCTTTTGTATTTGTTGTTGGGTTGTGGTTTTTGTTTTTTTTTTTTTTGGTTCTGTTTCTTCTTTCTCATGAGTCATGAGAAAATGTATAAATCAATTCAGTGCCTAGTTATACCTGGTAGTGTTGCTTTGTAATGAGAATGACTTCACTTAGCAACTGTACAGTTGCTTTATGCTTTCTTTTTCAGTTTGGTGAATATTTTATCTTGAATACAAGTTAGCTAGCAGGCAGAGTTAAATAAGTGTTCTTAAATTCTGCTTATTTTTTGGTTATTTTCACTTTTTCTCTTTTTTAAGAAAGAAAAACCAGTGGAAACTGATCTTTTTGAAAAGAAAAGAGCATTAACATTTACATTATGTAGGCCTTAGCTTCTCATCTTCCTTCCTCCGATTGAGGGCAGTACTGTTCTTCCAGTTACTGAGATTTGCAACCTTGAGATTTTTCGCTTTCTTTCATCCTCATATTCAGTCACTTATTAAGTCTTTTCAGTTTTGTTTTCACAACATCTCTCATATGTGTCCCCTTTGTCTCTCACATGTAGCCACAGCCCTAGTTCATACCTTCATCACTGGCCAAATGCTGAGGCCTCTTGAGTGAACTCTTTGCCTCTGGTCTTTCCCAGCTCTAATCCATCTTCCTCCACACAGCTATCGAAGTGCTGTTACTGAAGCACAGCTCTGACTAGGTCTTAAAATCCACACTGGCATCCTGTTTTCTTCAAAATAAAATAGAAATTCTTCTGGTTCACTGTATCTTATATTTAATTATTTGACCATGTTATTTTTCCTAGTTGAATGCAAGGTCCTTGAAGGCAGAAACTTTCAGTTTTGCCTACATATATCCAGTTTCTGGTACACAGTAGGTGCTTATTAAATGCTTGTTGCTTGATTGTTCCTTTGGTCATTTCCCTGTTCCTTTTGACATCCATCTGAAGATCGGCTGGGGGACTAAAAGGAGGAAAACCTTAAATGTGTCTATTTTACACACAGACACAGACACACGCGCACACACACACACACACACACACACACACATATATACATTCTTAATGAAATTATAAGAATAATTGAAATTGAGTAAGATGAAGTTGAGAGATAATAGGTAGATTTCATCTGTTCCATTGTTATGGGTTGGTTATGGTTACAGTAGATTTGAGTGTATTTATGTATTCAACATCTGAGGTTGTTATAACATTTATATTTTGTATCTGAAATTATATCTTGCCCTTGGTAGGACAATTTCATAAGACCCCATATGTCATTTTATGTCAGAGTATCCTTATTGCACATCATTTCACTCTCAACACACAAAAACTCTACAATGCTTATTGACTTTTCTTTGAGTTTTATTTTAAGTTTCAATTATTGCAGGTCATTAGTTATAGTGTAAACATGAAATTTCTAAGGGCACATTCTGATCTATGTATTGCTTTCAGAAACCGATGGAAAAACTGCCTGGCTGTCAGGCTTTAAAGGTGATTTATACAGTTTAGTGTCATGATGCTAGAATATGTACTAAAGCAGCACGGTTGAATAGAATGATGATGTCTAGTTTAAAAATGCACCTTCCTTCTAAAAATGACACTTGACGCACAGTCAGCAGACCGTGTGCTTTGCCCTGCCTGTTTGCAATATGTCTGAAAATAAGGAATATCTTTGAAATGTAAAGCTAGCTGACTGGTAGAGAGCTTTAGCTCACATTCAAAGACTCACAGTATCCTAGTGATATAAGGGAATTTTGTGACCATCTAGTCTAACTCATACCTGAAGAGGAATTTGGAATTCTCTGTATATATTTTTGCTTAAAGGCCTTCAGACATGAGGGTAACTACCACCCAAAGAAGTCCATTCCATTTTTTAATATTTCTAAAGATTTTTCTTATGTCAAGCTTAAATTTGTACCCCACTCACCCCATATCCTTTAAATTAAATTTTACTTTTTTTAATTGGCAAAAAATCTGTCTTCTCATCCTCTAGTCTTCTGCTTCTACCCCCTGAAATTGAGAAAGAACAACAAAACTCCTGTTACAAACATGGATAGTCAAAACAAAATAAGTTTCTACTTTGGCCATGTGCAAATATCCGTATATTTATCTTATCAATCATTCTTCATTCCCAAGCCTTGGTTTTCTGTGAGGAGGTGGGCAGCAGGTTTTATCATTATTCTGCTAGACTCATGGTTGGTTATTATGCAGATCAGAGTTTCTATGTCTTATCTTTGAAAAATTGTTTTCATTGTATAAATTATTCTTCTTATTCTGTTCACTTTAGTCTGTATCAGTTCATATAAGTCTTTCCAGGTTTCTGTGAAACCATCTCATTCATCATTTTTTGTTGTTGTCTCAGATTCCTATCTTTGTTACCTTAAAAAGAACTATAAATATTTTTGTATATCCTTAGGGTTTATTTTCCTACAACCAATCTCTTCCTTACTCTACCTTCCCAATAATTCTCCCTTCTCCCCTTTCCCTCCTATTTCTCTGTTGAGTGTCTTTCAAGTACAAAGGACTACCAGCTATGTAGTTAAATCTATAAAGTGGACCTCTATAAGAGGTTTTAATTGTCATTCAGTGCTTTGAATAAAATAAGGATGACTTACCCTTAAGTAAAACTACCATTTTTCCTTCTCCAGGGCCTGGAAATTTGCACTCCAGGATGCCAGAACAAATACAGTAAGTTTTCAGGTTTTGGTGTATACATCAACCTATTTAGGGTCAGACTGTCATTATTTATACATGGGCAGTTACATGGCCTTACTGGACTAAGGTGGGGAGGTTGGAACAAAGGAAATGGGAATGGTAACATGGGCTACTTCATTATATCTCTCATATTGCCTTACTTAGTTGCATGGATAGGCAGATGGAAACAATGGAAATAAATTGCAGATTGGGCCTTGTGCTGCTAACTAGACTGTGACTAATCAGGTACCTTGGTCTAGCTTATCACCCTCTGATAGGCATACTATTGGTATAAATTATAAATTTTTATATTATACATTAAATATATATTTTTATGTTACATTTATAAATATATAAATTTTTTACAAAGTGTAGTAAGTAGCGCATTAGATTACACTTTGTTTTGGTTTGAAATACAAAAAGTGCCAGCAAGACAATGTATTTTCAGGTTTCCTACATATACATCTTGAAATTCTGAAATGGATTAGGTATTCTTTGACCTTGAAGTATGTAACCGATATGATGTATCCAGTTTTATGGAGGTCAGTATTAGTATAGTATTCATTTTTTAACAAATCGTATCATTATTCCTAAATGTCACTGCTTTAATAAGTCATTTAATGTGTTAAACCTTTGTTTTGTCAGATAAAACAAAATATGAGATTCTGTCTGTGAAAGGAAAAGTAAAGACAGTTTAAATATACATGGGAATGAACATTGTGAAAAACTGAAGAAAATTAAAAAAAATTTTTTCTGACTTATAAGCTTGCAAGCAATACACATCATACCCTTTTCATGTTAAACCCAATTTTGCATTGGATTAGCATTGTTTATTTCTATAGTGAGTGCTAGGAGTCTACTGTGGTTCATCTTTTTGTGTTTGTGTGTGTACATCTATGTATGTATGTATGTGTATATGTGTAAATACATATACATATACTTACGCATACATATAATTAAGAGGGGGAGAAGTCCAGGTTTTTTGTTTTTTTTTTTAGCTAGGGAGCAGTTAAACATAGCATACTTAGGGGCAGCTAGGTGGCGAAGTGAGTAGAGCACCGGCCCTGGACTCAGGAGGACCTGAGTACAGCCTCAGACACTTGACATGCTTACTACACTACAGACACTTGACACACTTACCCTGTGACCATGGGCAAATCACTTAACCCCAATTGCCCTGCCTTCCCCCTTCAAAAAACAAACAAACAAATAAACATAGCATACTTAAAGAAATATGTTGCTGCAACAAACTAGTGTCTATCCCTTTAAAGTTTCTAGAACAGAGTGCTAAAGAGTGTTAAGCTTTTTTTTTTACTTCAGATTCCAGCTTTTTTCACTGGCAAATGACTTCTTAAGTCTCTTTTAACAGCAAAAAAATATATGAATATGACTTCATAAAAGGCTTTAAATAGATTTATGAACTTTTTATTTTTTGGTAGTCTTTTTTGAAGGTCTTTGTCCTTAGTCTTTATCCATATGAACATTATGCTATTGTAAATGGTACCATAAAAATTTGTAGACATTACTGGTCAATGTCTTTCATCCTACAGGTTTGATACTTTTTGTTTTTTCCTTTCTGCTTATTTCAGTGAGCATATTTACATTTCCCATTTATGAGTGAGCTTGTGTCATTTTAGTATGTTTGTGATTATAAAGTATGTATGCAGTACACTTTGGACCAGTTTTTCATGCTCCTAAAATGACCTTTTTTCTCCTTTTCTTTCCTCTTATGTAGGCTTATGTTGGCTCAGAAGTCATGTATGATGAGACTGCTGTTGCTTCATCTCCTCCTCCTTATACAGCTTATGCCACACCATCTCCTGAGGTATGGAAGGAAGTATGAGGGAATAGAATCCTAATGGTGGAAGGATTTTAGTGTACTGTTTCAGTCCTTCTTTCACTTTGAATGTGTCATCAGAGAACTTAGAATTACATCCCAAGACTTTCCCATTTGAATAACTGAATCATTCAAATTCAGTGAACATGTAAGTGCCTGTTTTGTGCACTAGAAGGTTGCCTAGCTGGGTTTTTTTTTCCCCTTTTGAGCACACTTACTCTTGAAACTGTTTATTGAGATATGGAGTTGTTACAGTGTTTGCCAGTGGGAGTATCATTCAGGTGGATAAAATCATGAATTTCCTGAAGTTTTGCATGGTATTCTATGAAGGGTTCTGGGTTAAGACACTGACTGCCATCATAGAGCTGATAATCTAGTTTAATTCAATAAGCATTTATTTTTGCCTACTAATTGCCAGGTACTGTGCCAAATAAATACAAAAATATATACAAGATAAATAATTTGAGGGGTCACTGTAGTAGGAAGGCCGAATTTATGATCTCAAATATAATCATGTATATGTTTGAATGGTCCGAAATCGCAAGGTATGAGAGATTCTCTAAGGAGAAAACAACAAGAAATTTATTTAGGCCCCACCGCAGCAAAAACTTG
>CM053622.1:555384699-555402465 GCA_028646595.1 Phalanger gymnotis
CTGGCTGTATGTTTTGGTCTTCTTTGTCACCAAAGAAGGATTCCAAAGTCTGAGACTGAATCTGGGTGCGTTTTCGCTGCCTGGTCATGTACCCAGCCAACTTACCTGACCCTTGAGTTTTTCAGCAGGGTATGACTGCTCGTAGACTAAAGAGTTCTATGTTCCACACTTGGGGGGATGCGCCAGCTCTGCCTCACCAGCACTCCTCCTTCCCCAAGAACCCCCAACCTGGACTGGACTTAGATCTTCAGCAGGTTCTTCACTCCTGCTCTGATCCACCACTTAATTCCTCCCACCAGGTGGGCCTGGGGCCTGAAGCAACTGCAGCTGTAGTTCTGTAGCTACCCCACCTCCGCTGCCCCCGGGGGAGGTGGCTGAACTGTAAACTCCCTGTCCCCAGCAGCTTTTCCCACCAACCTACTCTGTTGTCTTTGGCGTTTGTGGGTTGAGAAGTCTGGTAATTGCTGCAGCTCACTGATTCAGGGCACTAGGGCACCCTCCGCCTGGCTCCTGGTCTTGTTGGTCTGTGCCGCCCACACTGGGCTCTGTTCTGCTCAGCTCTCCTCCGCTCCCAGCTCTGTGCAGGATAGACCTTACCCAGAGACCATCCAGGTTGTCCTGGGCTAGAGCCCTGCTTCCCTATGCTATCCTGTGGTTTCTGCAGTTCTAGAACTGATTCAGAGCCATTTTTTATAGGTTTTTGGAGGGACTTGGTGGGGAGCTCACGCTAGTCCCAGCTTTCCAGCCGCCATCTTGGCTCGGCCCCCCAGAGCCATTTTTTTATAGGTGTTTGGAGGGTCCCGGGGGAGAGCTTTAGGTAAGTCCCTGCTTTCCAGCCACCATCTTGGCTCTGCCCCTCTCTCTTTTTTCTTTTAATATGCACTTGAAGTCACACTATTTTCTCTCAGCCTGTTACTCCAGGTTAACAGCTCAGTCTCTACCTCCCAAGGGCATTTTGTATGAATTGACAAAGATGGAACAGGCATTAACAAAGGAACCCTCAACCAGGGTATTCTCAATAGTAAAGGAACAATGATAACCCTTCTCTGCATTTGTCTTGTTAGTAGAATCAGAGGCTGCCTGACCTACCTGCACATCTGTGCTTTGAAAATGTTTGAAAATTAGAGCTCAATGCATAAATTAAAAACAAAAATCTCACCCAAGCTATTTCTTTTCCAGAATCTATCAGCAATATGTATATGTGTGTGTGTGTGTGTGTTTATGTATATATATGAAATATCTGTCTATTCCTGATGTAAATGTATCATGAATCAGTACCTTTGCAGAATATAAATTTGAGATTATCTCTTAAAAATCAATCATTTCAGAAAATGATCCTTCCTCTTTGATTATTTTTTTCATTAGTCCTAAGTAGACTATAGAATACACAAAAAAGGGACCTCAACAGAATGAATGAATCTAGCACACCTACCCCCCTGGCTTGAAGCTAAAGAGCAGTGGTTAGGGGGATTGCTGAGAAGCCTTAATATGTTATTTCGCATAAACTGGTAAGACTCAGGGTGTTCTGGACAAGAATTCAAAAGCAGCAGCAGCTATATCTTCTGAGAAGTTTACATGGTGCGCACACACACAGGAACACACACACACTCACACGTACATACACAGACACATAGGTACACTTACAGAACTCCTATCTTTTTTTCAGTGTTTGTGTCACAGGGTTGAGGGCCCTGCCCATCAAAATAAGTTATTTCATATACTGTGCATAAAACATGAAAAGAGATTTTCTATGAAGACCCTCAGAGAGCCATTTTGCATGAGTTCCACGCCTCTATGAAAGGGGCAAAGGCAGGAGATGGGCACCCTTGTCAGTCTTCATTTCCTGGAGCCCTCCTCTTTGGTCAGAGATACCTTAGGAGCTGTGGCCGTGGCCACTGCTGCGGTCCTCCTCCACACCTTCACTCACATTTTCTTCCTCATCCTCCTCCTGGGGATAGAGGTCTGGGTACTTCTGCATGCATTCTTGCATGGCCCAGAACTGATACACACAGTCTAAACCTTTGATTTCCTCCATGCTGTAATGGAAACAGGAGAAGGCCGACTTGAACTGTTCTCCACTGGGACCACTGGCCATTCTCTTGAGACACGAGCATTTCTAATTAATGTCTCCATCGGACAGTATCAAACCATGTTCTTCATAGGAGTCGTTGGGGTCATCAGCTACCAGCTCAATGTTGCTTGGTGTCTCATGGTCTTGTTTGGTCACAAATATAATCCAGTCCTTTCCTTCCTGCTGGCGGTAGGACATGGCTGAAGCCCAGTGGCTTCTGTGGCTCCCACTCTGACTTGCTCCACACACCGATCGCTCAGGCCTATGAAAATAGAATTGATGAGACTTGGCAACTGATTGAATGTAGGAGATAAGCAACTGGAAAGAGTCAAGAATAACTGAAATTGTAAACTTAGTCCAGTGTTTTAAAGTTTTCCAAGGTAATGTAGACAGTATTAGAGCTGGCACCAGAATCCATGTCATTTAATTCCCAATACCCTGCCTCTGTTATACTCAACATTATATACAAATACAAGCATTTAGTAGCAGTATAAAGTAGTTATATGAAAGATCTTAGAAGGCAGTATATGAGTAAATGCTAAATGTATAGTATTAACAAGTACAATAAGATTTCAGAAGGAGGAGATTGCTACTGGCTGAAATGGTCAAGGAAGACTTCATAAAGATATGGCTTGTGAGCTGAGCCTTTCGCTGTCAGTAAGATTTGGGTAGGTAGGAGGGGGAAGGGCAGCCACTCCAGGCATCAGGAAAAGTATGGGGGTGAGAATGTTACCATTTTGTAGGAATGGTGAGTAGACTGTGTCTGAGTTAAGAAAGAGAATTCAAGGCCAGATCATGGATAGCCATGGTTTTATCTTTTTAGTTATGGGAAATCATGGAAAGTTTTTTAAAAAGGAAGATTAATCATTGATATGTAGAATGATTCAGATGGTAGAGAGGTTGTAGGCAAAGAGATCATTCATGATAATGATCTTTCATTCCCACTACCATCCTTTCACTTTTTGCTTCAGTAATAATTTAATAATGTGAACAGTGATGGTATAATACTTGATTGTTTTAAAAGATTTTTAGGGAAAATATGTACTTTCTGCTCTTAGATATATAGTAAATTTACTTCTATGTAGTTGTTAAAAACAAAAGCAAGTAACAGAGATTTAGTTTTAATTTAAAATCTAATTTGCATGATTGAAAGTTTCTGTTTTAAAGTTCATAACTGCTCTATTAGAGAATGATTCTTAGGTAATAATGGTTGAAAGTTTAATGAGTTTGCCCTCCTCTCCTTCTGTTATACTGCCACTGATCTAATTAGCTTTCTAACCACTCTTTCATCTTTGGAATTTCTACGGAATCCCTGGATTCTCCACAGCTCTGCTCATTTCTCATTTTTTACTCTATCCATTTGTTATCCTGATGGATCTGTATGTACTTAGCCAAGTGTATTAGAAAATAGAGGCTCAAGCATTGCAGATACATTAAGGCGCACTAGAGAAACTGCAGAGGAGTGCAGTGGAAGGCACACTTGATTTGGGAGTCAAGTTCAGGGTTCTAATCTTAGGTCTGACATTTATTTACTGCCATTGTGATCTTGAACAACTCATTTAACCTCTTTGGGCCTCAGTTTGCAGTAAAAATGAGGGGGTTAGACTAGACAATCTCTGAATATGCTTCCGGTTCTAAATCTCTGAGCTTTTGCAGTTTTTTTTTTTTGGTGGTGTGATGAATAGCAGTAGAGATTTTCTTAGTCTTGAGTTGACTAGTTTAGCTTTCAGTTAACATGAGTTTGAAACAGGAGGAGGTCAAGCATTGGAACTAAAAAATATTATCAAGCCTTTTCTAAATTCAATTCTATTTTATTTTCAGTTCTGAACTCTCTTGCTCCTCCCTCCCTCTCCCCTAACAATTGAGAAGGCAAGAAAAACAAAACCCATTACAAATAGGTATGATCAAGGAAAACACATTTCTGCTTTGCCATGTTCCCCACTCCCCTCCAAAAGAAAAGAAGAGAAAAAATGTGCTCTGGTCTTCATTCTGATGAGTCAGTCCATCAGCACTCTGTCTGGAGGTGGATAGAATGATTTCTTTATGAGTCCTGTGGAATTGCGATTCACCATTGTGTTGATCAGAGTTCCTAAAATTTTCACAATTGATTGATTACCTTTACAGTATTGCTGTTACTGTATAAATTTTTTTTTCCTGGATCTGCTCACTTCACTTTGCATCAGGCCACGTAAGTTTTCCTACGAGTTTGAAATCAGTGAATCACGCCTTTTGCAAATAGTAGTTGAGAGGTGGTGGACACCAGAAAAGAGCTGTCAGCACTTTTACTTTGCACTGGAAAGTTATAGCTTTCCTTGTATAGTCTAGACTAGAGGAATATAGGCCTCAAAATTTCTCATAGAAAATTCTCATAGAAAATAACTGTTGTATCTGTTTGAAGGGAAGTCAGCTTTGTTTTGTTGGTTTAAAAGGAAGTATGATATTCTGGTGTCTTAAGTAAAAAAATCTTTTGGTAAGGTTTAGATAAAAAATATCCCTGCCCTCCCTTATTTTGTGCTTCTTTTCTTTAACAATTAGGTTTTGCTGATATTTTTTGTTGTTTTACATTAGTCATTTCTGTACCTCCTCCCGCAAAATGTGCACACATTGCACTCGTTACCTTCAACAAAGGAAAATAGTTAAGCCAAACTAACCAGCATAGCAGTTGTTTCTGACAGTGTATGTAACATTCTGTTGTGCATCTTTTCTAGGACCTTATGGACAGCAACCTGCCAACCATGTCATCATCAGGGAGCGTTACCGGGACAACGATGGAGACCTGGCTCTGGGCATGCTGGCTGGGGCAGCCACTGGCATGGCTTTGGGATCTTTGTTCTGGGTCTTCTAAGTTTCTCTACGTCTTTGTATTTGTAGCTTCCAAAACCTTTATTTATTTTCTGTGTGCGATAATATATTTTGCAAGGTATTCCTGTTTTACTGTAAAGATTTTTAATGACAGTTACAATAGTACTTTTAAAATAGTGACATCTTAATTATAATTAGTATAAATTTCACAAGGCAGGATTGTAAATGTGCTGTTCAGTTGAAATATGCATTAAAAGGATATTTGATCATTTCAAACTCTTTTATGGAACTTAGTTGTATGAGAAGGACTTATGAGCTCATTCATTTTGAAGAACATTATCACTGCAGTGTTAAATGCAGAGCAGAAGAGATAGCTTTGTCATCCATATTACAAGTATGCGCCTCATGTAATGACCCCTGAATAGGTGATTATTTCTGGCAGGGAAAAAATTAATCCAACTGCTCACTCTCAAGAATTAACTGTGGGACAGTCTAGGTGTTGCTGTTGGCATGGCAGGGTGGTAAACTATGCATGATAAAGCAATATAGACTTTTTGCACTACACACTCCAAAGAATAGTCCCCAAGGCAGTGGTGACACTCCATATACCTCTGTAGTTGGCTCTGTCATTATCCAGTGGTGCTCTACTGGTGGGCCTGTTTTCTCTGTTGTGAATGGATTTATTGAATCCTAAAGATTGGAACTGGTAACTTCCTTGTAAAGATCTGCCAGTCAGGACAAACTCTTGTAAATAGGGCTGGAAACCTACAGTTCTTTGACACAGTTTTCAACCATGGAGAGTTGTAAAAGCAGTTTAGAGGCTGAGGTGATTGGAATTTCTTTTTTGAAAGTCTGTACTACCCATGCATTTAAAAGATAGACATGACTTTTACCTTCTTAACTTTTATTTAATATGTTGAAAACATACTCAAAGTTCAGACCTCCATTGAGTGCATTTTTATATTGTGAATCTGAGCCATCCCCTCTCTTCTCACCTTGTTTTGAAAAACAAATATGTTAACCAGCTTACAAGTAGTGATTTTTTGGTTTTATCTGGTTGGTCTGCTATAGAATATTGTTCTAAGAGTGGAACAGACTGAAGGCATTTGTAGTCAGTAAAAGTAAGGAGAAAGAATTAAAATCAAACTCAGGGTTATTCGATTGAGTGTTGAGTTCTTGATCATTTTGTAGAGTTGATATAAGGTGGAAGCTTGAAGGAGGCTTATGGAACGAATTAATAATAGGAGAAAATGATTATAGAAATTAGGAAAGAGGTTTGCTTGAGCACATGAAACTAAATCTGTATCTTGTTATATAGATCAGCTATAAACAGCTGATTTAGTGTTATTTCATGTGACTTTCAGCTAAAACTTATTTTTGCCAACAACTTTTAACATACTTTGAAAATGTGTGTATTCTTCAATCCCATTTTAATTTTTGTGATAAAACTCTTAAGAGAATCCTCCTCATCCTCATGGATGGTATAATCTTTTTTTCATGGACCATTTGATAAAATCTGCTTTCCTTTACTTGAAAACCCAAAATGATTTATTCTCCAAATCTATACTTATTTAAAGATGAGAAAGCAATAGGAGGGAAACAAAGGCTCAGGGAGAGAATGAGATGTACATTGTTAGTGAACAGTCATTCCAGAATTTTTAATGGTAGGATTGTCTTATATGCAGATTGCACATGTTTTTTGTTTCTTGTATTATCTATAGTTAAGGCATTTTTGCTGCTTCCTAAAATTTCAGTTGAAATTTACTTAAAACCTACTAGTTAATTAAAGTATATTTAAGGTGTCAGGGAAATAGGATGAGAGCCATGTTTGTAATATTAAAGAAACTCAAGATTATCTTAGGTCGCGCTTTGCAAATGATGCTATTATCTCTTTCTCTGAAACATGTAAAAAGTTGATGATTGCACTGTCATAATTAACTAGAGTTATGTTAAAGGAATGTAAGTGATTTAACATACATATTGTTATCGGTGGAGAGATAGCTACTCCATTTGACCAAGTAGACAGGCACATTTGTTCTCATTAATTCCCATCTAAAGCTTACAATTTGTGGATATGCTTCTTTGGAACTCAGTTAGTGAAATTATGTAAAAGAATAAAACAATCAGAATCTAAACCTAAAATACATCAGGTAGCTAACACCATACAGTGATTTGATCATTCCATAATTTATTGAATGTTTGCTATGCACAAGACAAATCTATAGTCCTGTATTATTTCCTAATTTATATATGTTTCTCTATTTTCTCTGATGTAGGATTTTTTTAAAACTAGTTTTAGAGTGTGAGATTTTTCCCTGTCATGGTATAGTGATGATAATTCCCATAAAGTCCATTCTTTATCATATGAATTCTATTTAGTATTTTGGATGACTGATTACATATCATTTTTCCCTCCTGATTAACTACTTCTATGTCTGATGAAACTTAACACTCCATGTCAAATTGAAGGCCAAACCAGCTTTATAATGATCTCTTGGATTCTTGGCAGTTTCTGTAGGCCTTGTCTTTCTTTTTTTTTTAAACTGGAGATGTCTGCTTCAGCAGACAGGAAACGTACACGAGTGCCATCTCACTTGATATTTGACAGTTGGGGGAAAAAGTCACGTAAGATCTGATTGTATAATCGATTGATGGTTTAAAATCATTGCTGTTAAGACTTTGGATTGTATGTGATAAGAATATTAAAATTGTAACGATTTAGACAATGTAGTTTATGTGAATCCTCTAAAGCACTTTGCATTGAAGGGAAATATTTGCAATAAAGTAGCTTTGAATGTTGCAGTGGGTTGTTAATGTGAAACTTGATGAAAGCACCATGTTGCTGACTCATTGTCTGCATCATAGGGCTAAAATATCTATAAATACACAGTGTACTCTTATCCCATTATCCAGGGATATTTTATAACTCGAAGCACCAAAGGAAATGTAATTTCAGCATGTTTGGGCTTGGATTGGGAACTCCATGATGGGGCACGAAGGCATTATTATGTTTTAATCTTGAGGACTTTGGCTGTAAGAAGAGCCTGGTCTTTGGGTGAGCTTCTCTAAAACTGTGCCTTTCATTGAGTTCCTTAGAAACTTCATAAGCATGTTTTCCCTTATTCTTGTGTAACTACTTGCATTCATGGGCACCACATTTTAGAGAGATTATATAAGAAGCTAGTCTACCACCATCATTTACACACGGGAATACATAGGCCCCGAAAGGCCAAGAAGGTGACATATCTAAGCTGGTGGCTGAACAGGGATAAGAACCCAAATTTCATAATTCTCAAGTCAGTGCATTTTTATATCTGCCAAGTATAGCTAGGTTGTTAAATATGATTTGCTAGCGATTTTACCCTAATATGAAACAAATACAGTACATTGGACAGTTTCTAAAATCTGATTCTCCTACCTCTAATGCTATTGATACCAGCTTCTTGATAGTCATTGCTTTTGATTGATTACATTTCTATATAGTGCTTTGCACAAACAATCGTAACTAAAGAAATTACCAAACTAAGGCTTTTTTGGTTTGTATATCTGGGAAGGTTTATTAGCTTTTACCTTCCTTACCTTCCATTTGCATTTTCTTTTTTTAGGAACTAGTCCTGCCTGGAAGAAAAGCTGACCACCCATGTGTTATACTTGTTATTCTCTACGTTGGTTCTAATGTTTTATTTCCTTGGTTGATGTCAGGATTATGAATCAGGTAGGGTAGAGTTGAACTCAGTAAGTTAAAGGGAAAGTATGTTTTTGGCTTCCATGCAGATTTTCTCTCAGAACTCAGGGGAAATGGACTAGATAGTAAAAATATAACTTCCCCAAACCCAGATATCTGTCTCCTCAGAGATAGCACAGGGTAGGTTTAAGGCAACTGAGTTAATGAAGGGCAAAATACTAGTTTTCGAGATAAGATGCAAGTGATAGAAATTTCCTATCTTCATTATCCTGGATAATCTCTTCTCATCGAAGCTTTTGCACATAGTTTTAGAAAGCAGCAAGATCTTTCTGCCCGAGATTCTTTCCTGTGGTTGCCATCTTGCCTCCACCATGTTTCTGTTGTGCCCATGAAACCTGTTATTGTTCTATGCAGAATATGCATTTATGTAGCACATAGTGAAAATGTTAATAAAATGAGTGTTGAACTGCAAGCTCACGTATTGTGATTCGTTCACTTTTCTGAATTCTTTATGTTCATGGAATATGGTATCTGCCTTTTCTGATACAGTGCTAGAGTAGGCTTGATCAGCAACTTGATTTGACTTTTAAAGGAACGAATCTATACGTCTGTCTATATATGTATTCGTTCCTCTATTTAAAGTTAGTATGAAAACAGGTTATATAAAGAATGAGTCGCTAGCCTAGAGAAGACTAGAGCTCAGACCTAGAGCTCTCATATCTATCCGCTCCCTAATTTGGCCTTACTATCTCTTGGTATCAGTCATCCCATTCGACTAGAATTCATTCCCTCCACATCTTTGTTTGTTGAAATTACTTGTATTTCTTCTTGGCTACTTCACAAGTTACCATGCATTATGCCTGTTTTTGTGCATGCTGATCTTTTAAGGGGCTTTGTCACTTAGGATGATGTCTGGCACAGCTATTTGGAAATGACTTCTCACACTGTCCTGTATACACATTGGCCAAAACACTAAGAATATAGGCCCTACATTTTAGAGTCTCCTTTACACCACGATGAGAAATATTTAAGAGGGCTTTAAGAAGGGAATAACAACAGCATGGTTTAGGACCTAGAAAATATTGAATTTATGCAAGTAGGCCCAGGAATTTTAATTCTCTTGAGAAAAATAACATTTTTTTTAAGACATTATTTGAGAGTCTATTTTTCTTGTCAAACACAAGCTCCTGGCACTTATGCCTCTTTACAACCTGGTGCCGTCTTGCCTTTCCAGCCTAAATAGTCATTGTTCTCCACAAACCATGTTATTGACCTAAACTGGCTTTCTTAGTGTTTTTTTAATCCCCCCCGAGCCCCCCAAATCCTGGAATGAATGTTCTTTCCCTTCACCTCTGTCTCTTACCTGGTTTTCTTTTAAGATTCATGTGCCACTACCTTCTACATGTAGTTTTTCCCACTCTCCTAGTAGCTGGTGTCTCCTAAGGTTACCTTGTATGTATATTGTATATGTTTTGTAAAGACCTGTGTATGTGTATGTTGTCACCCCCATTAGATCGTAAACTTAAGGCCACCGGCTTTCTTGAAGCCTAGCACATAGTAGATGCTTTATCAGTGCTTGTTTTATTCCACATAGGGTTCTGGAATGGTTTTGTGAAGTGATCTGAAATGTTCATGTTTGAAGTTTGTGGATGGATGTAGATGACAATTCCTTTTGAGTTTTTTTTTTTAACACTCACGTTGCTTCACTGGGCTTTGGTTTCAGCTGCATTGGGTGTTCCATAGGGAATGACTGCTCAGAAAGATTAAACACAATTAACGAATGATAAACAATGAGCAAAACCTACCTATAGGCTCATTCTTAGCCAGCTGACTCAATAGGTTGTGCAAAAATTGCTAAGACCTGATTTATACTGACATTTACATTAATAAATAAATTGGAATTTTAATTGGTTCCATACATTATGTAAGGTGTTTAAAGCTCTGAGTTTACTTACATTTGCATAGCACTTAATCATTAATAAAATAAGGGGGCTGCAAATTACATGTAAATTGCTGGTTTATATGCACGATGTAAATATTGTGTCATAGAAGTTTCAAAAGTTACTCATTCATCACTGGGCAGTTGACTGGAATGTAGTGGAAGGGCACTGTACAAAAAATTTTAAAAAGAGGGTCTTTACCCTCATTTAGCTATGTGTTGGTGGGCAAGTCATTTTCCCTTTCTGGGCCTCAGTTTCTTTTTGTATAAAATGAGGTGGCCAGACTAGATAATTTTTTTTTGTTGTTGTTGGAGGGGGGTAGGCAGGGCAATTGGGGTTAAGTTACTTGCCCAAGGTCACACAGCTAGTAAGTCGTCAAGTGTCTGGGGCTGCATTTGAACTCAGGGCCTGATTCCAGGGTCAGTGCTCTACTTACTGAGCCACCTAGGTGCCAAGACTAGATGATTTCTAAGGCCCTTTGCAGCTTTTTCTAATCTTAACTTTCTTATGTTGATTAATTTAGACTTAGAGAAAAGTGTCAAGCCCTTCCTTCCTTCCTTCCTTCCTTTCTTCCTTCCTTCCTTCCTTCCTTCCTTCCTTCCTTCCTTCCTTCCTTCCTTCCTTCCTTCCTTCCTTCCTTCCTTCCTTCGAGACAGGGATTGTGTCTTATCCAAACTTTGTGTCTTTTCTCCCCAAGTGGTGTAGTCATATTAGGGAAATATAAATTTCCTTTATCTGGCATTCAAGGCCCTCCACAATCTGATAACCCACTAACTTTCCACCCTTATATTTATCTAGTCTATACTTCATATGTTCCAGTCAAACTAGAACCCTTTTAGATTATGAGAATGTTGCATACATAATTTACCTAGGTTTCAGCAGATCTTTTGACAAAATCTGTCATATTTACTGATGAGATGGAACTATGTGAACTAAACAACACTGTTAGAGGGATTTGGAGTTGTTTTAATGACTCAATCCGAAGAATAATTGTTAATAGATTTGATCTGAACAAAGACATAAATATTACACTTGGTCAAGTTTTTAGAGGAAGCTGGGATGAATGAGAGAGACAGGATTCTTAAAGATCTTGATAGGTTAGAATTGGTAGACCAACTCCAATAAGATGCTAGATAAAGGTAAAGGCCTACCTAAAAGTGCATTCAGATAATGTCATAATTATAAGATGGAAGAGATACAGCTGGAAAATTGTGTGCAAAAGATTCGGGGATTTTAGTGGACTACAACCATTTTACATGATAACAAAAAGAACCAATTCAATCTTGGACTGTGTCAATGACTCATATACAGAACTTAAGAGATGAGCACTCTGTACTCTACCTTAGTGAGACCATATCTAGGCATTATGTTCAATTCTGGATGCCATATTTAAAGAAGGACATTGATCCTTTAGAAACCTTACACTGGAAAGATGTTCAGCATGGTTAGAAACCTTGAGACCATGCCATGAAAGGATAAGTGAAGAAGGAGTGGATGTTAAACCTAAAGAAGTGAAGACTTGATAGGGCATGGCACCTGTCAGAAGTATTCTATGGATTATTATGTGGAAAAATTAAAACTTTATTACCTACTTTTTGCCAGTTTACCCTTAAGGAGCTTATGGTCATATTCAACACATATGTCAGTGGGAGAACAACTAATAAAGTAGAGGCACATGAATGCAATAGAATAGAATTGTGCTGTAAGGAAAAAAGAACAGGTGAAGACTTCAGAGAAGTACAGAGACTTATATGAACTGATGCAGGTTAAAGTAAGCAAAATCAGGAGTGGAGTATGCATGATTACAACATAACTTAAAATAACAAGAAAACAAAATTGAACATTTTGTAAGTATAAACACCATCTTACCTTCTACAGGAAAAAGGCTTCCAGCCCCTCTTGATTTTACTGCCTTTACTTTTTAAATTATTTCCCATTTATCCTGTATATAGCTTGCTTTATATATATTTGTTTGCGTGTGGTGAATGTCAGTGGTGACTGGTCCCTCATGCTATAACTATCTTCTTCCACCAGTAAATTGCTGAAAGGGGAAGCAGCTATTGGAGGAAGATCCAGGAATATACTGCTCAAGAATACAATCAAGAATTTATGATGTCGTGAGAACACCCTGGTCTCCCTCTTTGTTGAGCCTTTGTCTCAACAATATTTCTAGTTGAGGGCAGGGATTTTAACTTTTTTTGGTATAATGGACTACTTTGGCAATCTCTTGAAGTCCATAGGCCACTTCTTGGCATAATGTCTTAAATATCTATAATAAAATATACAGGGCTACATAGGAAATCATTGTGTTGAAATCCAATTTAGCAAAACATTTTTTTTTCTAAAGTTTTTTGGATCACTGGTTTAAGGAATCATGATTCACTTCAGGTAATGAATTGCTCTCCCTGTTTATTATTTTTCATGCTTATTTTCTCATTTTGGCTAAGAAAAACTTTTGTAAGGTCATCCCAGGTTTGTGATGGCCCAGGGGAGAAGTCATTACTTGGCTGCCTCCTTGCTCCACCTGTTAGGGAAAGCAGACCTGTCAACCACTTTTATACAGACTCCTTTTCCCCCAAATCTCTATCACTGCAAATAACAACAAACAAGAGTTAGTATCTTCATTTTTTCGTATAACAACAGAATGAATAGTAGTAAAGGGACAGATAGAAATCTCAGGGGGAAGAAGAGAACAAAAGGGACTGACTGGTACAATTTCAATGGAGGTAGATGATGCAAAATGCCAAATTGGGCAAAATGTTGAAACGCCATTTGTGCAAAGTGACTACAGTAAAGAAATGTGGAGGTATTCTCTATTCAGTTTCTTTCCTCCTGGGTTGGGGAAGGGAAGGAGGAAGAGTAGGGCAAAGGAATCTCAGGGAGATTTCCCAGTTAATGAAGTTTCAACTTTCCCAACTCAAAGGCAGGAGGACAGGTGGGTAGTGGGGGTGAGGTAAAGAGGTCCTCACCAATCATTTAGTTTGCTATACTGCAGTCTGCTAGAAGGGCTATGGCTCTGCTCGGCTCCAGGGGTAGTTGCAACATGGCTTTGAACAGTAGCAGTCAAGTCAGTCTTTGAGAGGGAGAAGAATGCCAATGCTCAACAGTGCCAAAAGGGAGGACAACCTTCACTCTGAGATCTCTTCCAACTCTGAAATTCTATTATTCTGTGATCTTTGGAGAGTGTCCATGCTCCAAGGTTATCCTACCTGTTCTCTTCTCACATCGAACTTTTTTCAGTACCCAAATTCAGCCATCTAAGGAGGAGAAATCTTTTTAATGTTTTAGGGGCTAGAGGTGATCTGATAATGATTACCAATGTCTCAGTGAAATAATGTCCATGAAAGTCATCTTGGAAAACATGAAGCAACAGGTATTAGATGCTGCAAATGTACAGTGAAGCTGGCTCAGAGTGGATCAGTGGAAGAGTAGACCAGATCTCATTTGGAAAACTTCCCAGCACTTTCAATGATCCCTATTTCCTCCCAGCCACAAAAGCCATTTTATTTTCTTAACATTTAATTTTTATCAGTTCATTTTGCTTTTACATTCCATTCATTTACAAGTATATCTCCCCACCCTTCTCTTCTCCCCCTATTAAACCCTTTTAGCAAAGATTTTTAAAAGATAGAGGGGGAAAAATGCTTTGTTAAGGCATGGAACACATATGTCTAGTCTAATAATTCCCACAGTTCCTCATCATTGAATTCAAGAAAGGAAGATGCTTTTTTTTTTTGGCTGTCCTCCTGGGGCTCAGCTTGGTCAATCAATAAATCAGTTAGTCATTATTTGCCAGGCACTATATTAAGCACCTGAGGATACAAAAAAAGGGAAAAGACAGTTATTGCCCTCAAAGAGCTTACAGTCTAATAAGAGAGACAACAAGCAAACCTACAAAGCAAGCTATACACAAGATAAGTAGAAAATAAGGCACTAAAATCAAGAGGGATTGGGGAGGCTTCCTGTAGAAGGTGGGATTTTAGTTGCTACTAGTATTTATACTTAAAGAGTCTTCAATTTACCTTATTGTTATTTTAGGCTGTGTTATTATAGTCATGTGCATATTCTGTTCCTGATTTTGCTTACTTTAGTTTGCATCAGTTCATGTAAGTCTTTCTGTACTGTTCTGAAGTCTCCACATTTGTCTTTTCTTATAGCACAATCTATTTTATTGCATTTATATCTCTCTACTTTATTAGTTGTTCCCCTACTGATGGGGGGATGATTGTTTTGTTCCCAGTTTTTTGATACCACAAAAATTTTATTTTTAAATAAATATTTTATTGTCTAAGAGGGCTTTAAAAGCACATGTGATTCTGTGTGGTTGTGAATCAGATGAAGTAAAATGACAAATGACCCAAAGATCAATAGAAAGATGGATGGTGGACATAAGGAGGTGACTCTAGGTTGCCAACAATGATTGGTGAGAAGTAGCATAAAGGACAGTATCATAGCCATCTATGACCTGAAAAATTGGTGGCTTGGTCATCTAGTAAGAATGGGAGTTGAGAGGGGTCAGAGCCAATATGGAGGCTCAAAAGCAGGGACGTGCTTAAGCTCTCCCCCAAATCCTTCCAAACACCTGCAAAAACGGTTCTTAACAAATCCTAGAGCTGTGGAACCCACAAAATAGCAGAAGGAAGCAGGTCTCTAACCCAGGACAGCTTGGATGGTTACTGGGAAGGGTCTATTGCACTGTGCTGGGAGTGGAGTGCAGCCCAGTGTGGGCCACGCCAGGGCCAACCAGACTGGGAGTCAGGCTGAGCAGGACTGAGGGTCATGAATCATTGAGCTGTGGCAGTTACCAGACTTCTCAACCCACAAACACCAAAGACCGTGGAGTAGGTTAGTGGGAAAATTGCTGGATCGGGTTAGAAAGCGGTCCGGCCCCAGCTATGGGGGTAGCAGAGGTGGTGCAGTAGTTGTGGCAGCAGCATCAGGAAGCTCTTAGGGCTGCTTCCAGAGCTCTAGCGTTAGCTGCTTCCAAAATCTATTTTAATTTCTTTCTTGGAAAGAGAAGTCTTAAAAAATGAAAGGACTACATATCCTATGGTAGAATTTCAGGCATGGTGGTAGAAGGATTGGGAAGATATTTGGGGGTTTACATCCCTCAAATCACAACATATAGGTATAGAATGGGACTATGTGCTAAATGGGCCCTTCTAGGATGTATCAGATCAACTGAAAAAATAAGTAATTATAAATATTTTCAAACTTTAAAATGAAATGTCTTCATTTATTTCTAGTCATAGTTTGAAAGATACTTTTATCTCTTTTACCACACCAAAGGTAAACTTTATTTTTGTCATTGGAGAATGATAGTGATGACAGTGAAAAATAATGAAGCCCACTGTCCATAACTCCCCAATGAAAGTCAAAGAGAGAGGATGAATTTGTTCTATGCTAAAAGGATAATTTTGAAAGGCACTTGGAAAGAAAGAGGGAAGCAGGTAAGATCAAATTGTTTGGAGCCTTTGAAGGACTTTAAAAATTATGAGAAACACCCACAAAAGAGGGAAATGCACAGTTCTTCCTCAATGGAACATGTGGCAGTAGGACATGTACAAGTAGATTTAGCTTTTGCTGCTAATAGAAAACTCAGGAGACAGTAAGAATGAGTTTTCTAAGCCACGTTAGGGTTAAAAAATTAGCTTCCCAAATAGAGGAAGTGGGCAATGTGGCTACACAGCAAGTTCCTGTAAAAAGAACTGGGGTTTTAGAGGACTGTTAGACCAGTGAATCAACAGTGGCAACCAGTAGGCTACATTAAGAGGCCTGGCATCCTGAGGAAGAAGAGCAATAGCCCTAATGGGTTTTGTCCTGATCAGGCCAAATCTGGGGTATTGGTTTCGGTTCTAAGCAGCAAGTTTTAGGAAGGACATCAACAAATTGACATGCATCTAGAAGATGGGCACCAAGATAGTGAGGGGAATTAAAATGTTGCTATACTAGGATCCTATGAAGAAACTGGAGGCATTTTAACCTATAGAAGAGAAGACTCAGGGGGAACATGACAGCCATCTTTATTTGTTAAAGATGTTAATGGATGTTAAAGAAGACAGAGTAGACTTATTGTGCTTGCCCCCAGAGGGCAGAACCATGAACAGTGAAGCAGATTTTTTGTTCAATGTAAAGAAGAAAAATCCTGACAATTAGAACTTTCTAAAAGTAGCATGAGTTTTGGTAAAGTAATGAGTTCCTCATAACTGAAGGTCTTCATGTGGAATCCCAGCAACCATTTTTTTCAGGAATATTATAGAGAGGATTTCTGTTTAGAACAGGTTGGAGTAAATGACCTCTGAAGTCTTTTCCAGCTGTGAAATTCAGTTATTCTTATGCTTTTAAACAAATACCCAGCATGATTCTATGATTCCCTATCCAATCAGGCCCATCGGACTTAGAAATACTGGCAACCTGTGTTGCATGATTTGACAACATTCAGAAGGTTTCCTTGTCACAGAGAATTAACCCGTTCCACCTAGGTGCTACAGTGTCTGAAATTCCAACATTAAAAAATTCATTACTTTGAGTTATGAACAGCTTTTCCCAAGTTCCTCTTTGAAAATGCAAATGCCATAGGAATGGGAGGGGTAATACGGTAAGGCATCATTAATTATTTACAGAGTACTGTGAATTAGTTACTTAATTTTTTTTTCCTGACAGGTGAGAGCTGTGCTGTGTAGGAATGGGGATTTTAATTGGGGGCAGGGCAATAAAAGAGTCTTGAGAAATGCAAGAGTAATTTTTGTGCCTGAGTAGAGTGATCATGAATTCATGATTTTCTGGCACAGTACTCTCTTTTTTTTTTTTTAGGTTCCACTTTTTTCTTTTTTTAGGAGAAACAAAGTAAATTTATTTTACAAACCTTGCAAGATTTGGGGACACCTCTATGATGGAGGAGGTGAGGTAAAAGGGAACCTGCCTTAATTTATACTCTTTTTAAAAAAAAAATTATTTAATTTATTTAATATATTTAGTTTTCAGCATTGATTTTCACAAGAGTTTGAATTATGAATTTTCTCCCCTTTTCTACCCTTCTGCCCACTCCAAGATGTCGTATATTCTGGTTGCCCCGTTCCCGTCAGCCCTCCCTTCTGTCACCCCATTTCCCCTCCCATCCCCCCTTCCCTTCTCTTGTAGGGCAAGATAAATTTCTATGCCCCATTACCTGTGTATCTTATTTCCTAGTTGAGTGCAAAAACTTTTTTTTTTTGTTTTTGAACATCTCTTTTTAAAACTTTGAGTTCCAACTTCTCTCCCCTCTTCCC
>CM053622.1:555402965-555522313 GCA_028646595.1 Phalanger gymnotis
GCCTCAGGGGTGGAAGCCAAACCGCAAACTCAGTCCCTTCCCGCAGCTTTTCCCACTAACCTTCTGTGTAGTCTTTGCTGTTTGTGGGTTGTGAGGTCTGGTACATGCCACAGCTCAGTAATTCAGCATGCTAGGGCACTCTCGGCTCCACTCCTGGTCTCGTTGGTCCGCGGTCTGCCGTGCCGTGCCGCGCTGCGCCGCGTGTGCTGGGCTCTGCTTGGCTCAGCTCCGCTCCCCTCAGCTGGGGGCTGGGAGTTCCATTTGGGACAGACCTTACCCAGAGACCGTCCAGGCTGTCCTGGGCTGGAGCCCTGCTTCCCTCTGCCACTTTGTGGGTTCTGCAGTTCTAGAATTGGTTCAGAGCCATTTTTTTATAGGTTTTTAGAGGGACTTTGGTGGGGAGCTCACACCAGTTACTGCTTTCCAGTCGCCATCTTGGCTCCGCCCCCCCCAGCAAGATGATCTTGATGGACTCTTCTCCCCTTCTCAACCTTATTCTATGCCCTAGATTCCCATCATTCCAACCTGTCCTCAGGGGATTTCCAAAGGTAGTGCTGGAACTTTCTTTCTCATGGAAACTTTCTTGGCCTTCGTGGCATCATAGAATCATAGACTTTTAGAGTTGAAAGTGACCTCATTGGTCATCTAGCCCAACCTATACTTCAAATGAATCCCTGTGTACTTGACAAGTGGTCAGCCCATCCAAGGTGACGATTAGTTCTTTAGACAGTAAGGTCTTTGAGAACAGGGAGGAGGCCTTATTCTTCTTTGTATTCCTCATAGTAAAGGGGCTGAACACACAGTAGGCACTTGCAGTTTGGTGAATGAATGACTAATCAATCTGATGGGAAATCTGGTGTTGTAGAAGGTGCCCTGGCCCCTGAATCAGGAGATGCTTGAATTTGACTCCTGCCTTTAATATGGAATCATGTACAAGTGTTTTAACCTCACTGAGTCTAATTTCCTGGTTTATGAAATGGGCATAATAATGTTGTAAGGCTTGCTGTTGTTAGGTTTAAATTAATGTATGTAAAGTGATTTGTCAATCCTAAAAGTGCTACCTGTATAAATGTCAGTTACAAACTATAATTTGAGAGGTTGGGGGAGCAGCTCTCAAGTAACAAGAATGCTTTTTAACAGTGGTGTCTGGAGGTAGCATCTTCTTTGCCTATTGGTTGATTGGGTCAGTCATGTAGAACTGGAAGAGAACTGAGAAATTATCTAGTCCAGCTCCTTAATTTTACAGATGAGGAAACTGAGGCCCAGGAAGGTGAAAATATCTTGCTGATGGTCACACAGATAGCAAATGATAAAGCCTGGATTGAAACCTAGGTCCTTTACCTCCAAAGACAGTGTTCTTTCCATTATAACAGTGTGACTTTCAGCAAGGTTTTGGCATGGGATTTTTTTGGGGGGAAGTGGACAAGTCTTTCAATACCTCTCACATCACAGGGAAGCCAGTGGTGCACCCATACCAGGGGTGAGCACCTCCATAAAGCCCCCTTGAGATATAAGACGGGGATAAAACCAGGATGGTACCATGGAGAGGATGATGGGAAAATATTCCATTTCTGGAAGAGAACAAACTGCAAGGAATTTTCTAAGACGGTTGGATATTTCTCTGCAATGCAATTGAACAGCACTAGCCTAGGCAGAATGGGCAACTACCAAATGGCTATTTGCATGGTATGATTTGATAGAATATAGGAAACCTCTTCTAAACCCAGAATATCCTTTCATACTGTTTTTTAGTGATGCCTAAAATTTCGTTCTTCATGGTTAAAGTATTACTTCCTGTTAAAATGTGAATGCCTATGGAACGGGGTCACTCACTAAGCTTTTTGTCTCATAAATGAATCAGAATAATGTCTTCTAGATCCTCTAGGGAAGTTTAACCACCTCATTTGACAGAAGAAATTGAAGCCCAGGAAACAGGAAGTGACTTGTCCAAAGTCAAGTAGATTGTTAACAAAACAAAATGTATTGATATTTTACAAATGTGAATATGGAGAATAGCTCTTGATAGCAGTAAATTTAGAAAAAGCACAAGGACTCCAGGTCTATCAAGGAAATGGTTGGGGTAAGGGGAGTGGGGGTGAACCAACTGCAGCCCAAGGTTGCCCTCAATTCTCCCAGATGGGTTGGCTTTTTTTGCTTGGGCACAAACTCAGTCTTCCCGGGAGGAGTTGGAGCAATCCCACATATAGACACTAGGGGGCAGGCCAGCATAAGAAATCCATACCATGTCCAGGGACTGCCTGGTTTTGACCCTTTAATGTCTAATGCAATGGAAGAAGGAAAATTTTGCTGTGAAGAATGGACCTAATACTGATTGTTTCTCACATCCGCTTGGATTAGTAGGAATTCCAGATGATCCCTTCTTCTGAAAGCTTTTCTCTTGAAGTAGACATATAGAAGCATTGGATGTTAAGCATGTGTGATAAGTGCTGGCATTTATATCATACTTTAAGGTTTGCAAAAGTTTATTTCTTTAAATGCTCAATAAATGGTTATTGAATTGGATAGTCATATGCGTAATTAGAAAAACTGTGGCATCTCAGTGGGTGTGACAATGCAGGTGGCAGAGTTTAGTGATTATTGGGACATAAACATTCTGTGATGGCAACTATGCTGATTGACAAGAAATACATGTGGACGTGTAAAGCCGGAGGCATTAGTGACTAAGTGAACAGGGAAGAGCGGACCTCCCAAACCTTTTACTAATATGTGTTCTTTGTGCTTGACTGGTCTCTGAGCAGGCTGAAAACCTCCGCTCCAAACTGAGTGTCAATAGTTTAAAGGGTTGCATAGAACAACCACCACCTAGTAAAGAAAGGCAGATTGGAACCTGAATAAGTGAGGGTCAGAATAGCTGAATTTGCACATGCATTATCTCACCTGAACCTCTTTATAATAAACCCAGTATAATAGGAGGTACTATCCTCATTATCATTTTAGAGAGAAAATGGGGGCCAAAAGCCCAAGAAACTTGTTTTGGGTCATACATCCACTAAGTATTTTTGGCAAAGGGGAAGAGAACAAGGATTTATTTTTATTAAAATCTTTTTTTGTTTTTGGAGGGGGGGAGGTGACACAATCGGGGTTAAGTGACTTGACCAAGGTCACATAGCTAATAAGTGTCAAATGTCTGAAATTGGATTTGAACTCAGGTCTTCCTGACTCCAGGGCTGGTGCTGTATTCACTGGGCTACCTAGCTGCCCCAGAACAAGCATTTATTAAGCACCTACTTTAGGCTGGGATGGGGCAGCTATATGATGCAGTGGCTAGATTGCTGAGCTTGAAGTCTGGAAGAGTTATCTTCTTGAGCTCAAATTTGGCCTCAGACATATATTAGCTGTGTGATCCTGGATAAGTCACTTAACCCTGTTTGCCTCAGTTTCCTTATTTGTAAAATGAGCTGGAGAAGGAAATGGCAAACCACTCCAGTATCTTTGCCAAGAAAACTCCTAATGGGGTCACAAAGAGTTGGACACGACTGAAATAACTGAATAACAACAACACTATACGCCAGGCATTCTGCTAAGTGCTTTATGGATATTATCTTATTTGATCTTCACAATAACCCTGTAAGGTAGGTTCTATTATTTTCCCCATTTTATGGATGAGGAAACTGAAGTTAAGTGACTTGCCTAGGGCCACACAGCCGGTGTCTGAGGCCAGATTTGAACTCAAGATTTCCTGACTCTAGGACCAGAGATCTATCCACTAATCCTCCTAGCTGTCTTGAGATCTTGGAGTAGGACTTTAGTAGATTTCTTTAACACTAATATGTGTTTCATATGTGTGGCAGCATGATGCAGAGTATAGAGTGCTAGACTTGGAATTACATAGAGTCGAGGAGAAATTCTCCTATCGGTCAATAAACAAGTCTGTTTTAACATTTATATCTGCCCAACTTTGTGTTGGACTGGTAGAGAATAAAAGATAAGAAGACTCCATCCTTCCCTAAAGGAGCTCATAGTGTAATGCAATATACAGGAAATAATTAGAGAACTATTAAAGCTTAAGGTGTGTAATTCAGGCTATTAGAACTTTGGTCATTCAGAGGAAAAAAAAGATCTTTGAGGGGTAGGTGGGATGGGAGTGGGGAGGGAAGGCTCTCTGGAGAGGGGGCTTTGGGTGATTTCAGTGTATGCCAACCTCCCCTCCCCCCGCCCCCCCGGCCCCGGACATCTTGCCATCTGCTCTGCCCCCTTCTGCATACCTGGAGCAATACCTTCAGGACTGGACCTCCACAGACCACATCCCCTTCCTTGAAGAAGTTAAACCTACTCGACATTGAAACTCTGCCCTGAGGCAGAAATAACTAGTTAGATTGGTAAGTGAGTGAGAGTGAATGAGTGATTGAGTGACTGCAAAACTTACTATACTGAGTCACACCATTCCAAAGACATGTTTCACACCATCCCTGCTGACCATTCTCCCTTCTTTCTAGTCTCTCCCCATTCCGATTCCTGAAACATATTTTCCACTTCTTGGTCTGGGAACAGTAATAGAATAAACACTACCATTGCTTCTGGAAAGGAGGTGGCAATCAATTGCCCTATGGACCATTCCTGTGACTCCCCAAATTAAAACTTCCTTCATTCCCTTCTGGCATGTGTTGTTTTCCATTATTAGAATATAAGTGCCTCGAGGGCAAGAATTGTTACATGTTTGTATTTGTCCAGCACTTGGCATTTGGTAGATGGTTGATTACTACTTTTTTATTCATTCATTCAGTAGGTGGAAGGGAAAGAACATAACATTCTAGGCTAGCAAACAGCAAAAGCCATAGAAACTCAGATAAGGGAACATCTGTGTGTATCCTGGCCTAATTCAATTTTTGGTCTCCTCAATTATATTATGGAAGCTCCCATTTAATCTTGCTATCCTTTTTTTTTTTTGAGGGGGGAAGGCAGGCCAATTGGGGTTAAGTGACTTACCCAGGGTCACACAGCTAGTAAGCGTGTCGAGCCGAATTTGAATTCAGGTCCGCCTGACTCCAGGGTCAGTGCTCTACTCACTGCACCACCTAGCTGCCCCTGGCCTTGCCGTTCTTAATCCTTGTGGCAGCTAGGTGGCACAATGAATAGAACACTGGACCTGGAATCAGGAAAACCTTTGTTCATATCTGGATATCATACACTTACTAGTTGTGTGATCCTAGGCAAGTCACTTAACTTCTGTTTGCCTTTATCTAGTGGAGAAGGAAATGGCAAATCACTCCAGAATCTTTGCCAGGAAAACCCCAGTATGGTCCACGGGGTCACAAAGGGTTGGATAAGACTGAGCGACTGAACTACTACAACATTCTTAATCCTTTGGTTTTGGTTTCACGTGTAGTCCATTGGCTTTGGTTTAGCATGGTAGAAGAAACAACAAATTAAGAACAAGGAAATTTAGGTTCTAGTTCCAAAGTTGCTGTAAACTGTGTAACAGCAGGAAGTCATAGGCAAAGCTTCATAGACAAGGTACTATCTGAAATGGTCTTGAAAAATTGAAAAAAGATTTCACAATTGAAGCTGGTAAAGTACAACATTGTAGGTACAGGGAATAGCATGAACAAGGGTGGGGAGGTGGGAAAGGGCAAGCTGAGATCAGGGGGCACAATGGTTTTGTTCAGCTAGAACACAGAATATTCAGAGATTATTCATATGAGATATTGTTGTCTGAGACAACAGCTTGGGCAGAAGAGGTTGAGAAATGACTGAGAATCCCCACCCCATTCCATATCTTTACTCTGACCAGCCAAATTCTCCCTGGTCATCTTGACAAGGGGCACCTTGGCAAAGTGGACAGAACATTGGATGTGGAATTAGGAAGATCTGGGTTTGAATTTTGCCTCAGATGCTTACTGGCTGTGTGACCTCAGAGCTCTGGGTAAGCACTGAAACTCAGTTTTCTTATCTGTAAAATATGATAGCACCCATCCCACAGGGTTATTGTGAGAATCAAGAGGTAACATGTGTAGAAATTGCTCTGCGAAGCTTAAAGTACTTTGTAAGTTTGTGGCATTATTTCCCCAAGACCCAAACCTATTCTCCCTCCTTCTTGAGAGGGGTTAAAATGCTTGCATGGTGGTGTTCTTTGAGCAGCCTCTAGCTTTGGCTAACCCCAAAGACTATAGGGTTGGGGGGGCCCTGTCAGGTTAAGAAAGCACAAGAGGATGCTGAGCCAACAAAAACTATCTTCAATAAATCAATAGCTGCCTTCCCAGCCGCTTGAAAACCAGTTGTTCCAGATGTCGCTATCCTGACTAGCTTCATGCTGAGATCAATATGTTGTGGAAGCAGTGCAAGTATTCAGATGGGCTGTCCCTGAGAACTAATTGTGGCAAGAGCTGGCCCATTTCATTTGGCAGGTTACTTTAGGTTTTCCTATCTAAGACTATTTCCAGGGTTGGTCCTCAACCAAATCCAGAAACTCTGTCAAGTTTGCCTTTTTTCCCCTCCATCCTCCCTTTTTGTTTATTTTCCAGTAACAGGCTCAGTGTTCTCAAGCTGCTTTAATGCTCCTACCAAGTCCCTCCTATCATGGAAGCAGCCTCTGAGAAAATCATTCCGGTTGAGGTGTTACGGGCTTTATGGATTTATTTCTCCCAGAGGAATTTGCATTTTAAAAAAGGAGCCTGGACTAAGGGTATTCTTGTCCCAAAGGAATGAATCTCTAATGGTGGAATTTTAGGTATCAGTGGGGTAGATATTTTCAGAGGAGAGAGTCTCTTTTGACCTTCCCCCCAGTGCCATACTAGGCTGCCTCTACTTAGTTGTAAGGCTCATCCTACATGTGCCTATATGGATACACATAGAAGAGGAGGAGAAGGAAAAGAAGAGGGGTAGGTTGAGTTGATCATGAGCAGTATGTTTATTTACTTTGCTTCCCATTTGTTAAACCATCACCAGGTCCTGTTATTCAAGTTGTCATGAAACGGTACTGACAATTGGGGAGAACAGTCTTTTCTGATTCTTATAGGGAAAACCAAGAATTTTCACAACCATGGGAAGAGCCCATATTTGTACCTCAGAGGATGGGCTGGGGAAATGAAAGCCTCGTAGCCCTTCCAGATGTCTGTTTAAGTAGCCAGTGCCCACTAGTACCATTGTCTGGAATCCTCCATGGCCCTGACCAGGATGGGTGGAGGCTAATTCTGTTAGCACCCTGGAAATGAGGGCGAGAGAGGAGAAACTAAAGGGAAGTGCATTGCTATTTCTGTGAAGCATGTTTTAATAGTAGAAGACCATATTTTCCAAGACTTTCATTTTTTTTTCAGATGAGGAAACTGAAGCCCAGAGGGTAAGGAGTCACATTGTCAAGGTCATACACATAGTTAGTTACAAAATTAGGGCAGGAAGCCAGGCAGAGCTGTAATAAGGTAGGGCGATTGGGGCTTTGCCCAGAGAACATTAATTTAGAGTTCTGACAGCACTTATATTCCTTTAGCAGTATAGACGCAATTGATCTTAGCACCTAGTGAGAAAGAATAATTAGTTAAAAATAATACAAATAATAATCAAAATAGGAAGTTACCAGGTGGTTAGCTTCTTCTTCTCTGACCTTCCCAGGAGAATTTTTCCCCTTGGTGCAGACTTCTAAACAGTGGCCTCACATACAGTACATTGAAATCACCGTTTGTGGAAACTAATATTTCATGGTCTTTACCACAGGAAGTGAAGGATTTTCTTCTGAGGCAAACAAAGCAATAGATATTTTATCCTAGTTGCTATAGAGAAGCTCGGTAGAGGGAAGAGTTGTTGGGGATAGGAAATAATGAGTTGTGTTTTGGATATTCCAAGTTAAAGACTCTTCCGGACATCCAGTTTGATATGTGCAATAGGCAGCTGGTGATGGGGGACTGAAGTTCAGGAGAGAGATTTGGCTAGGCATATGCTTTGGTGAGTCAACTTCATAGAAATGATAATTAAACCTTTGGGAGCTGATCAGGTCACCAAGAGAGAGACAAGAAGGAAGTCTAGGAAAGAATCTTAGATTCCATGCACAGTTAGCAAACATGATAAAGATGATGAACCAAAAACGGGGGTTGAAGAATGGTTAGAAAGATGAGAGGAAAACCAGAAGAGAGTGGTTGAGGGAAAAGTCAGGAAAGAAAGAATATCCAGGAGGAGAGGATGATCAACAGTGTCAAATGCAGCAGAGAGAAGGATGAAGACTCAGAAAAGACAAAAGATTTGGCAATTAAATCATTTGTAGCTTTGGAGAGAGCAATTTCAGTGGAGTGGTAAGGTTGACAGATTGCAAAGGGTTAAGTCAGGGAGAAGAAACTATAAGAAACAAGTGTAGACAACTTTTTCTAGAAGACTGGCTAAGATATGGAGAAGAGATGGGATGGTAGGGTTTAGTGAAAGGGGTTTTTTTTTAAGGGATGGAAAGATCTGGGCATATTTAAAGGGTCAGAAGACAGTGGGTAGGGAGAGATCGAAGAGTAACTAGAGAAGGGGTATAATTGAGGGGTCAATCTGCTGGAAAAATCCATTAAAATTGTCTCATATATCCCAAAGGACAGTGATTCTATCCTTTTAAAATCCTATTTTCCCTACTGTAGCTCAAATTTTTCTTTATTGTTCTAAGATCTCTTTAATATTAATTTTTTTTGCTAGCCTCTTCATTCTGAGTATTTGCATTCTTGACATTATTCTTACAATACTATGCCACAATTCAGTATTCATTTAATAATGTACCTTTTTTCCAACTCCTGTACAAGTCTTATGCAAACCTACACCGGTTAATGAATTCCTTTTTCTCCCCAATGGAATTATTTCTCCTGATATCTTCAGAATTTCTTCCTTGAGAGCTTTCCATCTTTCCTAGGCTGATTTCTTCTATAGAATTTTGATCTATGGAATTCTATCTGTTTTTACTCTGAGTCTAGTGAAATATTTTCTCCTCAAATTTAGGTTGTAGGTCTGTCTTTCTCTATTTTATTGCACATTCTAAGGTGGATTTTCACTTTTCTCCAAAGTTCCATCATCTTCACTCCAATATCTTCCTTGTTGACAAGATACAGCTCCAGAATAGCAATTCTCTTCCTTGGTTCTTCTATCTTTTGAGGGCTGAAATTACTATTAAGCAAAGACCAGAAAGGCTCTTAAAATGGTGACTTGTGTCCTTGTGTCCATAGTACCCCTAAATCTTCTCACTGGCTGAATAATTCCTCTTTTTTACAACCTGCCTTTATAAGAGAGATAGACTTTTTTTCTCCTTCTTCACATTTTAAAAGCTCCAAACAAATCGTACCAGACTGTAATCAAGATTGATACAGGTTTCATCACAGTGACATGTCTGAAACCCTAAAGTCAATAATGTAATGCAAACTTTGTGAAAGCAAAATAAGCCACAGTGGTGACATTGGTCCCGTGCATTGCCATCCAAAAGCTCAATCTGTAGCTGTGACAAATGGACCTGCTTAGCCCATGCAAGAAAAATCCATAGGTGGTAAGTACTTAAATTTCAGTCAAAAGTCATAGCCTGCTTAAGATTCATATATATAGGTTCTTAGATGTTCCACTTTCATATCCTATTTTGGGTAGAAGTCATTATCTTGAGTTATTTCAGAGATGCCAGAAATAAACATAGTTATTCTCTCTTCTCCCAAGGGAGATGTCCAAGGCCTCTTCATAGACCCATCAGAATGATTGGAAATGTGTTTTGAGAAAGTCATTCTTTGTTAGCGTCTCAGAATTACCATACTTTATATTGAAAGGAAACCTTTCTCCAAGGAATTCAAAGCTCTTAGTAGGCAATGCCTAGTTCTCTTCTACAGTAGAAGAAGATGCCTTACGCTTGTCTGATGGTATATTATTGCTATATACTCCCCATTTCAGAGACAGGGATTAAGAAATTTATTTAAGGCCACATGCAATATAGCAAGGAAATCAGAATTCAAATGCCCATCTCCAGTTGCTTCGAGCATGTAATTTTCTGTGTGTCTGAGCTTCCTTTGATTTTGTGTTTTGATTTGTCCCTGTAGGAAGATTAGGAGGTTTTATCCTCTTCCAATACTTCCTTTCCTCCATGCCAAGTATGATCAAATTACCTCTATCCTTGTTATTCTTAAAATAGAGAGGAGAGAGGAGAGAGAGAGATAGAGAGCGACAGAGAGAGAGAAAAAGAGAGACAGAGACAGAGACATAGCCTAGAGGGGCCTTATCGCCTTATCTTCAGGTTACATCATGGGCGTACCTGACAGGTGAAGATAACCAATCTGTAACCTCCAAACTATTGGAGGTAATAGGGAGACTTATCAGGACTTTTCTGTTATGTTTAATATTCAAACCATAATGAATATTTATAGGATTTTGTTTAGAAATTATTTCAGAGAATGTATTTTTGTCAATTGTCTTGTAAAAACTCATCTGTAGATGTATATAGATTATCAGTCTGAATAATTTTCTTGCTAAGTGTGTCTCATTTGACAATTTATTATGTGCCTATTATAGATAGAGCAGCAAGCTGGGCCTACATGCAAGAGGTTATGCTCAAGGTCATACAGTTAATTAGAAGGAGAGTTAGAAACCATGTCTTATAAAGGCAGGTAGTGGTATAGCAAATAAAGAAGTGGGCCTGGAGTCAGGAATACCTGAGTTCAAATCCAGACTCAGATATTTACCAGCTGTGTGACCCTGGGCAAGTCACTTAATCTCTTTGCCTCAGTTTCTTCAACTATAAAATGGTGATAATAGCACTTACCTCGAAGAGTTGTCCTGAGGATCAAATGGGATAATATTTGTAAAGTGCTTAGCACAGTGCCTGCCACATAATAAACACGATATAAATGTTAGATATAAATGGTTTAGTAGAAAGGGGTCTGGACTTGGGGTATAATTTCCCTGAGATTCATTTTCATCATTTGTAACATGGGTATAATAAGACTTCTACCACCTATCTCAGTGGGCTTCTGTGAGGAAAGTGCTTGGTACATCTTAAGGTGCTTTTAGGAATGTGAAATAACAGACACTCTGGGATTGAGCTTTCTGGTCTGGTCTGGTAGCCCCTACCCAGTTCCTTAACAGAGGTGTTATTAGGATCAAATGATGTAACGGATGTGGAAGTGTTTTAAAAATATAAAGCCCTATGCAAATGTAAGATATAATTGAGAGAAATGATTATTTCTCTCTTATGTTAATAACCAACTATTAATTGAGAATAAGATTTTTTTGTTTCCTCTTTCAGAAATAAACCCCTGTAGGTTATACAGCCAATCTTTGATGGATATTACTGACCTTGCCCCCAGTTTTCCCCACCTAGACCATCTTATCTAGGTGGAATTGTTACTTTACAAAGAGAAGCCAATCTAAGTGAATCTTGGGTGGTGGGTAAGTTCCTTTTTGTCTAGATTATGGGAGGCTGGGGGTGGTCTGGGAGTAAGAGTCAAATCCCCTAGCCTCTCATTAGAATATTCATTCTCATTAATTGTTAACTAGTCAGGGTTGATTGCTGCCTATTGGGAACACCCATTCTTCCAAGGGCATCTAAGTGTTGAGATGCCTCCATGAATGTCTTTTGGTTTATGAGAGAAGGCCAAATGACCACCCCTCTATTAATTATTCACTAGCTATAATTAATAAAATGATTAATTACCCATAAATGATCTCATTCATCACATAATCATAATAACTTGCTTGACTAAAGCTAAATATGTTCAGGCTACACATTTCCATGCAAAACCAAGAAATCCTCAAGCAAACTATTAACCAAATTCATGATTTATTTCAAACCTCTCATTTCCCACTCCATTTTACCCCTCCCCCTGCCAATTTGGTGCTAATTTCTTCATGATTATATTGCTTAAATTACATCTTTAAAAAGACGTTGTGGACTTACTATTATGAGAGAGAGAAGTATACACACCAATCCCCCATGGTGTGTCTGAGATACATTTGATAATTGTTCTTCAAGGGAGAAACATCCTTCTTTTGTCTTTATCCTATCAGCCTTGGGTTCATGTAGACTGGATACAATCTTGAGAAACTTGCTAAAATCTCTATAGCTCATGCCCCCCACCCAGAGTTTTACTTGGGAATCTCAGAATTTAGTTCATTTTGCCTCCTTCCCCATGTTCCTCTTGGGGAACTTAGCTGGAGTCATAGCTTCCACGCACAAAAAAATGGGAAAGGATCCTCAGTGCTAATGCAAGCACTCAGCCATAGGACAGGTTTTGTAGATCAGATAAAAATAAATGCAAAGGACTCATTCTGGAATACGCAAACCCCATTCCTCTCTGGCAGGCCTCTTCCTTCCCCAGGTCCCTATACAGTCCTCTAGACTTGTTGCCCCATACTGAGATTCAGGATCCCTCAGAGAACTGGCTCACTTCCTCCAGACCTTCACAATCCACATGACTCGTAGTATCAGCAAAGAAAAAGCCTATTATTAGGTTTGCTCCCTCTCATTGTGGCTCTGCACCTTGCTCCTGCCTTCTTCAGCTCTCAGTCTGGTCCTTGGTTTTGTCCAGGAATTTTGCTGCTTGGGTCATAGAGCTGATACTATTTCCACCTACTGTCATCCTTAGGACAACATAATTTCCTGGCAGCCTCTCAGATATGCAGGGGTGTGTTGATTGGGGTATGTATTTCTATGTAGGGGTGTGCTGGTAAATGTTTGACAGTTTGTTCTCTGTGGGGGAAAAGTATACTTGACATACTTTTAAGTTTAATATGCATTATTAACATTTTCTCCCTCACTTCCTGAAGCCTACTAAAACATTAAATCAAGCCCCAATTTGTTGCATTTGCCCATTTCTGAAGTGTAAATGCTCACACTGAAAAAATTAAAATAATTAGTTCTTATGAACCAAACAAGCGGATTCCAACATACCCCTGAGTCTGTATTTGTGTATAAGCTCCTCTCCTCTCTGTGGTTCTCTCTAGCCTCTGGAATCCCTTTTAGAGGACAAACCCAAGGATGTATGAACTTAGGATCCTAGATTTATAGCTAAGAGACTCCCTAGAGGTTATGTGATCTATCCTTATTTTATAGTTTGATAATCCTGGGTCCAGAAAGATTGAGAGATTTGCCTGAGGTTATATATGTAGTAAATGGTGAAACTGGGATCTTTCTACTGTGTAACATGATCATCTTCAAGGTCCTTTTGATGGCGTAACGAATATTTAGGATGGGAGGAATTTATACCCTGTGAAAAATTTGACCTTATCTGGGGAATTTTTTTTTTTTTACTTCATTCAGGAGACAATTGAGGATGGAGGGATTTTTCCTGGTGCCTACCTGGGTACAACCAGTTCAGAAGCATAGAGTTTGCTTGTGGAAGGTTGCAGTCTTTACTTGATAGTGGGATCATAATGACCTTACCTCTGGCTTCTGATTTTGTGTTAGTCCAGTTAGTGCTTCCTAGTTCAGAGGGACAGGATATCTACCGATATGATGATATGATGGAAATGGAAACATTGGCATCAAATCCATGATTACTGAGATCAAGTTGCTCTTGTCTTCACATGTAATACATTAAAGCTCCCATTATATAGATTCCAGGTGAACTTTTTTATTAAGGGTTTGTAACAACAATGTTGTTAGCAGCTGCTGTGGAGGTGAAAGACCAACAACAAGAGCACACAGGAGGGCTGCTAGCACAGATCCTTTGATCTGCTTTTCTAAGGAAAGCAACTTTAAGAGGTTAACAATCTTACTTTAATTAAACATACATACACCATTCACTTAGTTCAGGGGGAAAAGCCAGCACTTTGAACTTCAGAGCAAATACAAACAGAAATTACAAACAGATCAACAGACGGGCCTTTATCTGTCTGACCAAATCACAATACATGCATAGTTACCAGAGAGAAGCACCAACATCTGGGTTTTCAAAGCCGGGGGGGAGGAGGGCTGCTTCAATGGCTACCCAGAGTCTTGTCAATGAATGTGCCCCCAAAACAAAATGCTAACCTCAGATCTTATATACACATCTCAGGGCCCTGGGGTACTTGATTACCTCAGTGCTGAGAAGCACTCAAACAAAAAACAGCAAAAAGTCTCATTTTGCTTGCCATTACATTTGAAAGACAAGACTCATCAAAGGTACTTGATTACTTCAGTGCTGAGGAGCATTCCAAAACAAAAGACAAAAGGGTCCCACTTTACCTGCCCCATTCAAACAAAGGCAAGACTCATTAAAGGCACTTGATGGCCTTAGCATTCCAAAAGAGAATAACAGCAAAAAAGTCCCACCCTAATTACCATAACAAGGTTATCATTCAAATGCATCATATCAGAAAAGAAGTTTCAGGATTGGTCAAGAAATTAAAAACAGCAACTTCAATAAGATGAACTCAGGGGATAAGTACACTATTGCCTGATGAAAATGTTTAAAAGGAAATCTGAGGACCAGAGATAGCTTCTGTCAAATCACATACATTTTGAGTAAATGAGATGTAGGTCATTTTGACCTAGCAAAACATCTGAATTATAGTGTATGTATCTGGATGAAATGTAGCTTTATTACTGTCAAATATGTCTAATAGTCAGTCAGTCAACAAGCATTTATTAAGCACCTATTACATATAATTGCTAGTATGGATATAATGCCTTAAGCTTTCCAAGTGCTTTATATACTCTGTTTCATTTGTTCTTTCACAACAAGGAAGGGAACAATCATTTATTAAGTACCTACTATGTGCCAGGTACTATGCTAAGCACTTTACAAATATCTCATTTGATTCTCACAACAACCCTGTGAAGTTGGTGCTATTATTATCCCCATTTTACATTTGAGGATGTTGAGCAACTTACCTGGGGTCTCTTAGCTAATAAGTATCTTGGGCTAGATTTGAACTCAGGTCTTCCTGACTCCAGGCCTAGTGCTTTATCCACTGTACCACCTCAGTGCCTCACAACAACTTTATAAGTTACATGATATTATTACGTGCATTTCACAGATGAGTAAATGAAGGTTCATAGAAGTTAAGGGAGCTACCTAGGGTAATAACACACTATTATAAATTGTTTGAGATAGAATTTGAATACAGATCTTTCTTACTTCAATAGGCACTACTCTGTTACTTACCCTGTGAAGCCTTGCCACATAGAGGTCTTCATTTCATGACTAGGGCTGAAAAAAAAAAGTGTGCATTAGCAAATCCAAACACTAGCCTATATATCGAAAGCTGGCTTATAAATATGTAAGGAAAGACTTTAAAACTTCTGAAAATAGTTTACTTTTTGAAGTAGGTTAAGGTCCTTCCTGTGGTTTTTACATTTGCTTTGCTTAGGAATTCTTTTATTTTTAGATACAGTAGATAGATAGGTAGACATGATGGACAGATAGATAGATAGATAGATAAAACATTTAAATTTTTACTATTTGCCAGGCACTATGATAAGCACTGAAGATAAAAATATAAGCTAACAAGACAATTCCTACCTTTGGGGAGTTTACATTTTAATGGGGAGACATTGCATAAAGTGGAGCTTGAGTGGGTTTGAGGGGGATAAAGAGGGAAAAGACCTGCACCTGCTTGGGAGCAAAGAGTTAGTGAGGTAGAGGAGAATGTTTTAAAGTCTTTACAAGTTGTTTGTCTTTACAATGTTATGTAAATTGCCTTCCTGCTTTTGTTCACTCCACTCTACATCAGTTCATCCAAATCTTCCCAAGTTTCTCTGAAACCATCCCTTTTATAATTTCCTATACCATAGTTTTTCCAACCACTCCTCAGCTGATGGGCACCCCCTTGTTGTTGTTCAGTTATTTCAGTTGTGTCTGACTCTTCATGACCCCATTTGGAATTTTCTTTACAAAGATACTTGAGTAGTTTGCCGTTTTTTTCTCCAGCTCACTTTACAGATGAGGAACCAAGCCCAGGGACATACAGCTAGTAAGATGAGTTTTCCTGATTCTGGGCCTGGCACTCTATCCACTGCACTACCTAGCTGTCCCTGTAGTTTTTTGGCACTACAAAAAGATATTTTTGTACTTACAGTTCCTTGTCATCTTTCATTGCTCTCTTTGGCGAATAGGCTTAGCAGTGACATTACTGGGCTTAAGCTGCATCTTGAATGCAGGGAAAGAGTCTATGTGGTGGAGGTGAGGAGAGGGTGCATTCTGGGCATGGGGGATGGTCAATGCAAACATATGGAGGCAACAGATGACGTGAAGTGTGAAAAAAACACATGATTTGGTGCTCAAATATATGTGCTCTTGTCTCATTCTTAGATTTCATTTATGTTAGTCTTGTCTTTAAAAGTAGGTTGAGAACCTCTTGAGGAAAAGGATCCTATCTTAAACTTTGTCAGCCTGTCCCAGAGGACTCCAGTGAAACTAGTGTCCAGCACCGAACTATGCTATGCTCTCAGTAAGTACTGAATAGATGCATACTAAGGTAGTATTCTCCTCTATCTGTTTTATCCTTCTGTAATGGCAATCAAAATGGAAATTTTCACCGTTCTTTGTTTGAACGGGGAAGGTACAGTGGGATCTTTTTGTCTGGGAGTGTTTCTCAGCACTAAGACAATTGAGAGTCATTGAATTGTATATGACGTGGTGCAGGTGGTTGCAGCTTTCCCACACTGATTTCTCACTCTCTAAATGGTGAGCCTCAAGTGCCCCAGGGCCCTCAGACAGGTATATAACAACCCAGGTTGGCATTTGACTTTTGGGGGTACGCTCATTGAAAGTATGTGGGTGACGAAACTCTGGGCAAGCTGTTGAACCTGCCCCTCCGGCTTTGTAATGCAGACAGATAGATGTTGGTGCTCCTCTGCTAATTATGAATTGTGATTTGAATCAAACGAGGTCTGTCTGTTGGTGTTCATAATTTCTGTTTGTATTTGCCTTGAAGTTCAGGGGCCTGATCTTTTCCCCCTGAACTAAGTGAATGATATATGTATGTGTGATTAAATTGAGGTTGTTAACCCCATAAAGTTGCTTTCCTTAGAAAAGTAGATCAAAGAACCTGTGCTAGCAGCCCCCTTGTTGTAGGTCTTTCACCCCCACAATAGCTGCTAGCCACATTGTTGTTATACCTTCTTACCTTTCCCAACAAGGAATGTTAGAACTTTGGTTATAGAAAGGGGTAATGAGAGAAAAAAAAGTTTGTCATACAACATGGCACGATTGTTGTGTTTGTCCTTCATTCTTGAGGAGGACCATGACATTAGGGAAATGATGACACGACTTGCAGTTGACTTCGATTTGAGTGAGGGAGGGCTGTGCAAAGTTACCAGCCTCAGTTTCTCCTCCAGAGTCCTCTGGGTCCAAAGGCCTGATACTCGCCAGGATGACTGGCGATGGCTCAAGATGCATTGGGAGACCCTGGCCCTTTTAGGCTAAGGTCTTTTCAGGTGCTCACTGTGAGTGAAGTAATGCCCATTCAGTGAAGAGATCTCTTTAAGCAGTTAATCAAGGGATGGCCCCTTTAAAGAAAAACTCAAACCCCCCCCCCCAAAAAAAACTCAAAACCTCAAACTTGGAGGGGAATACCCTCTGGGTTCCTGGCCAAAAGAGAAACAGTTATATTTAATATTTGCATTCATTCTGTGCTGGGAGGGCAGGGACCTATTGTCCAGTCTGTGAGCTCCAGAGTGAGGTGGGTTTGTTTTTGAGAAAGAAATCTAGCCTCCAAATTAAAGGAGGCAGTCTTAGGCCATCACAATGTATAAGGAGAGGAGAAGGGAGGGGTAGGGCGGGGAGGGGAGGAGAAGTTATTGACTGGTTGTGTTTGTCTTTTGTTCTTGAAGAGGACCGTGACATCTGGGAAATGATGACATGACTTGTAGTTTAAAATGTGGCATGATATGATAGCAACAGAGAGTGCTGTAGTCAAGGTCTGAGAGGGTTTTCAGTGTAGCACAGTGTAGTAAGCTTCTCTCTGCTAGAGTTGGCCTTTGGGATCACACATTCTGCCCACTCCATGAAAAATGAGCTAGCAATAGCATAAAGAGGTCAGAGTGTCAGGACACCTAGGACCAAGAAAAGGTTTAGATTAACTTTGTCTTGATCCTGTCCACGTCCCTGTAATAAAGAAAGAACTGAGATCCCAATTCCATTGAATCTCAAAGTCCTGCTCTGTGTATCTATAGTTTGGAAAAAAAAAATGAACTGAATTCCCAAGTAGTCATTTGATGACTGCTTTTACTGGATGCATGAGTCAGATGTTGAGTAGAAAATATATTTTGCATTGCTTACATACTTTGCATACTTGCCCTTTTCTAAAGAGTGAGTTCATGAGAAACTAAATAAATTTAAAATAAGCATTTCCTAGAACTCTAGCTTCTAAGCACCTAAGAAATCTTACTATTTAGGATTTCTGGTGTCTGGGAGAGGCTGTAGGGTACAGCTGAATAATAGATCTTTTATGGTTATTATGTGCTGTTTGTTTTCTTATTACTTCTATGTTAAAAGTAAATACAACTGTGTATATTATAGCTGTTCATTTGCTTCTGTGGAAAGCTGATTCCAACATGCCAATGTTGCATAACTAGGACTCAAGAAACATAGCAAATTTAAAGAGAAGTTGGGGTTTGCCACGCTGGGGCTTGAGAACTGATTTCTGATTGGGTAGATCCATAATAATCCCAAGCCTCCCCACCTCCCCCAGATAATAAGCCAATATTACCTGACAGAGAGAGGTAGATTTGAACAATAGAAGATTTGGTTCTATGAAAAACAATACAAGCAAAACAATACTATTTTGTATGCCTATAATATAGCCAAAATCCAAGTCCTGGTATTGCTAATTGCAAGATCAATGAGTCAAAATATGAATGTCTTGATAACCAACTAAAGCACCATTGAAAGGACCAGATTGTCCAGAACGGAGGTTGCCAAAGTAGGCACTGGAGGGATCCGGGGGGTGGTAGTAGCTTTGGGTTCAATTGGAGGACATTAAATAAAAATAGGGGGCAGTGGAAACATAAGGAAAGAAGAAAAGATAAGGAAATTTTGCAAAATAGTTCGTGCATGTTTCATCTGTTGTGTAACAGAGTTAAAGTCACAATGATGACATTATTTTCCAAGTAAACACACAAAATGCAAGTTAAACCAATCAGCATTCAAGACCTTTGATAGGTCTTAATAAGCAAGTGTTGGCAGGCGAGTGTGTCGAACATTGTTGGGAAGTCCAGCATGCATCTGCAGGAATATGTGCATGTAATGACTTGTTTACAATATGATATTTTATGGTTACATGATGCAATATTGTGTCATTAAAATTTCAATGCAGGAAAAACCACAAGTTTACAATAAATCATTAAATTTAAGATATGTCATTGAAAAAATACATATTTTGAAATGATACAAATTAAAAAAAAACATTAAAGGGTTAAAGAAAATAGATTTCCAGGGCATTCTTTGAAAAGTTGGCAGTAGACCAAATAAATCTGGGAACTCTGGTTTAGCACATGGTGAGGGATAGTCCCACTGTACTCTGCTTTGGTCAGGCCACATTGGTACTATTGCATTTAGTTCTGGGCAGCACATTTTAAGACAAACATAAATGTAGTGAAAGGTGATTAGGATTCTATACTATACAACATACTATACAAGGACCTATTAGGAATTGAGGATATGTAACTTGGAGAAGAGAAGATTTAAAGGGGTTGTGATAGTCTCTTTTAGTACTTGAAAGGCTCTCATGTAGAAGGAGCAGTTATGCTTGACCCTGGAGAGCAGAGCTAGGAGCAATGAGTAAAAATTAGGGTGAAAGCAGATCAAGGTACGATAAGAAATTCCTTGCAATTAGAGCTGTCAAAAAATGTTGGCCTTGAAAGACAGCGAATTTACCACCCTGGAAGTGCTTAAGCAAATGGTTGAGTGTTCATTTGTTGAAGGTACTGTGGAGGGGATTTCTACATCACCGAGGGGATTATACTAGATAATTTCAAAGATCCCTTCCTTTACTAGAAGCAGCAAAGCTGACTTTTCAACATTTCTAATTTTCTACATTATAAATTATAAATCCAAGGAGCCAATTGCTTTTTAAGGAATGAATTCAGATCTTCTGAGACCTCCTGTGTGGACACATGGTAGACTACTGTGGCTCCACTGTGACTTTCATGAGTATTCTATGATGTGTAGGCTAAAAGAGACTTTAGTCATTGGAGGCAGTTGACTGTCATGATTTCAGAGGTTTTAGAAATCCTCCTCAATTCCAAAATAACTACCTCATTGTCTTGCTGATGCCATAAATTCTACCTTCAGAGCTTTATTCTTTTGACTTCAGTCATTCTCTCATTTCATAAAAATAAATTTCATTGGGAAGGATAAGAATATCACTTTGATAGATTAATGGAGGATGAACTGGAGTAGGGGAAGACTTGAGGTGGGGAGACCAACCAGAAGGGCATATTACAAAAGTCCAGGTGTGTTGAAACTTGCCCCTGTTGATAAGCCTAAACTTTTTTTTTGTGATTAGTGGAAAAAATCTCGTTGGCTGAATATGAGAGTGACAGGTGTGCTCATCAGTGAGGTAAGAACTGGTGGGGGGGCCGAGGGGACTTCATCCATCATTAACCTTTTCTTTTTCTCTTAAAAAATGATTAGCATGCACGTTAGAGTTTATTCCAGGAACTGTTTTCATCCAAGACAGCTGGGTAGCCAATTGCTCATTCTCTCCATGCCCAGATAAGGTGGTTTCTAGGATTTTTTTTTGACTCCGGGGACTCCAACTTGAGATAAATTTCAAGATCCTGTAAATAGGCTGCAAGGTGGAGATTGCAGGAGTCATTCCAGCTAAAGCATTGCTTTCATTTTCTTCCTTTCTTTTCTTGATTCATACCGATTTTCATTTTATGTTCCTGCCAAATGCGGGTTGGGATGTCTGGGGCTTTTGAAGTGACTTAGTGTACAGCATAGCTTCTTGATTTGCATGTAAGTCACTGCCCTCTATTAGAGAACACTCCAGATGCATGACTTTGATAGTGGATTCATTAAGAAGAGGAAAAGGAGCATTCCAGTCACCTGTTCTTTTTGCAGTTTGGGCTTCGTTAGCAGGGAAGACACTCGTATGATCAAATAGGAAGAGGAAGAAATTCTCTGAGCTCCCTGGCTTATTGAGAGGATACTACAGAATAAAAGAATTTCAAATTTCTCAGAGACATCAGAAATCATCTAGTTCTATTCATCTTTGGATAGAAATACCCTCCATTAGATCCCTGGTAAGTGGTCATTTAGTTTCCATTTCAAGACCTGCAGTGCCTGGGAACCCACTAACTCCCAAGACACCTTTTGTGTGTGTGTATGGAAACCTTTCCATAGTAAGTGGTTAATAAGTGCTTATTGACTGCCAGCTTCCTGCCTAAAGGATCACTGTAATTGTTATTTTCCTCTCTCTCTTCAAATGACCTTGCATTTATTTATTTGTTGTAACTCTCTCAGTAGAATGTAAGCTTTTTTAGGACAGACTCCTTTAAAATAAAGTAAAAAACCTCCACAACTTACCTTGTACTTCCAATGTCTTATATAGTGCCTTGCATTACAAATAGTGGGAATCTAATAAATTCTTGTTGAATTGAATTCCACTTTTACACAGCTCTAATTAATTTCGATAAGTTAAAATATTTAGTTTCAAAAGTTTCATTGATTCAGACCCAAGTTGGTGGCATAGCAGGAAGAAGTACAGTGCCCCACCCCCCAAAAGAAATCCAACAAAATCCCAAATTAACAACTAACTCCTCTAAATAGAATATGAAACACACCAGACCAAATCCTGGTTGATGGGAAAAAAAAAAAAGCCATCGTGAGTCACATTTCTAGCCCAGGTCAACATAGGGAGAAAGATAAGGGGGTCTGCGGACGTTGAGGAAATAGCCTGTCCAGGAGTGCATAGAGCCCAGCCTTTTAAAAGAGGTTCCATATTTGGGGTACCACAACTGAATGCAGGGTGCAGTAACAGGGTGCCAACTGGCAGCTATATTACCTATTATCTAGTTCCTACTCATGGATCCAGGGCAGACTGAGGTGGGGATCTGAACCCAGAGGTGGTGTTCCAGGGTAGGGTACTGGACTGTAGACTGAAAGAGGAAGTTCAGAACAGCAGCAGTGTGGAAGACCTCAGAAGCAGAGCAGTGTCTCAGTTCTAAATTCTAGCCCAGACTGAAACCTGCAGAAGAATACTAGGTGGAAATTCCAGACCAAAGGTAAGTCTGTAGTTTTGTCATTGAACCAGTAGTGCTCTCCAGCTAGTGGTTAAGTCTAGCGAACCCAGGTCAGGTACTTGAAGAGTTCAGATTGGGGATAGGGCAGTGATTAAACTTTACCTTGGATCTGTTAACTTTGGTAGCATTGAAAGCTCATAGGTTACCAGCCTGAGCTGTCCCTGAGAACCTGGAATTACACAACATTCAATACCAAAAGAAAGTAGCAACAGACCAACCCAGAAAACAAGTGAGAAAGTAGGTTGGAAGAATGGGCAAACAAAAAAAGAACCCCATCATAAACAACTATTATGTTTATAGGTATGCTCAAGACACAATTCCAGAAGAAGAGAATGACTTCAAAACATCTACAAATCAATCCTTAAAGAGAAACTTTGACACAAAATTAACTAGAATTCCTAGAAGAAATGAAGAGTTAAAAAATAAGAGTTTAAAAATGTTTTTATAAATAAAATGAGAGTGCAAGAAGAAAAGCAAGTTACAAAAAAATGGGACTGATGGAAGAAAGAAAAGTAAAATGAATCGATAGCTTGGCACAAGATGTGCAAAACCTTGCTGAAGCAACAAACTCCCTGAAAATTCAAATGGACCAAATGGAAACCAATAAATCCACGAGGCAGCAAGAACTATTAAAATAAGTCAAAAGACTTAAAAAAGGAAGAAAATATAAGGTATTTCATAGCAAAAACAAATCAAGGAGAAAAAAATTTAAGAATCATGGACAATCTGAATGCTATGACCAAAAAAAATCCTGGATGTCCTGTTTCAAGAACTATTAAAAGATAACCCCTCGGATCTCTTAGAACAAGAAGGGAAAATAGAAATAGAAAGAATCCGTTGGTCACCTCCTAAAAGAAACCCCCAAATGAAAATTCTTAGAAACATAATAGCAAAAATCCAGAGCTTCCAGGTCAAAGAAAAAATATTTCAAGCAGCCAGAAAGAAAGACTTCCAAGTACTGAGGAGCCACAGTCAGGATTACACATGATTTAGCAGCCATCACTGTAAAAGAATGGAGAATCTGAAACATAATATTCCAAAAAACAAAGAATGTAGACAGGGATAATTGGGCAGAAAAACTATAATTCTACAGTGAAAAAATGGAAACAATAAAATAAAGGACATTCAAGCATACTAGAAAAAGACAGATATAGCACCTTTAAAGTTCAAATTCAGGGGTTAAGAAACATAAAAAGGTAACATATGAACAATCACAAAGGACTAAACAAGGATAAACTATTTCTATTCTAATAGAAAGAGATGATACATGTGTCGCCTCTGAACTTTAACATCATCAAAAGTCATAGAGGGAGTCTAATTATACAGAAGGATTGGATGTGGTTCTGTTATGTCTTGATGATCTTTAGAATGGAAAAAGAGGGGAAGAAGAAAACACATCTTGGGGAACGGAAAGAAGGTTAGGGAAAGTTATCTCATATGATCACCACGCACAAGGAGACATCTATACAAACAAAAAGGCAAGAGAAGCTGACATTTGAACCTTATTCTCATTTGAACTGATCAAAGGAGGGAAAATATACACACAATCATGTACAGAAATACATTTCAATCAACAGAGAAATGGGAGGGAAGGGGAAGAAGGGAGAAAATGGGAATTAGAGAGAGGGTAGATTAAGGGCGGGGGGAGTAGTCCTAAGCAAAACAAACTCTAACTAAGGATGTACAAAAATATTTATAGCTCTTTTTGGGGTGGTAAGCTATGGGAATCCAAAGGAGTGCCCATCAATTGGGGAATGGATTTACAAGTTATGGTCTATAAATGTGATGGAACATGATTGTGCTATAAGAAATGATGAAAGGAATGGTTTCAGAGAAAACTGGGAAAATTTGAATGCACGTATGTGGAATGAAGTGAACAGTGTTAGGTTGAAATTAGCCTCACAATGGAACCAGGAGAACAATTCATACAGTGACGACAATATGGGCAAGATAAGCAATTTTGAAAGACTTAGAAACTCTGATCAGCATAAAGACTAATCACACTTCCTCAAGCCTAATGATGAAATGGGGGCGGAACCAAGATGGTGGCTGGAAAGCAGGGACTTGCCTAAAGCTCTCCCCCAGAACCCTCCAAATATCTATAAAACATGTCTCTGAACATATTCTAGAACTGCAGAACCCACAAAATGGCAGAGGGAAGCGGGGCTCCAGACCAGGACAGCCTGGATGGTCACTGGGAAGGGTCTATCTTATGGAGCTGGGAGCAGAGTCTAACGTGGGCTGTGCCCAGACCAACCAGACCAGGAGCCGGGTGGAACAGGCCCTAGCACCCTGAGTCAGTGAGCTGTGGCAGTTACCAGACTTCTCAACCCACAAACACCAAAAACAACAGAGAAGGTTAGTGGGAAAAGCTGCGGAGGCAGAGTGAAAGGAATTGGTGGTTTGGCCACCACCCTGGGGGCAGCGGAGGTGGTGCAGCTACAGAACTACAGCTGCAGTTGCTTCTGGCCCCAGGCCCACCTTTTGGCAGGAATTAACTGGTGGATCCAAGTGGGAATGCAGAGCCTGCTCAGGTCTGAGTCGTGGTCCAGGTTGGTGGTTGTTGGGGGAGGAGGAGTACTGCTGCGGCAGAGCTTGCTGTGTAGAAATAGCTCTGAAAAAACAGCACAGCCCCTCAAGCTTGGGACAAAGTACTCTCTACTCTACAAGCAGTCATACCCCAATGAAAAACTCAAAGGTTAAGGAGTTGACTGGGAACATGAACAGGCAGAGAAAACACTCTCAGATTCAGACTCAGACTTTGGAATCTTTCTTTGGGGACAAAGAAGACAAAAACATACAGCCAGAAGAAGTCAACAAAGTCAAAGAGCCTACATCAAAAGCCTCCAAGAAAAACATGAACTGGTCTCAGGCCATGGGAGAGCTCAAAAAGGATTTGGAAAAGCAAGTTATAGAAGTAGAGGAAAAATTGGGAAGAGAAATGAGAATGGTGCAATAAAACCATGAAAAACAAGTCAAGGACTTGCTAAAGGAGACCCAAAAAATACCGGAGAAAATAACACCTTAAAAAATAGATTATCTCAACTGGCAAAAGAGCTCCAAAAAGCCAATGAAGAGAAGAGTGCCTTGAAAGGCAGAAGTAGCCAAATGGAAAAGGAGGTCCAAAACACCACTGAAGAAAATATTACCTTAAAAATTAGATTGGAGCAAGTGGAAGCTAGTGACTTTATGAGAAACAAAGATATTATAAAACAGAACCAAAGGAATGAAAAAATGGAAGACAATGTGAAATATCTCATTGGAAAAACCACTGACCTGGAAAATAGATCCAGGAGAGAGAATTTAAAAATTATTGGACTACCTGAAAGCCATGATCAAAAAAAAAAAAAAAGAGCCTAGATATCATCTTTCAAGAAACTATCAAGGAGAACTGCCCTGATATTCTAGAGCCAGAGGGTAAAATAGAAATTGAAAGAATCCACCGATCACCTCCTCAAATAGATCCCAAAAAGAAATCTCCTAGGAATATTGTTGCTAAATTCCAGAACTCCCAGATCAAGGAGAAAATACTGCAAGCAGCCAGAAAGAAACTATTTGATTATTGTGGAAACACAATCAGGATAACACATGATCTAGCAGCTTCTACATTAAGGGATTGAAGGGCTTGGAATAAGATATTCTGGAGTTTCAAAGGAGTTAGGATTAAAACCAAGAATCACCTACCCAGCAAAACTGAGTATCATGCTCCAAGGCAAAATATGGATTTTCAATAAAATAGAGGACTTTCAAGCTTTCTCAGTGAAAAGACCAGAGCTGAATAGAAAATTTGTCTGTCAAACAAAAGAAGAGAAGCATGAAAAGGTAAACAAGAAAGAGAAATCATAAGGCATTTACTAAAGTTGAACTGTTTTGTTTACATTCCTACATGGAAAGATAATGTGTATAATTCATGAGACCTCAGTATTAGAGTAGCTGAAGGGAATATACATACACACATACATACATACATACATATATATATATAGAGGGCAAATGGTGATTTGAATATGAAGGGATGATATCTAAAAAAAAATCAAATTAAGGGATGAGAGAGGAATATATTGAGAGAGGGAGAAAGGGAGAGATAGAATGGAGTAAACTATCTCACATAAAAGTGGCAAGAAAAAGCAGTTCTGTAGGAAGGGAAGAGGGGGCAGGTGAGGGTGAATGAGTGAATCTTGTTCTCATTGGATTTGGCCTGAGGAGGAAATAACATACACACTCAATTGGGTGTCTTACCCCACAGGAAAGAAGGAGGAAGGAGATAAAAAGGGGGAATGATAGAAGGCAGGGCAGATAGGGGGAGGAGGTCATCAAAAGCAAACACTTTTGAAAAGGGACAGGGACAAGGGAGAAAATTGAATAAAATGGGATAGGATAGGAAGGAGCAAAATATCGTTAGTCTTTCACGACGTGAGTATTGTGGAAGAGTTGTACATAGTGATACACATATGCCCTGTATTGAATTGCTTGCCTTCTTAGGGAGGGCGGGTCGGGAGGGAAGAGGGGAGAGAATTTGGAACTCAAAGTTTTAAAAGCAGTTGCTCAAAAAAAATATTGTTTTTGCATGCAACTAGGAAGTAAGATATATAGGCAATGGGGCATAGAAATCTATCTTGCCCTCAAGAAAGTAAGGGAAAAAGGGATGCGGGCGGGGAGTGGGGTGATAGAAGGGAAGGCTGACTGGGGAATGGAGCAATCAGAATATATGCCATCTTGGAGTGTGGGGGAGGGTAGAAATGGGGAGAAAATTTACGATTCAAACTCTTGTGAAAACCAATGCTGAAAACTAAAAATATTAAATAAACAAATAAAAAGACTAATGATGAAACTTGCTACCCATCTCCTAACAGAGAGGTAAAAGACTCAGAGTTGGAATGAGACACACATATACATGCACACATATATGAATACACAAAAAATATGTGCATACGTGTATGTATATACACATGTGTGTATGTGTGTATATATTATATATATATATAATTTATTAATTTTGGACATGGCTAATGAAGAACTCTGTCTTGATTATAGATGAGTTTATAAAGGCATTTTGTTTTTCTTTTGTTTTCAATTGAGGGTAGGTAGGAAAGGTGGATTTTTGATTTGAAAAAAATTAAAAAATTTGGTTAGTAACTTTTTAATACTGTAGTCATTTCCCAATAAAACCTCATTGAAATAGAATCTTCCTTTGTTAAAAAAGGAAAATAGTTAAGCAAAACTAGTCTGACAATATATAAAATATTCTGTATCCATAGTACTCTAATTCTCTACGGAGAGAAGAAAAGTGGGTCATATCATCTATTCTCTGGACCCTATCTGAATTCCCTGCCTTTTAGTTCAACGAAACTTTACTAAGGACCAACAATGTGCACAGTAAGGAATTTAAGGTAATTAAAGCAACACTTTTCTTTACCTCAAGGTAAAACTTGCATCTCTGTATCTTTCACCCATGGGTTTTAGTTATGTATGCCCTCCAAGATTAAATTGGATAAGGCTAAACCTTCCCTATGAGAGTCCTTCCAATACTTGCTAACAGTTGTTAGTATCATCTACAATCTTCTCCAGACTAAATAGTCTAGTTTCTTCAATGATTCTTCTTAAGGCTTAGTCTCTATTCCCCCCAACATCCTAATCACACTCTTCTGGATATGCTCCAGTTCCTTACACATAGTAGGTGCTTAATAAATGCCTGTTATATTAGCTAATTGGTTGTTTTGACTGACCATCAATAGCTATTCAAAGCTAAGATTAAAAATGCAAAAATTTAGTTGGGTCTAATATCTTGAGATATCTTGAGAAATTTGTGTAATCAACTCAAATCCTATTTATAGTTTCCTTGCAGCAGCATGGTATTGGAAAGCTAAAACCCATATACTGTTTAATGTTTATTGTTGGTGCACAGAGGGTCAGTTTGGCAGTTGGGCTCACATTGAAGTTGGCTTCTCAGGTGGAGGGTGCCCCCTGGAGTTTTGTGGGAAGTTTCATTTGTGGTTTCTCCATGGGGTTCCTGTATAGAGACATGATAATAATGATGTTCAAAGCAATTATTTTCAATAATTAGCAAATAGGGGAAAGTAAATCCAGGAAATCAAGGGAAAAGCAAATGGATTCATGTGATTCTCCAGAATTTACAAAAGTTTCTCCTAGTATAAAAGTCCTTGTTTAATAGGGAAGTTAAAATGTATTTTTTTATTCTTTTATTTTCATCTAACAACATCGGCAAACAGCGAAGAAAATGCTTAGGTTGACAGTGACGGAGGGAAAGAAAATAGAAAGGCAACAAGCAATCCATCAGCTGGGCCAGTTTCATTATTCACTGCTCATTCATTTTCAGCTAAAGTTTAAATGTCTCAAGAATTTTCTTGGGGATTTATCTCCTTAAAATAAGTTTTTATTTATTAAGGAAGGGAGCAACCTATTTGATATTAATCCTTCATCATTTAGGTTTCAGAAGGAAAAAAAAAATGAGAGGTTAGGACTAGTGATCTGTAAGGTGCCTTCCAGTTCAAAGAATCTGTGTCTGTGCATGACCACTGTCCTCTTGTAGCTATTTATTTGAAGGGACAAAGAAGAATTATGGTAAAGGATGCCTTTTAAAAATATTTATTCCAGATCACATGCTCGGTTTGGCTTTTTATTATTCTGTAACCCTTGCACTGGAGGCTTTTACATGGCAAGAAGGACCTAGGTATACATTGAGCGAGTTCCCATCCCTCTGGTCATTGTCTCCATCAAGAAAATCTCTTTGACAACTACACCACAGTATGTTGTTTCCAACTCCCCTTGTAAGCACACACAATGCAAAAAACTCGAAGAAGAAAAAGGTTTGTTTATACGGCAAAGAAAATAAATGTATCTCATAACAGAAAATAGGAATGTGGAGAATAAGAGCAACCAATGAGCAACTCTTCCCCAGAGACTTGTATACAGCAAGTCTTTTACAGTTAGGCATCATATGCATTATATTAACAGTCATTCATGCGGAGAACTACAGGAGAAGCTGCTTGCTAAGGAACTGTGCAAGGCAATACAAAAGCCTACATGGTAGGGTATCAAACCTCTGCAATTCTCAGCAGGTGGCGATGTTGTAAATCCCCCATTATCTCCTTTGTCCCAGTTCCTTTGAGTATCCTCCTCAGTGTGGCTCCCCAAGCACTCCTAGCCCTTTGCCAGGAAAAAACAAACAAACAAACAAACAAACAAAAAACCAAAACCAAACCAAAACCAAAACCAAAGCTTTTTTCTTTTTGTCGTGGAACCACCTTACTACTTCTGAAGGAATATTCCAGAATTTTTGTATATTGTCAAGAGGCATAGTTTTACTTGTGTTACAGTTCAAACAAGGTGGCACCTCTCTCAAATCTTGCCCTTGAACTATGATTTCCAACAACCTCTGGCCTCACACAAATTTACTCTGGAGTCAGGAACACCTCCCACCCTTCTTATCTCCATCACTAATTACAGACTAAGACATAGCACCTCCAAAATCTGATGTCCCTTCCTTTTCCTTCTAACTCCTAGCATCTGGGAAATGTTCCTCACGACTGAGTGAGTTCATCCCTTTTTTCTCGATATTTGACAAAAAACCATGATTTCATTCTAATTTCCTTTTTTTATGAGAAACTAGTTACAATAAAGATTTCTTCTGTCCATCACTATGATAGGGTGATGATCTCCACTATGGGGGAAGGAAGCCAAGAACTTGTGGATCGTTATTGTGCAACAGAAAGTAGAGGGAAGAGAAAGAAAAAAGAAATAGGCCTAGCGATATCTTTTGCGATGTGTCTCAATTGTCAGTTGACTGCAGTTAAAAAAAAGAAAAAGAAAAATATAGTAGTTAATAAAATTATCATAAATTTTTGGTTATAGCTGAAATTTTGGTGATTTTATATCTCTATGCACTGGCATATCTGGAACTTTGTATCATAGTGATAATTGATATTCATGATGATTACTGTCAAACGATTAAGTTTGATTTCAAAGACATTTATTAACTGGATGCCTTGTACTAGACTAAGCAATGCGTAATAGGTATGGGGAATCACCTGACATACCATGTGAATTCTCAGAGGAAAAAGAAAAAAGATTCAATTATGTTCACCACGATGTTAGAGTGAAGTATTTTATTGTATTCTAATCCTTAGAAAATTGGCTATACAATTGGGTTGGGAAGCTATTAATCAGAATATCTGATTAATCCAAGCACTATATTTTACTAAAATATTATCTGATTTTATCCAAGATTGCCAAGGGCTATATGTGTATGAATGTACATGTGTGTGTGTATCTGTGTGAGTGAGACAGACTGAAACACATCATGGAAACACATACACACAGACACAAAGAAAGAGAGAGGTACAGAGAAAGGGAGAGAGGGAGAAAACATGTGCATGAGAAAGGGAGAGAGAAAAAGCATAAGGAATTATGTAAACACATAACATATGTGTTTCCATGATGTATATTGAGTTCATTTGTCAATTCATTCATTCACTCACTCATTCATTTGATTAAGTATTAGTGAATCCATAGCCTTGTGGGAAGATTAAAAAAAAAGCAAGGTCTTGTCTCTGACCTTGAGAATGTAGTTCGGGAACAAGACAAAAGTTAAGGAACTAAAAAAACCCAAAAAACCAAAAAACAACCCACCAACACAAGGCATTATATTTTAGGTGTCAAAGGAGGAAAAGGGATAATAGGCATTTGGCGGAGAGAGAGATCAGTGCAGGCTAGAAGAGAGAGAGAAGCTTTCATTAAAGAAGTGGAATTTGATCTGGGCCTTAAAAGGAGAGGTAAGATTTAGATTAAATCTAAATCAGTAAGTATTTATTACTGTGTGTTGGGTGATGGAGATATCTAGACAAAGACAAAACAGTCCCTGACCCCAAGAGGATTACATTTTATAAGATGGTTACAATATGTGCACAGATAAGAGTAACAGTGACTCTGGCCCCTCTTTGTCTGAGAGCTGGGTAGGTTACATTTCACCATGCCGGTAGGGGTCTTTGGTACCTTTAAAGCAGTTGAGGGGTGTCTAGTCTCTGCCACTGGTTCTAACCCTCGCCAACTGTTTTCACCCAACTTTGGGGATCCTCAGCACCCCAGATCCATTTAACCACTGAACAGTCAGAGTAGCTTTTACAAAAGAATGTTCACCTCAAAGGTATAACAAGAACAAACGTATAACTGTTACTCGAAGCATGACAGAGGTATAATTCTCACACACACTTAAACCACCTCAGTTTTTAGAGAGGGGAAAGGAAGTAGATTCACAATTTAATTCAGTTTCTACATGGCATCGGTCCCACCAAGTTCCAAGTCCGAAGCACCCCTGGGCTTGCATTCTGGCACTCTGACTTTTTAGGGATTTTCTGCTGAACTAGAAGAAACATCTGGCCAGGAATCTTGGTTCCAACGTCACCATGACTTGAGTTCCTTGATCTGGGGACTCATTTTCCTGCACCTAGAACTGAAAGGGACAAACAAAACAGACCAAAACCCCAAGCCTGTTTCTTGGGGCCAGAGGGCCTAAGGGGAAGGGAAAGGTGGCCTTTCCTCCCACTAACTTAGTATCAGGGCATCTGGGCTGCGATGTGATGAACAATACTCCTGGATACCTGGATATACTTACTCCTGGATACTTCTGGAAAGAGTTGACCATGCCTAATTAGGTGCAACTAACTGTAGGGAGGCAGCCAGGGAAAGAGGCTACTTTCATCCGCATGGTAGAGGAATGCAGGATTTCTTTTCCCAGAAACAAGTTTCTGGTATCTTGCACACGGGTACCCACCATCTTAGTTGATCCAGGAATGTGTCAAAACCCATAATGTCCCATAAGTAACTTTAGTTACAGAGTTACTTTAGGAGATGGGAATGAACGCTACCAATTTGGAGGTCTGGAAAGACTTTGAGTAGAAGGAGACAACTCAACAGAACCTTAAAGTGAGCAAGGGATTCTGAGAGGTGGGACTGAGGAGAGAGAGAGCAGTCCAGGCATAGGTGGAGGGGGGTGAGGGAGGGGAAACCGTAAGCAAAAGGCAGGGAGGCAAGAGATGGAGAACAGCAAGTAGATCTGCTTGGCTGGAATGTAGAACACGTGCCTGGAGAGTGAGGGGGATATGAAATTACTGAAAAGAAAATCTGGGGGGCAGCTAGGAGGCGCAGTGAGTAGAGCACCGGCCCTGGAATCGGGAGGACCTGAGCTCAAATCCAGCTTCAGACACTTGACACACTTACTAGCTGTGTGACAAGTCCCTTAACCCCAATTGCCCTGCCTTCCCCCCTGCAAAAAGCAAACAAACAAAAAACCAAAAACAAAAACAGAAAATCTGGAGGCAGATAAAGAAGGGCTTTAAATGTTAAAGAGAGGAGTCTGTATTTCATCCTGAAGGTGATGGGGAACTATTGAAGAGAGGCAGAAAGAGGAGAATGGCATTCTAGGCAGAGGGAGCAGGTAAAGGTGAAGAGTTAGAAATGCACAAATATAATCAACATCAGCATGTCATGATAACCAAAAAGAAGTGAATATAATCTTAGGCTGTCTTTAATAGAAGTGAAGGGTTCAGAACTAGGGTGTGCCATAGTTCCATTGTACTCTGTCCTTATCTGGAAGACTGTGCTCAATTCTAAGTGCCACATGTTAGAAAGGACATCGACAAAACTGGCAAGCACCCAGAGGCAGGTGACTAGAACGGAAGGGGCTTTGAGACTGTGCCATACAAGGATCCTTTGAAGGATTTTGAGATGGGTGCTGGAGAAGTGAATACAAGGGACACCATCCTATTTGAATTCAAGTATTTGAAAGGTTATCATATAAAAGAGGGATTGAACAAAAATAGTGAGTGGCAGATCAACCAGGTTTGATAGAAGGAACAACTTCCTAATAATTAGAGTTGTCCAAAAGTCAGACTGCCGTGGGAGGTGGTGGGTAGAGAGATCTTCAAGCAAAGGCCAGAGGCTCACTGGTCAGGTATGTTATAGAGAGAACTTGTTCAGGCATGGGGTAGCTTGTGAGACTCTGTTCCCACTCTGAGATTCTGTAGTAGAGAGAAAGACAATTAGTAGAGCAGACATGTTCAAGAAGGGTATGAATAATAATTGTTGCATTGAATAAATCCATTAAATTGGTTATCGACAGACTGAGGGGAGTAAAACACTGCCATAGTAACCATGTTTAAAAACAGCTTCTCTCTCACCTCTCCATACACACACACACACACACACACACAATAACACATGGGGCACACACAAACACATACACAAACATGCACAGATACACACACAGAGACACACATAAATATATACATAAACGCACAGATATACAAAAGTATACACAAATACATACTGAAACACAAATATACACATAGACACACATACATACATAGATACATACAAACACACATGCTAATGTACACACAAATATGTGGAGACGTACTCATATACACATACAAGTATACACACAAAGACATACAACAGACATATAAATACACAAATATACACACAAATACACACATTCTTTGAGTGCATTGCAAGAATTCCATGTCAGATGAGGAAATGATTGTAGAGAAAGTATTCCTTGCCCTGACAGCTGCCAAAATAAATGAAGTTTGGAGAAAAGAAAATAGTAATTAGGCACAGAGCAGGTCTCCTTTTTCCTGACCTGAAGACTTTGTATTTCTGTTCTCCTTTTCTTTTCCCTATATCCTTGGAATGAATTCTGAAAGTTCAGTCCTTTTTCTTTGTTGTTTAATTTCCAGAGGAAGCCCTAATAAGAATGGACGGCATTGTCAGCACTGAAACAAGCACACAGGCCTGAGAACACCCCATGTTGCTTCCCTGGGGAGTTTGGCTTTATGGTTAATGAAGTCTGCTTTGCTCAAGGAAATGACAAACTGGAGGTCACATGTCCATCAAAAGTGGCATCTTGCTGTCAGAACGGCAGTGCCTGCAATGACCCAGTGCACTTTATCTGAAAAGCTCAAGTCATTTTTCAATGTGAATGGGCACCCGACTGGGTAACTAGTCTTATAGATACTTTCTTCCTTTCCTTTCTCCCCCTACTCTTTTGTTCTCTTTCCTCTCCCTTTTCTTTCTCTAGACCTCATATACTTATTTTTTTTGCTGTTAATTTGAGGATAAAATGAAGCATAATTATAGCACTTTAGGAAAGCTTTGAAGCTATCCCTAAGCAAAAAAAGGCCCAAAGCCGCATAATTTGTTTCTAGCTATCTGATTCCAAAATATTTTTGTCTGAAAAAGTAATAGCCATTTATCTAGTCCTTTGCTATTTTATTTTTTCTAATTTTAATTTGTTTTTAACATTCACTTAAAAAATTGAGTTCAAAATTCTCTTCCTCTTTCCTGCCCCCCCTTCCATCTCGAAGACAAGTATACAATATCAGTTATACTTGTGAAGTCATGTAAAACATTTCCATATTAGCCATAATGTAAAAACCTCCAAAACCCAAAAAACAAAAAACCCAACAAAAATTTCCAACAATAAAAGGCAAGAAACATAAAGTGAAAAAAAGTGTTCTTCAATCTATACTTAGAGTTCATCAGTTCTGTCTCTGGAGGTAGACAGCATTTCTCACCATTGTCCTTTGAAATTGTCTTAAATCATTGCTTTAATGAGAGTAGCTAAGTCTTTCACAGTTGGTCATCATTATAATATTGCTATTACTGTCCACAATGTTTTCCTGGTTCTGTATTCCTCACTTTGTATCAGTTCATATAAGTCTTCCCAGGCTTTTCTCAAACCATCTTGCATATCATTTCCTATAGCACAATAATATTCACAATCATAGATTACAATTTGTTCAGCCATTTCCCAATTGGTAGGCATCCCTTTAATTCCAATTCTTTGCCATCACAAAAGGAGCTGCTATAAGTATTTTTGTACCTACAGCTCCTTTTCCTTTTTCTTTGATCACTTTAGAATACTGACTTAGTAATGGTATTTCTGGGTCAAAGGGTTAGCCCTTTAGGCATAGTTCCAAATTGTTCTCCAGAGTGGATGGACCAGTTCACAACTCCACCAAGAAAGAGTACATTAGTATACCTATTTTATCACTTCCTTCTAAGATTTATCATCTTCCTTTTCTGTAATATTAGCCAATCTGATAGGTTTTATCATTTAAATACCCTTTGACAAACATAATTTCATTTGATTCACGCAACTATCTTATTGGGGCATGTAGAACCTCAGTGAAAGTGTCATCTCAGAGCTGGAAGGGGCCTCAGAGGTCATGAAGGCCAATCTATATCAAAGTAGGAATTCCCTCTATTCTATTCCTGATACATGGCCATCCATTCTTTGCTTAAAGACCTTCAATAAACCCTATAAAACAGCTCATTCCATTTGTAAATATCTCCAATTGTTAAGAAGTTTTTCCTCATGTAAATATGAAATTCCTTTTCTCATTAAAATCATTCATTTCTCCCATTTCTGCCCTTTGGGCGCAAGCAGAATGGGGCTAATTTATCTTCTTACAGGTGTCCAAGAAATTTTAATAATAGCATAAAACATTTAAATATGACTATATGTCAAACTGAGTGGTATGGATAGAAATTGAAATTAGAGTTTAGAGGGTATATAGATCAGTGTGTGTGTCTAACCGATTAGGGAAGACTTCCTTGTGGAGAGGAGGTTTTACCTGGACCTTGAAGGATGGGTCATCTGATCCCAGCTTTAGAATTGAAAAAGACCTTAGAGGTAATCAAGTCCAATCTCCTTAGTTTATAGATGAGGAAACATAGGCCCAAAGAGGTTAAGTAATGTGCCCAGAGTAATACAGGTACTTAAGTGTCTGAGGTAGTCTTCCTGACACCATAAATCCAGCACTCTAGCCATTTCTTTGGGCTTGGATTCATATAGCTGACAGTGGATTAGGGAAGAAATTAAAATCAAGATAATAGCATGAGCAAGCCTTTTTGTTATCTAGGCCATGCACATATCTGTACATATTGATTTGGTAAGATGGATATTTATGAAGAGATGTGCCAGTTTTTTCCTATGCTTATTTTCTGTGCAACTAGTGGGCAGCTAGGTGGTGCAGTGGATAGAACACCAGCCCTGGAGTCAGAAGGACCTAAGTTCAAATGTGGCCTTAGACATTTACTAGCTGTGTGGCTCTGGGAAAGTCACTTAATCCTGATTGCCTCCCCAAAATTTTTTTGTGCAACTGGAGGTGGAGAAGATACTAAAGAGACGGTTTGGCAATCAGCAATGAATATAATTCAATGGAAACCATTTGGAAAGATTATTCCTGGACCACTCTACACAAAGGATAAAATCTGATGGAAGATACTGGTACCCACACATCAATCTATACCATCTGATTATACCTGAAGACTAAATAAAGAGCAGGTTGTTTTGTAGATCCAGATTTAGCCGTGCCCCCTGTCTTTACCAAGACAATTTCCTGTGAAAACCCAAGAAACCACAAAGAAAGAGTCCCGGGAAAGTAGAACTCATCCATTTTCAGATAGCATCCCCTGCTGTAAATAAGTAAGCATTTAGGAATTTTCCTTCAGGCCTCCCATGATTCATGCCTCTTTAACTTGCTGCAGTTAGGACTCCTCTCTGTGTCTGTTATGGTACCTTTAGAAAGAATTTCTGACTGAATTATTAGGATCTCAAATCCTGACATCTGATTCACCTACTTTTGGAATTGAATATTTATTGAGTCCAGGCAGGATAGGCAAGTATAAAGAACAGTGACTTTGCAGTCAAGACACCTGTATTTCTCTCTTATTAGCTGTGTGTCCTTGGAAAAATAAGTTTGTTTTTTGGAATCTTGTTTTCTCATTTGATTATGTTTCATGAATCAATGAGTAAACATTATTAAGTACCTATTATGCACTATGCACTGTGCTAAGCTTTGGGGTTACAAAAAGAGGTGAAGGATAGTCTCTATCATGAAGGAGCTTACAATCTAACAGGGGAGCCAACATGTAAACAAATGTATACAAAGCAAACTATGTAGAGGATAAATACAAAATAATTAACAGAGGAAAAACACTGGAATTAAGAAAGATTGGGGAAGGCTTATTGTAGAAGGTGGGATTTTAGATGGGGTTTAAAAGAAGCCAGGGTGTTTGGTAGTTGGATCAAAGGAGGGAAAGAGCTTTCAGGGCATGGTGGACAGCTAGGAAGAATGTCTGGAGCAAAAATAAAGAGTCTCTTGTTTGTGAAACAGCCAGAAGGTCGGTGTCTGGGAGTATGTGTAGAGTATGTATCCAAGAGTAAGGTGTAAAAAGAATGGAAAGATAAGAGAAAGCTAGGTTATGAGGGACTTTGAATGCCAACCAGAGCATATACGGATGTATGTTATGAGAATAATAATAATATAATAATAATAAAATAAATAATAGATATGAGGATAATTACAAAACCTTTTCTATCTACCTTACAGAGCTGTTGGGAGGAAAGTATTTTGTAAATAAATGTGAGACCTTGTTATTAATTCCACTCTGAAAGACGGTTTCACATATGGAAAACAACTGTTAGTGCCTCTCTCTGCCCTGCTCCCAGATTCCCTTTAGTGGTCAGTTGTATGATGAGGACCACAAGTTAACTTTATGTGCTGGAAGGAGTTCTTTCTCTGCCCTCTCCCCCCTTTCTCTATCCCGCTCTTTATTAAGTTTCTCTCTTAGCACTTCTAATAACCTCTGTGGCAGGATAAACTTATGCTTCGCTCCTATTGACTTTCTTTCATCTTCCCTCACCTTATAGAAAAAGGAAGAGAAAGAAGTCAGATAGCAACATGGTGGATGGACTCCTTGGAACTTTTACAATCCTGGCCTCAGATGCAGGCAACTTTGTTTCTAAAGGACCACGTTCCTTTCATTATAACCTAACAATTTCAACACCTAAATAGAATATAATAAAGCTTATAAACATTATGGATATAAAGTTTTTTCCTTACACTTCACACATATCGATACAGAGGTGGAACTGGCCAAATGGTTAAAACCTGCTCTCAAACCAACCACACATCTGCACTACGCTGTATATTTCAACCTTAAAGCCAAAACCCAAGTGAAAGGAGGAATGCATAGAGACATAGCTGGCTTTTCTTGATCTTTACAAAATGTCTTGCATCAGATCCAAGTCATTAGCTTCCCCTCAATAATGTGACCCTGAATTGTGCCCTATGTTTTATGTTATGTTTAGTAATGTGGATAATCAATATAAATTACTAAGTACCTTTCCGCCTTATCTTCTCTGGCTCCTAAGGCAATTTAAAATTATTTAAAGCATCAGGAACTATATAATTATGTTTTCATTTGAGTGCTGTCAAATGCCAACGTTTAGGAAAATATACTGTTCACACACATATATTTACAATGTATATATCAATAGTCATTTCTACTACCTGCTCAGAGTGGGAGAGGTCTGGATTGAATATAGAGAAAAATATAGGAACCTCTTTAATTCAATTCATTAATTCATTCAATGAACAGTGAAAAGTAAATGTCATATCTATGTATTAGTCCTTATGATTTCCTTAGGTATTTGTGATAAAAAGCTGAAAACAGAATACATGACTAATGACTGGGTAATAGTTGAACATCCATGACATATGAATGTAACAGACTTTTCTTCTCCTATAAGAAGATGAATACGTTAGGAATTCGGAGAACGTGAGAAGAACTTGCATAAAATGAGGGAGAGTAAAGAGAGCAGAGACAAAAAGTAATACTACATACAATTGCACAAATGTAAATAAAGTAAATGATAAGACTCAACAAAACTCAGTTTAAACACAGTATTACTATCCAAGTCAAAGCACAAATCCTTTCTTTTAACAGTTTAACTATAGAAATGGAAAGTGACATGTCATCAGTTGAAATCACTCCATTGGGTAGTATTTGGGTGAGTGTGCTTTGAAGGGGCTTTGTTCGGGTGTTGATTGGTAAGTACCTGTTGTGTTCAAGAAAAAAGGAGCAAGAAGTTTTTAAAAACTTTAAACTTTAAAAAAAAGTTTTATTGTTAGAATTCCTCAGATTTTATTTATAAAAGAATTTATAATCTTACCAAAACATTCACACACAAGTAAAATGTTTCAATCGTTCCTTTTCTTTTTATCATATCATCAAGAAGCACATTTTGAGATACAAAGAACAAGGAAAAGAAACTGAATACTTCTATTATGTAGTTAAAAAAAACAGAAATGTATATATACAATCTATATTTCAATAATTTAATCAAGTAGAAACAAAATTTCTTGATTTGGGGCAGCTAGGTGGTGCAGCGAATAGAGCACTGGCCCTAAAGTCAGGAGGACCTGAGTTCAAATCCAGCCTCAGGCACTTGACACACTTACTTAGCTGTGTGGCCTTGGGCAAGTCACTTAACCCCAATTGCCCTGCTTTCCCTCTTCCAAAAAAAAAAAAAGAAAATTTCCTGATTTGAGTTTCCTGCACTTTTTTCTTCTATGTATTTAAAAGGATATGTTGTTGAAACTCTTAAAAATAGCTGTATACATATGCACATATATGTGTGCATGCACACACACGTATACACATATAGGTATATACACATATGTGTATACATATATGTATATATGTGTATATATACATATATATACACACATGCACACATACATACCAACACATTGGCCATGCCTGAGAATATACCTTTAGCTCATCACTTCTCTGCTTAAAGGTGGGAGGCATTATCAGTCTTTTGAAGACATGACTGACTTGTCACTGCTTTGGTCAGAATTCTGAGGTCATTGGCCAATCTAACCAAAATGGTAGCTCTAGTAACTCCATGTAAATACAGTAAGAGCATCAGGAATGGTGCTGCTGATGACAGTCAGATGCCTCGTATAGCTTATTTCACTGTGTCTTATTTTAGTAATCCTATAGTTTCTGTTAGTAATGCAAGTCTGTTTAGATTTCCCTTCCCACCGCGCCCCCCTCCCCTGCCCCAGCCTCAGTCCATTGTCCTTTAAGGACTAGCTTCAATGAAGCCTCTTCCATGAAGTTTTCAGAGATCACACTTGTTGGAAGTAATATCTCTCTCCTCTGAACTCCTATACGCACCAAAATACAAATACTGTATATCTTCCATCACAATTTTCTATATATACATAATATCCCCCTTGCTAGATTGTAAGCTTGTTCTGTGTATCTATCCCCTTACAGTTCCTAGCACAACGTTTTGGAGATAGCAAGCCACCTATGAATATTTGCTGGATGTTAAATGAAGAAAAATTGATTTTGGTACAGATTGCACAACAGAGGGACAGTAGGGTAGACTTTGTTTTTGTGCTCAGTTACTTGGCTGGGGATGTGTGAGTATCCCCTAGGGTGTCAATGAGTGGGAGAGAGGGAATGAGGGAGGGCAAGAAAGGAAAACACCCAGCACTGAGACTTAAATTCCAACTACCCTTAGAACAAACAAGTTGCTGAAAGGCAGGGCCTGAACTCCAGTGGAAGATACTCAATCATATGGAGGGCAAAATATTCCAAAGCAGATCAAAGAAAAATAACCAAATGCCAGGCTGAGGTTACAGTAGCTGGAGATCATCTGTGGAGGATAAAATATTCTTTAAGTGACGGAGGAGACAATAACTCACAAGAGGCAGATTCTCAAGTGAATTATGGGCTGTTGCTTCCAATGAGTCAGTAGAAATATTGTACCAAAATTTAGAAAGCCTCATCCATCATGGATTCTATTTACAAGGGTTTATAGATATATCTCTATCTATCTTTCTCCATATATGTTTTCAAATTCTTTTTGGAGGGGGAGACGGGGGATATTTTTATAGACTTGACATTTTAGTTTGGCTGTGGGTTCATAGCATCATTCGAATTTGTGATAATTTAGAGATGGGGATGGGGAGAGGGAGGGGAGTTGAGGAGAAGACCTTGCCTCTTGGGAGTTATTGTCTTCTCCATCATTTAAAGAGTATTTTCTCTTCTACAGATGATCTCCAGCTACTGTAACCTCAGTCTGGCATTTGGTTATTTGTCTTTGTTCTGATTGAATGCCTTTTCCTGGAGTTCAGGCCCTCCCCTTCTAGCTTTTTGTTTGTTTTAAGTATAGAATTCAAGGCTAGCGGGTCCTGTAGTTTTCCATTCCTCCTTTGCCTCTTGGGGTTTATACAAGACATAGAAATGCACGATTATTAATCCTGACTTATGCCCCTGGCAGAAATTTCAACTATAACATACGATTATTTTTCCAGGTCTGACTAGTAGCTTAAAAATAAAATAAAAGCAACAACAAGTCATCATCTACTTTTGAAGGATTAAAGACGTTTCTTTGAAACTTTTTACTGCATGTCCACACAAAAAAGTGTCTACATTTTCCCAAGTATTATTTTACAACCTGTATTTAAAATTTTCTCTGGCAAAAGAAAGTCATTTTGTTGAAGGTTTTATATTTTTGAAGTGGGTTTCTTTTCACTTTAATTGCTATCTTAAATTAGTTGAGCTCTTGTCTTTATGGGGCCGGTAAAAGGCTGGGGAAAGGCCCATTTTCCATAGCAGACTTCAAGAGGCAAGCCTCAGTGGCGAATTTGGGCTGACCACTGGTGAAGTATATAAAAAAGCCTGGTTTGGAACAGAGCAGCAAATGATTTTGTTAGTCAGATTGGAAAGTTGGGGCCTAGTAATGATTTCTTTCTTTTTCATAGTTCATCATCATCTGATATTTTAAATAAGCAGACTGTTTCACTTGGAAATGTTTGTTTTTATCACTAAGGTGTTGTTTAGACATTTTAAAAGAGACAGATGGACTCAATCTATTAAGTGCTTTATTCATTATTGAATGGTTATTGCTAACATAGCTTGACAGGAGAATATGCTGCAGGAGTGAAAAAAAGATTTCTTAATGTTAAATCAATGATTCATTTACTGCTTCCAAGATTAATTGCAAAGTATTTAAAACACTAATGATTTCTTTGGCTACAAGTTTATTAATAAGAATAATAATAAAAATTAAAATAAAAACAAAATCTATTTTGAACGAAGCTATGGTGATTTTTCTGTCTAGGTCTGTAATTCAAATACCTTTGTGTTTCCTCCCTACCCCCATCTCTCAGGGTTCAGGGAAGGCATCTTAATCATTCCAACATCAGCAACTAAGAGCAGCTCTTGGCCACATGAGAGACAGATAGCTCGAAAAACAAATGATTTTAATAACGCTATACTTGATTTACAAATGCTTACCTGTAACTTGATTAAGTGCAGGGTGCGGGAGGAGGTAGAGGGGAGGCAAGTCTCCTGGCTCTGCTCATCTTTCTTTGCCTAGCCAAAGAGCTAATTGAACTCTGTCCAAAGGCTTCCCTATAATCTCTCCTTTATTGTAGAAAGTGTCCCTTAAAAAAATAAGACTTTAAGTGAAATCCCCAAAAGATGATTAGATCAAGCCTATTCCCAGAAGTGATAATCACAGAATCTCAAAGCGCATTCAGTCCAAATGAATCTGAATCTTTTTTACAATGTAGAAAATAAATGATCGTCCTACCTTTGCTTAAAGTAGAGGTAATGGGGAAAACAATACCTTTTTGAAGTGAACAGCTCTGTTAAGTCAACTGTCATTAAATACCTACTATGTGCCAGGCTCTGTGTAAAGCACTAGGTATACAAATTTGAGTAAAAAGAGAGGATCCTTGACCTCAACTGGTTAACTGGCATTTATTAAGCAACCACTATATGCCAGACAGTTGCTAAATCTTGGGGATACAAAGAAAGGCAATTTTCTCCAGACCTCTGTAGCCCTGCCTTCATGGAGCTCACAGTCTAATGGGGGAGATAACATGTTAAAAGGTATATATACAAATAAGATTTGTATAGTATAAATTGGGGGGTAGTTTCAGAGAGAAGGATATGCTTGGAGCTAATCATTGTTAAATGTTCAGTGTGATGTGACCATTTACACTTTAGAAATAGCCAAATACCACAAATTTGGGTTTGATGTACTGTTTTGTTGATTGTCTAGACTTAAGAAAGTGACAAAGAAAATGTTAATAATGCAGACTGAATTTAAATTATGCCATGGGTATTTTTTTGTTTTGCAAGTAGGGTTAAGTGCCTCCCACGTGCTCTGTGTCTAGTGTTTCTGGAAAATATGGCAATTAAAAAGGAGTTGAAAAGATTCCTTAACAGTCCTTCATACTTGCCTGGGGTCACCTGTACTGCCTACTTGCCCCCAGAGTTGGTTTTTAAACATTTACCAGCATATCTCTGGAGGACACTAAAATGAAAGAGGATTGGGAAAAGCTTCCTGTGGAAGGAAGACTTAAAGGAATTCGGGGATGCTAAGAGAAAGAAATGAGGAGGAGAGATACAGGCAAGAAGGACAGACTGAAAAGGCATGGAGCTGGGAGATGAGAGTGTGGGGTGTGAGGAACAGCAAGGAGAGCAGTTAGGAACTTTCCCCTACACCAAGCATAAAAATAACCTTTTTGTACCTTTTACCCCATGCTTCTAGTTCCACCCTCTGGGTCCATGTGATGAACGAATGCTTTCTTCCCTCAGTGTTTCTTTAAATGGGAAAACAGAGAAAGTTGCCTTCTGCAACAAGCCTCAGAAAACATAATTAGCCACCTGCTCCTTAGTAGGAATTTGTATCTGCCTTTTGTTATGTTTTACTGAGGAAAATGTGGCTAGGCTTAAGCAGGTCCTTATATACCCTGTAATCAGGACCAGTGAGTAGCACAGGTTTTAGGGAAATACAAAGGACTCAGATAGTAGGACCAAAGAAAGGTACACCCAGACTTTTGTAGGCACCTATCCAACAAGTAACATTGCAAAACAATTCACTTTTGGTTACAAAACCGTGTATACCTTTTGACCCAGCAATACCACTACTATGTCTGTATCACAAAGAGACAAAAAACAAAAAGGAAAAGGACTTACGTGCACAAAAATATAGCAGCTCTTTTTGTGGTAGAAAGAAATGGAATTGAGGGGATGCCCATTAGTTGAGGAATGGCTGAACGAGTTGTTGTATATGATTATGATGGAATACTATTGTACTATAAATATGATGAGGAGGATGCTCTCAAAAAAAAAAAAAGAACCTGGAAAGGCTTACATGAACTGATGCAAAGTGATATGAGCAGAACCAGGAGAACATTGTACACAATAATAGCAATATTGTACAGTGAGCAACTGTGAATGATTTAGCCATTCTTGGCAATACAATGATCCAAGACAATTCCAAAAGACTTATAATGAAAAATGCTTATTCATCTCCAGAGAAAGAACTGATGGAGTCTCAATGCAGATTGAAGCATAATTTTTAAAAAACTTTCTTTTAAAAAAAATTCTGGTCTGTGCTTTCTTTCACAACATGACTAATGTGGATCATGTGCAATCATGTTTTACATGATTGCATATTTGCAACCTATATCAAATTATTTGCCTTTTAATGAGAAGAGACAAAAGAGAGGGTAGGGGAGAATTTGGAACTCAAAATTTTAAGAAACAAATGATAAAAATTATTTTTACATGTTGGGGAAAATATTCTAATACCCATGAACAACCACTTAGCCTGGATTTTCATGACTTGGCCTCTAGTAAGTCCTTGGCATGGAAGGGCCGTATATCTGGAGCTAGAAGGGACTTCTGAAGCCATCTAGTCTAGGTGACTTGCTGAAGATCACAAATTTTGCTAGTGTCAGAGACAGGATTTAAGCCAGGTGTTTTCTTCACTATTGATATACTGCCTACCACCTCAGAAGATTCCTCCCTTCAGTCTCATTTTGTTTCCCCTCTAATATGAATGGTTGGAGAAATCAATGGTGCTGGAAGGGTGATTAAAGTTGTTCTACTTTCTGAATTGTCTTGCCTGTAAAGCTTCTCTCCCTATCAGCTCTACTTGATAACTGTAAAGGCAACCACACTGGCGCACCCAGGATGGCTGCTAGTGCAGGTTCTTTTACCTACTTTACTAAGGAAAGAGAGCTGTTTCAGGGGTCAACAATCTTCCTTAATTAAACATACATATATCCTTCACTGAGTTCAGGGGAAAAATCAGCACCCTGAAATTCAGAGCAAATACAAACAGAAATTACAAACAGAAAAAAAAATAACACAAATCAACAGACAGGCTTCTAACTATCTGACTATAGCAATACATATAGTTACCAGAGAGAGAAGCATTAACATCTGGGTTTTCAAAGCCAGGTGGCTCCTTAATGGCTCCCCAGAGTCTTGTCTGGCCAAATCACATGAACACTCTTCCAATGAGTGAGCCCCAAAGCAAAATGTTAACCTAGTGTATATATACTGTTTCCAGTCAAAGACTCCTAACTCAAACAAAGGCAAGTCTCAGTCAAAGGCACCTGATTGCCTTAGTGCTGAGAAGCACTCCAAAAGAAAAAAACAGCAAAAAGTCTCAATTTGCTTGCCATTAGAATAACTGGAGTTAGGCTGTGACTGTATAGACAGTCAGTTTGCTCATGTTTATTTTTATATGTCTCCATCTGGGGGTGCTGGTTCAATTAATTGCAATCAGCAAGTAGAACTATTTTATTACAGATTTAGATCTAAAAAGAATCTTAGAGGTCATTGAAAGCAAGCCCTAGAGAAATTAATATGCTCAAGGTCCCTTAGGCAGCAGAGTTCAAATTGAATCAAAGCCCTTGGATCTTAAATTCAAAGTTTCTTCCATTGCACTAAGGATTTATGGAATAACTACTCTATCCCCAACTTTCTGCTAGTTGTTGTGGGAGGAGCAAAAAGAAGAAAAGTATCCTTGAAGGAGCTTCCAGTCTAGTTGGAAGGGCAAAACTAACAAGAAAACACAAGACGCTAGAGAATCCAGTGTGAGATTGTGTGACAGAGACTGTCAAGCGTCATAGGAGTTCAGAAGAAGGAAAGATCAGAGTGAGCTAGGCTAATTGGGAAAAGCTTAATGGCAAGGGCAGGACTTAATTATAATGTTCTATGGAAATGAAACTCTGGTAATTCCTGTAACTTCGTGAGTGAGTGGTTAAGTGCTCTCATATGTGTAAGACAAACTCAGTGATTCAGTCTATCTTTATATGACCCCAAACATCTGGATATGGACTGGAACTCAGAAATCAGAATGTTTGGTTTAGATGACTTCAAGTAGCTCTTCCATGAAAAGGATACTTCATCTTTCAGCTCCTAGAAAGCTTTACATCCTCCACTCCCACTACTGGTCTCCCTGTCTTCCTTTAAGGTTCACCTAAGATCCTGCTATCAACAGGAAGCCTTCCCTAAACCCTCTAAATTCCAATGCTTTCCCTCTTTGAATAATTTCATGTTTATCTTGTATATATTTTACTTTATAGATGTTTGTTTGCATTTTGTCTCTCCCTTTAGAATGTAAGCTCCTTGAGGGAAGAGACTGTCTTTAGTGTCTTTTTTGTATTCCCAGTGCTTAGCACAGTGTCTTGAATATAGTAGGTATTTAATTAATGTTTAGTAATTGATTTATTGACATGTAGAAATATTTTTATTATATCTTTATGGTCCTTGCGGCTGCTAAGGGTAGAGGATGCTAAAGGAAGAATGGTGTGTCTTCATTGGGTAAGGAAAGGCAAAATACTGGCCCAGGAGTCCATCAAAAATGGTAGGGAAGAGGACACTTAAGAAAAAAAACAAACCCTAAGCCAAAGTTACTTAGTGAGAGTCACTAAATATATAACGAGAAAGGAGGCAACACTGGTACAAAGTGGGCCAACTTTAATTCACCAAATGGAGCTTAGAAAATAGAAAATTCAGGAGTCTGAAATCCATTCTATTGAACGTATAAGCAATAGAATACGCTTCATCAATTATTACTGATTATCCCCTCTATTGTTCCTACTCTCAGTAATCTTCAATCTCTCCCTTTCTACTGGCTGCTTCTCTGCCACCTACAAATATATCCATTATTTCCCTTTTGGGAACATGAGGGTTAGAATCTGACCTCTGACATACTTTCTGTTTGGTGCTGGGCAAGTCACTTAACCTAGCTAACTGACCCAGAAGAACTTACTAAAAGTATAGATGGTGAATCTTGTGGTCTGCATTGGTAGAGAGAAATCCCTTACCAAAGTCTCCAAACTTTTTTCTCATGCACCTATACTAGTAAATATTTTGTGTGTTTATGCACCAATATATGCATAGTTGCTTATTTATAAGTGATATACAGACACTACTGTACTAATAATTGTATAAATCACAAAACATCCACAGAAATATTTTTTTAAGAAATAAAAATTTTTAAAGGATGAGATAAAGATAAAATCACATTTGCCCTACAGTCAGCAATAGGCACAGGAGTTTATTGAGTAAGGAATTAACATGGTCAGATCTAAACGTTAGGAAATTACTTTGCCATCTGTATGGAGGATGGATTGTACAGGAGAAAGAATTGAGACAAGAAGAACATATAGGGGACTATTGGAATAGTCTAGGTAAGAGGTAATGTGGCCCTAAATTAGGGTGGAGATCATGTGAATTAAGTAAGGGGACAGATACATGAGGTGTTAAAAAATGTAAGTGACAAGATTTGACAACTGTGTGATAAGGAAGATTAAAGTTATTGAAGATAACATCAAAATTGTGAACCTGAGTGATTGAAAGGTTGATGGTGTTCTTGATAGAAATAGGGAAGTCAAAGGTAGGCTTGAGGAGTAGGAAAACTAATGAATTTTATTTTGGATGTGTTGAGTTTGAGGAGTCTTTTGAATATTTGGTTTGAAATATACGATTAGCAGTTGGAGATGTGTGACTGAAGCTCGTTAGAGATACTAGGGCTGGATATATAGATTTTGGGATTTATCTGCATGGAGATGATAATTAAATCATGGAGGTTGATGAAATCACCAAGTGAGAGAGTATGCAGAAAGAAGAGGGACTAGGACAGAGCTTTGGAGGTCGTCCCAAAATTAGGATATGGATGATGAACCAGTAAAGGAGGCTGACTAAAAAGGAGTGGTCAGATGGGCGGGAAGAGAACCAGGAGAAAGCAGTATCACAACGACCCAGAGAAGAGAAAGTATCCAGTAGGAAAGGGTGTTCACAAATTTCAAATGTTATCTATAGATCAAGAAGGATGAAAAGTCAGAAAAGATCATCATATGTGGTAGTTGACATGATCAACAACTTTGAAAATAACAGTTTAAGTTGAGTGAGGATTCAAGGACAGAGAGGAGGTGGAGAACATGGTACCTGCCATAGAAAGAGAGAAGTTCAGAAGAAGGATAGGTAGGTGAATGGAGGGAAAGAATGTAATCACAATGTATCCATGATTGCTTATACTGTGCTACTCTATTCCACTTAAAAATGCGAAATATATTTGGAAGAATTTACTCACCAGCCAATCAATCACTCCACAAACATCTATTAAGGACCTATTATATGCCAAGCACTGTGCTAAGCATTGGAGACACAAAAAAGAGGCAGAAGACAGTTGCTGCCCTCAAGTAACTTACAATTTGGTAGGGGAGACAGCATGCAAACAAATATGTACGAAAAAGACTATATAAATAAAGGATAAATAAAAGATGACTAACACAGAGAGAGCATAAGAGTTAAGAGGAGTTAGGACCTTTGCTCTGGAGCATGGAACCCATTTATATGTTAAACTAGGGGAGAGGGCTTCTGTTTATGTGTGTGTAAATTTCCCTGCACAGCTTCTGTAGGGGCCTGGGTTGAATTAGGTTATAACTTCCCCTTCTGGGCAATTGCCTGGTGTAGTCACTGAAAGTCAGCCGTGGGAGGAGATGGGATTAGGGTGTGTGTGTGTGTGTGTGTGTGTGTGTGTGTGTGTGTGTGTATACATATATGTGTACATATACATAAATGCATGTGTGTGTGTTTGGATTGGTTCTCTGATTTCATTGGTGTAGAGAACTGTCAGTAAAGCAAGATTGGCATCTACTCGACAATTTAAAAGTCTTAGAGAGTTGCTCAGGACACCAAGAAATCAAATGACTTATCTAGGGTCATACAATATGTGTCAGAGATAGTATGTATCAGAAGTGGGACTTGAACCCAGGGCTTCCTGACTCCAAGACTGTTTCTTTAGCCATTAAGTTAAGCTGACTCTCAGTTATTCTTCATATACAGTTATATAAGGAGGATTTGCAGATAATTTTCTATAGCACACCATATCTTGATACAATTGCATGAAAGGTTTGGAGAAAGTAAGTTCCTATTGTACATATATTTTTGTTGATTAAAAAAATCATTTAAACTTAATAGAATGTTCAGCCTTAAAGGCTCTCCTTCAAGTATACTCAATACATATGTATACATATACATATATGTATATATACATGCTTATGTGTATATATGTATATAATTTAAAAAATGCTCCTTAAGTAAGTAAATAACGACTTAAATATCTGTAAGAATATTTAGTACTTGTGGTTGGGCCATGACAATATAATGTAGATGACAACACTACTGAAATTAATTTACAGAGATAGTGCTATATTGACCAAACTATCAAAGGGATACTTTGTAGAACTGGAAAAAATTTGACAAAATTTATTCAGAGGAACAAAAGATCCAGAATATCGAGGGAGATGATACAAAAAAGGGAAGAATGAAGGATAAATAGCATTTCCAGACTTCGAACTGTACTATAGAGCAGTAATCATTAAAACTATTTGCTACTGTTTAAAAAATAGAATAGTAGATCAGTGGAATAGATTAGACAATAGAGAATGAGAAATCATACAACTCAATAACCTAGTGCTTGGTAGACCCCCAAATACAAATTACCTGTGAAAGTTTGATAAGAATTACGAGGCAAATGCAAAGTAGTCTGGCAGAAATTAGATTTAGACAAATAACTTGTACCACATACCATAAAAATTTGAAATGGGTACGTGACCTGAATATTAATGAGCATATCATAAAACAATTATAGGAGTAAATCATATATTTTTTATAGCTATAGGTAGGAGCTGAATCTTTAACCAAACAGGAAATAAAAATGATTATTTGGGACACGTGTCATGTAATGAAAATACTTTTTTAAATAGAACTTCCCTTCCTATTATTGGCTCTTGCATTTTGTTACTGCTCTGTGGAAATACTATTGATTTTTGTGGCTTTTTAAAAAAAACTTTCACTAGATCTTATCATTCCCTCAAGCCATCATTGTATATCTCTTCTCGCTTTCTCAGTCAGACTCCTAGAAAACTTATCTACACCCATCACTTCCTCTTTCTCATTCACTCTTCAATCCTTTAGAATCTAGTTTCCAACCTCATCTACCCTCTAAAACAGCTCTCTATGAAGTTACCAATGATCTCTTAGTTGTCATATCTGATGGTATTTTTCTCACTCTTCATCCTTCTTGATGTCTAGGCAGCATTTGGCACTTTTGATCACCCTTCCCTTCTGGAAGGGGAAGCTTATTCTCTTCTCTGGATGGCTGTGAGACTTGAGACTACTCTCTCTTGGTCCTCCTTCTACCTATCTGGCCATTGCATTTTAGTTTCTTTTGTTGGCTCATCATCCATATCATATCCTTTAATTGTGAGTGGAATCCTAAGGCTTTTTACTGGTCCATCCTCTTTGTATACTATCTCATTTATTGAGATTCCATTGGATTTAATTATCATCTCTATGCAGATAACTCACAGATCTATGTATCTAGCCCCAGTCTTTCCTCTGAGCTTCAATCCCACATTACCAATTACTGGACATCTCAAGTTCAAAATGTCCAAAGCAGAGTTCGTCATTATTCCTCAGTTGTAGATCTGACTACTCTTCTTCTAAATAAACTCCAGTGACTTTCTATTGTCTCTAGGATCAAATACAAACTTTGTTTAGCTTTTAAAGGCTGTCACAACCTGGGTGCAACCCATATTTCCAGGCTTAATCCTCTTTTTTTGCACTCTGCAAGCTAGTCAGATTCTTCCTCTGATCTTCCAACTGTTCTCGATCACTTGGATACATTCCCTCCTCAACTTTGCCTCATAGAACTCCTTTCTTTTTTCAAGATGCAGCTTAAGTACCACCTTTTATATAATCCTCCAACTGCTGATGTCCTTTCCCAAATTATTTTGTATTGAACTCATTTATATTTATTTTCTTTATATTCATTCTGTATCGATATATGTACTTTTCCCCTTCCCTGTTAGAATGTAAGCTCCTAAAAATGTCAGGATTGTTTTATTCTGTGAACTTATATCCCCAGTGCCTATTATAGTTCCTATATTTTAATAAATGCTTATTGATCTCTCTCCTGCCATCATTCATTGGCATAAATAAGTGCTCCTCAATGGCTGGAATGTACTCTCTCCTCATCTTCATCTTTCTTCAAAGCTCAGCTCGGATACCATCACCTCCACCAAGCCTTCCCTGATCTCCTCAGTTGTTAGTATGCTCTCCTTCCTCAAATTTCTTGAATGAATGAATGCAATATTTACTATGTGCAAAACACTATGATAGGTGCTAGGGATACAAAAAGAAATGTAAGACTGCTGTTTTCAAGGGGGAGGGGAAAAGAATAAGCATTTTTGTAGCACCTACTGTGAGGCGGGCACCATGCTAAGCACTTTCACAAATATGTGGTTTGATCCTTATGACATTTCTGAGGTAGGTGCTATTATTATCCCTATTTTTACAGTTGAGGATATATGTCAAATGTATTTACTTCAGTAATAATTTAATAAGTGCTTATTGTGTGTCTACTCTGACATAGGCCTGGTAATGCTAAATGATATTATATTAATAAACTGAGGCATGACTTTTGTTGCCATTGTAAGGTATAAGTGATTAATTGTCACAAATATAGTAATGATAATAACAGCTAACATTTGTATAGAGCTTATTCTGCTCCAGGCCTTATGCTAAGCATTTTACAATTGTTTCATTTGAGCCTCATAACAATCCTGAGAGGTAGGTGCTATTATTTTCCCTATTTTACAGATAAGGAAACTGAGGCAAACAGAGGTTAAGTGATTTGCCCAGGGTTACACAGCTACCAAGTGTCTGAGGACAGATTTGAACTCAGGTCTTCCTGATTTCAGACCCAGGACTCTATCTTCTCACATTCTGATGGGGGAGACAAAGCATAATATTGTACTTCTCCCCTCTCCCCCAACTCTATGGATACTATATTTTCCTTGTAGGAGGTAAGCCCCTTAATAGTAGAGAAGATTTTGTTTTTACTCTGGCAGCAGCAGAGCTTAAAACAGTGCCTGGACCATAGTACGTGCTTAACAAAGGTGAAATTGAATTCAGACACTGGGGACTAGTATGGGAGTTTACAGAAAGTATCCAAGTCATACTTTACAGACGACTTCCTGCTTTTCCTATATGTAAGACTGGTGGTCTGTGTGTATGCAATTCAATTAAACAAACATGGGGTGAGGTTCTCTTCGCTTTTTATATATTTAGGTTTTCAAGGTCAGAGCTTGGTAGCTAAGTTTCCTAAATCCTTTGGCTGTAATTAGGTCATGCTACCACTAGGTGGTGGTGGTGTCTTGACTAGCCAGGCAGCTCTGGTTGAGAACACGAGCATCTGTGATTTCTGCTTTCTCAGAGTAGTTCCTATACTGTTTAAATATGTCAATAAATTTTAGAATATTGACTTGATGCACTTCCTCTCTCTCTTTCTCACTTTTCTTCCTCTCAAATAAAAATATTTTATTTATATTTGCGTCTATCTCCTTTTTCCTTTTCTCTACCATTTCCTTTTTTTTTTTTTTTCAGTTTTCCTCCTCTCTATCTTTAAAAAACAGGGTCTACAATAGTGCCCTAATTTTGAATAATTGAGTGAACCATTTGCTAACATGTAAACAGAAAACCGTGCAAGATTTTTAGAGGTAGAGCAGTGTTTTGACGGCTCACACTTCAAATGGTGTTGGTTTTGGTTAACCAGGAAAATTAAATTATAGGCTGGAATGTCTCTTGACTATAGGGACCATGTCTTATCTTAACTTTGTACATTCCTTAGTACTTTGCATAGGGCTCTGCACACAGTAGGTACTTGATAAATATTTGTTTAATTGAACTGAACTGAAATTAAATTAAAAAAATAAGCTAATCTGTTTTCTTCAAACTGAAAGATTAAATGAATAATGACTAAAGATTCAGTAATCAGGTGAGTCAGTAAGTAAACTTAGTAATCAATGGACAATTAAGAGTTCATTGCTGGTTTTGGCATCAACTCCATGGAGAACCCCTGAAAAAAGTGCTATTTGGGCCGCAATTAATCTTGGGATTGTAGAGGGATCTTTACACTGAATACAGACAGCTGTTAGGATTTCAGATCATTAAGGGATATCTGTGTATCTGTGGAACTATAAATAAGGACAGATTCTCAATTACAGTTAGAACAGCCTTAAAGACCCTATAACTTGAATGCACATTGTCCTTCTTATTTTCCTCTCCCAATACATTAAGCTTATCTTATTGTCCACAGAGTCTTATTTTCCAACTGGTTCCTTGTGCTTAGTTCAGTGACTCGATGGCATGAAGAAAGATCTAGAGATTTGCCAAAACCCTCACTTCCAAGTTAAATGATGAATTTAAAAATATACGGGCTGAATTTAAGGAAGTAACTCCAAGGAGGGAAAGAAATAGACACAGAGGAACATTTCATTAAGGAAAAGCCAGTGGGGATGGGGGAATAGAGTCATTGGGACCCATGAGAGTGGAGCACCTCATCATCATGATTAGCAACATCGTTGCATGACCTTGACCAAGTCATAACCTCTCTGTTTCAGTTTCCTCATCTGTAAAGGGCAAGTTATAATAGATTTCAGGCCTACCTTGTTGTGAGGCTCAAATGAGATGCAAAAGCACTTTGAAAAGTATTAAGGGCAGTAGAAACGTAAAGGATTATTATCATCATAATAAATACAGTGATGGTTCATTTATCCATCATCATTGGGGTATAAGGAATTGTATATCACTGAATTTTCTACATAATTGAGTTTACACCTTTAAAGCATTGACATGGTTTTTATTTTGAATATTTTAAATGGGAATCTTTCACACTTCTCCGCATTATTGTAGAGTAGTGAACATAGTTTAACCTTTTCTTGATGACTTGGGGGTCATCATTACGGACTTCAATTACTGTATTGTGCACAGCAAGGCTCTCAGGAACAACTGAGGTATGAAAGGCTGTTTGTCCCTGTGTTGAATAACTATGTACCAATTGCTTTTCTGTCTCATTCCTTGCTACCATTTCTCATCAGATCATCTTGGAGCAATACCTCTCCAATTAGAATTTCTGGGGAAGACATGGAGGTTGCCAGGAGAAGGAAGATCAAGAAGCCTGTTAAATCAGGAACCCTAATTTTATACATAATGTCAATTTAGGAGGCTCTGTCCTGAGGGCAGCTTCATCCTTCTTTTACCAAGTGTTAAAGGGCCAAAAGATGAAGAATTCAGTGAAAATAAGAGTTAGGTCATGCATTTTGAAAGTCAAATATATCTTGCATAATAGGGTGATGAGATGGCAGTTCAAGAAAGCAAACAGATTTTCTTCTTTCGGAGTGTACCAGAAAGACCAATAAGTTGATTTCTAACACATATGCTTCCTGTAGAAAAGAGGGCAACAAATCAGACAGACTTGATCAGTTTCTCAAAAAACAATCAAGTAATTCTGTGTCCCTGCTGCCCCTATCCCAAAAGATGACTGTTAAAATATCCCTCGTTTTGCTGTTGAATTTCTTGACTTGAATGAAGATATTTCTTTATCTTCACATTTGCTGCAAAAGAAATAAAGAAGGATTCACAAAGGAAGATGCAGATTCTGGAGAATATACCCTGATGCTTCACCTTAATAGATACAATTTTATAAAGCACCTATACATTTACTTCCTAGAGTAGTTGTAAGAGTCAAATGAGATGATATGAAAAGAGCACTTTGAAAGCTCTTAAGATGTATGTGTGTGTGTGTCTATATGTGTATCTGTATATACACACACATATATAGACACACACATATAAACATATATGCCATTTATTATTTTTGTAGGATTGATAACAGTGTACCTCTGACAGATATTCATTTTAGAAATATATAGAAAAGAGTTGAGGAATGGATTGAGAGCTGTTCTTAGAAACAAGAAGACCTGGCTTCAAGTCTTGTTTCTGACACATACTAGTTTTGTGTCCTTGGGCAAGTTATTAAACCTCCAAGATTATTAGCTATAGAATGATCACTGACCTGCAAAGGTAAGGAGAGCTCCTTACACCAGTGAAATAACAGGTCTGGTTCAAAAGTTACGTACCATGGGGCAGCTAGGTGGCTCAGTGGATATAGCACTGGAGTCAGGAGGACCCGAGCTTAGATCCGGCCTCAGACACTTACTAGCTGTGTGACTGTGGGCAAGTCACTTAACCCTAATTGCCTCTAAAACATACAAAAAAAGCCACATACCACATAAGAATAGAATTTCAACTGGTTATTTTGGTGTTAGTATTCTTTTTTATTTAAAAAAATTAGCATTAGACCAATGGTTAAAACTGTAATTTCCTATTATCACATGATTTCTTAGGGAAAACTAAATTTGTCTTACATGATTTTTAATAATAACATGCTTTCCAGGAAAGCACTTCAAAGTAATTGTGAGAACTGTCTTCTATTTCTCAGAGGCAGTGTGGCACATTCCCTACTCGAAGTCATGAAGACCTGACTTCAGTTCCTGCCTTACTAGCTCTGTGACCCTGGGCAAGTACTTAACCCCTGTCAGCCTCAGTTTCCTCATCTGTAAAATAAAGATAAAAATAGCACCTACCTCACAGGGTTGTTGTGAGGATTATACTGCACTAAGATTTTTGGGACAAGCTATAAATGTTAAATACTTCACAAACCTTAATGCCTTTATAAATATTAACTATTATTATCATTACTTTTTATCTCCTAAATATCTGAGTAATTTGGCAATGTTGTTCAGTCGTTTTTCAGTTGCATCTGACCCTTCATGACCTCATTTGGGGTTTTCTTGGCAAAGATACTGGAGTGGCTTGCCATTTCCTTCTCCAGTTAATTTTACGGATGAGGAAACTGAAGTAAATGGTGTTAAGTGAATTGCACAGGGTCACACAGCTAGTAAGTGTCTGAGGCCAGATTTGAACTCAGGAAGATGAGTCTTCCTCACTCCCGGTCCAGCACTCTATCCACTGCACCACCTAGCTGCCCAGTTTGGCAATGTATATAGGAATTGATCAATAAATATTTATTAAACACAATGACGTACAAGACACTCTGTTAGGCAATTTAGGAGGCACAAAGAAAGTATAAGGCATGGTTCCTGTCTTCAAGGAGTTTATAGTTTATTAGGGAGGTAAGGCATAAATACATGAAAAGTCAACTGACAATATATTAGCTCCATAAAATGTCAAATGTAGTACTTATTTGTAAAAATAGTTTGTGAAAAAGGGAAGATAGTCTCAATCTACGATTTCGTCAGAATTGCTAGGGATGTTAGATGACATAGGAGGAGATTTCAGTGTGAATTGGAGTGATTTGTGAAGGTTTCACAGATAGAAGAGATCACATGGTACAGTGGGAAGTCTACTTGATCAGGGCAGTTAGAGAAGACAGGGATTAAAATCGATCATTTACTACCAGTTTCCTTATCTATAAAATGGGGCAAGAGGACTAGAATGAGCAGCAAGAGCCTCACTGAGTTCTAACATTCTAGGATCCAAGCAGAGCCTGACTATGTCATTGGGTCAGACTTCTGGTGCTTTCAACCTCATTTCTTAACCCTGCATGTAGTACCAAGAGACATTTTGTGCCAAATGTTTTGTATACATTATCTCATTTGATGCTTAAAATAACCCTTTGGGGTAGATAGTATGTTAGACAGATAATACACAAGAGGCACTGGAGGTTTGGACTCCAGCCTCTAAAAGGTTCACTCTTGATCTGGTCACACAGGAAAGAGATCTTCTAAAGGGGTGAATAATAAGCTTTTTTCTAGTCTAGTCTTCTCTAACACAGCAGTGCCAAATACTTGCCTTCTTGCAGGGGCTGGTAAGAAGGCGGGGCAAGTACTCCTACATCTTGATGGGGTCAATCGAGACAGGCACAACCTGTGTACCCCCTAAGTCCCCTCAAGCCTCAATGGGGGCCAGTTGAGGCAAACATAGATTCTCCCCCTCCCAAGCCTTGATGGGAGGCACACAGCATTCTGGCTTGTTCATTCAACCATAAAGATTACCCAACTCACTGACCACCGACCACCTGTTTTATAGAGAATCAGACAAATGAGGCATATTGCCAGCAATAGCCTCACAAGTTTACATCACCTCATCCCTATATCTCACTGTGCAGTCTCTGTGGATGTTTTCAATTTCAGCACACATTTATATTATTTATCCTTACATAATGCCATGAAAGCACGGTGGAGATATTTTGAACCACGAGCCTAGGAACTCATATTTAATACCTGGGAAACAGAGATTGTTATGGCCATGGATCCTGACAAACCGAGGTTGTTATGGCCATAGATCCTGGGAAACTGAACTCTAAGAAATAACAACAAAAATCCACTTTACATACACTAAAATCCACCTTACTTACACTAAAATTCTCCTTACTGACATAGCATTATCCCAAAGGGGGAGGAAACTGATGTGGAAAAAAGTGAAGTCATTTGCCATTGCCATTGGTTACACAGCCAGTGAGTGTCAGGGGTAGGATTAAAACCCAGATCTTCCCAACTGTGGGTCTGGTGTTCTTTATGCTCTACTGCAATGCAGATAATTATCTAACCATAGGGAGGCTGAGAATTGACTTTATTAGTCAATGATTGCATCAATCTTTTCCCACTGTTCCTCTTCAGTGCTTCTCCCAAAGTTTCCTGAGTCTCTCAGAGTTTAAATCTTCCCGGTTGTCCCTTGCTACAGCTCACCTCTGGGAGAAATGCTGCTTTTTCTTCTGCCCGGGCGGGCAATGGGAATTACAGTCTCTGAAAGTGTGGAAGACACCGATGTTATGAATGCCCTCATTTTCTATGCAATCACAAACCATCATCCTCTGCTTTTGCTGGAGGAAGAGCCCTTGTGGTGCCCCATAAAAATGATTTAAGGGCATTTCAGGTGTATGAAATTATCTACAGTGAAAACAGATAAATTAAATGATGTTTACGTTTGTGCTCATTTAGGCTCCAAAGGCGCCTTGCTTAAAAAGCAGTCACATAAATTGCTGGAGAAGGAAGAGTCAAGATTAATTGAAATATTAAATCAATTTTATGGGTGTGAGGGAGAATGCATTTCCAGTATATTTGTCACCAAGTTCACTAAAACAGCACAGTTTAGGATGTTGATTTACAAATAGTGGGGGGAAATGACTTGAAAACCAGAATACTTCAATGTGTCACCAAATTAAAGGATTTGTATAAAATGGAGTCATTCTTCCATATTTATCTGAATGTAAAATCAAGTGATTTGTGTCAAAAGAAATAATGAAATTGACTCTCTGTCTTCCTTGCTTCCTTCCATTTTCTTCCTCTTCTATTCAAATGTCCTTACCCCACCCCCTCCCCTCCAACTTTTGGAAAGGTAAAGTATTCTGGAAAGTCTTGATTATGTACAGGTCCACTCCCAGAAATAACCCTTCATCCAGGACTTTTGCAGTTTGAAGCAAAAAAGTCAGAAAAAAACATTTTAATATAGTAGGGAGGATTTTGGGGGGGAAATTTCAAGCTGAAATTCTTAGCCGCAGCTTGGCACCTAGTTGGATGTAGTGGTCTCTTGCTACTGTATTCTTTTATATCAGCAGTGCTAATACCCCTTGGTATTGGTGAAACATGAATGGAAAATAAGGTGGATTATTTTTAATACGGCAAATTCTCTGTTATTTTTCCTGGTCTGGGGATAAGATGCTCTGGTCTTAATAAAATATTCCAGTGATAGAGAGTTATAAGATATAGCACACATGTATGTATATATATGACCAATTTTCAATGACTTAGGATATATAATATCGTAGATCTAGATCCCTTCTCCCACTGATTTAATAAAATATACATAATTGTAAAATTCTACATATGTGAACACTTTGATATCTTTTATGATCTCCAAGGTAACTTTATGAATGTCATTTCTTATTGCTTAGGATAATAGACGGAGATGGAGAAGTTGTTCCAAATGGGCTCGATATGCAATAATATGTAATGTATAGTAATATATACTATAAATCCCTTGTTTTGGTGATGGTAATCGATGAACTAAGTGATTAGAAAGTATTTATTAATCAATTTGCTTACTCTTGACAGGATATTAAAGTATAATGAAACCACTAGATAGTAATCCAAGACTTCTCAGTGATTGGTTGACATTGAAAGTCACAATAGGATTTGTAGATCTTCTAACTGTATGGGGAGGGGGGCTGGAACTAATCAGAGTCTCTACTTCATAGAATTCCTCAATCTCACCCTATATCTGCTCAGCAGTAAAATCTTCACATTACTTAGCCATCGGGTTGATTCCTGAGACTTTACACAACAGAGGGCATTACAATGGGTCCCCTCATCTCACTAGGTCTTTACTGAGTATTCCTCATGTACCCATCCCTCTAGGGGATAAAGAATAAATATAACATACAATCTCTGCCCTCAAGAAGCTTGTAGAGAACAGCTATACTGTATCAGTAAGGCAATAATGACAATGTAGATGATAGTTGTTGAAATGCCTATATGGTTCTGTATTGCAAAGTATACGAGATTCTCCACATAGAAGGTAGAAGTATAACATTTATTCAGACACTAGAGAACCATATCCTGTAACCAAATGTTCAGCTCTGTTTCAACAATCTAGCTAGCAGCTGCTGTAGGGGTATAAAGCCAACAACTACCAGCTCACAGAATGCTGCAAGCCCAGGTCCTTTTCAGCTGCTTTACTAAGGAAAGCAATGTTAAGGCTTAACAATCTTACTTTAATCCAGCATACAATTATAATTTACTTAGTTTAGGGGAACAAACCAGCACCTTGAATTACAGACCAAATACAATTCATAGTTATCAATATCTGAGTCTTCAGCCAGGGAGCTCATTACAACGGCTGGCCCAGAGTCACACGCCACTCCTGCTGTGGCACAGAGCTCCGAGAGAGAATGCTAACCTCTATGTTTATATATCCTGTTCAGGGCCCTGAGGCTCCTGACCTCATCCAGGCTGGGCATGGAAAAGTTCTGCACCCCCAATATCACATCAGATACAAATCAATGACTCCCAATTGTCTCAGTGCTGAGAAATACAAAAACATCCCACTTTATCTGCCCCATTCAAACAAAGGCCAGAATCATTAAAAGTCAACAGCAAAAAATCCCACCTTAATTACTATTATAAGCTCATAACAGCAAGGAACTTAAAACACCATATCACAAGATGGAGCCTCGCCATCCCAAAACCTCTCTGACCCCCTGCTGGAGCCATCCCCAAAACAAACTCACAGTACAGCTAAGTCAGTCTGTTCAGCTATATCATTAGCAGCCATAACAGCTCTCTTGCTCGCTTTCTGCATTTCCTGTGATATAACTTCCTTTTCCTGTCAGGAAGATCCTCCTACCACATGTGACTTAGGCTTCCCGTGATATAAGCAGGTCATATGGCCCATCAATGAGTGAGAAAGATCTTCAAATCTAAATTGCTATTACATATACATATGTGAAACAATTAAAAACTATATATTTTGATACTTCGATGAATCCATTATCTCATCAACGTAGGTATTGCCTCTGATAGTACAAGCTGACGTGAATCTGGGTCTTTTCATCCTGTGTAACTCTTGTCTGTGTCCTCCCGTGAATACTTTGCAGCGGTCACACCCAAAATGTTAACACCCTCCCTCTAGAGCTGTTGACATTGTGTGGCTATAGTTCACATGGGCTGCCCATAGGTTTTATTCTACATGCTCTATACATGATCAGCATACTTATTTTCTTGTCATATATCTCTCTGATGATGCTATTTATGGTATTTCTCCCATCTATTTTTTCACTAGTAATACATTACTCTTGATTCATACCTACCATGTCTCTTTCCATTGTCCTTTGGGTGACCCACTACTTTAATTCTTTGGAGACAGTGATGTTTTATGATTTATAGCCATAGAGATCCTTTGGAAGAATACCAATGTTAAAATGATGAGCCTTTGACATCTCTTGTATATGATTCCTAAACCATGTTTTACAACATTTTTTATTTCTTTCCCTATGCTTACTTTTGCATTGAGGTCATAGAATATTAAAATTTGTATTGATTTAATTTGGAGGGTCTTATCAAGTTCTTCATAAATTTCTCCATTTCCTCATTCTTTGCAATAATTGTTAGTGTCTCCTACCTCAAATTGCCAGGGGGCATGTTGCATATTACTATATATTTGTATCCATGTTGTCTTCCTTGATATCTAAACTCCTTACGGGCAGGAATTGTTTCATTTTTATCTTTTCATCCCCAACATGGTTCCTGGCACATATTAGATCCTTAATAAACTCTTGTCAATGAATTGCTTGATTGATGATGGCACAGAGCCTGGTATCTTCATGTTGTTCTTCTTGTGAATAAATGCTTATGCTCAGCCATTTATTAAGAGATAATGAAATGTTCCATGATATGATGTCTTGTTCCTTTTGGAAGGATAAAAAAATCAACTTTTATAATTCTCTCTCTCTCTCAAATCAAGAATAACTTGTGAACCACTTAACTACAACTTTTTCTGGTTTCAGTTATGGTAACAGTATAAAAAATATAATTCAACTCCTGCAGCAAAATGTCCAAAGCAAAATTGATTGTCTTCTCCATCAAACCCTCACCTCTTCCAGACTTGTCTATATCTGTCAAAGGCACCACTGCTTGTTGACTTGATCATTCTTCCAGTCTCCTAGGTTCATAACCTTGACAATATCCTCGAATCATTATTCTTCATCCTAAGATACCTTGCTTTTTCTACCTCCAGAACATCTTTTGATTCCGAAGTCTTCTCTTTAGCCATACTGTTACCACTTTAATTCAGGCCCTCACCATTCCTTGTTTAGACTATTAGTTAGAATAATGTTCTTTTAAAACAGCATATAATAAATCTTTCACATTACTTTCCAAACTGTCCTCTTTTTCTGTGCTTCCTTCTGTTTCTCATGCATTTTAAAAAATGTTACAATGCCCTCCCCCCTTTTTTTGTCTCACTATTGCTTATACTCCTCTCTGTCAATTTACTGAGAAAAAAAATCTTGCAACAAATAAATGTAGTCAAACAAAATGAATCCACACAATGGCCATGTCTAAAAAGGTCTGTGTCCAACTTTATGTTGATCATCTTTCTGTCAGTAGGTGGGTAGAATGCTTCATCACTGGGACTCTGGAGAAATGGTTGGTTATTTGTAATGCCAATCAACATAGTACACTTGAGGGCTGCTTCTGTGAACATATATACATATGTATATATGTATATATACGTATATATATATGTTTAAGGTCACATCGCACAGTATAATGAGCTCTCTATTTACTCAAAACTAAACTTTATTCAAGAAATGAAAACATTCATAGCAACATAGCAACTTATTACCAGAGTCTCCACATGACCTTAAACAAAACATATCATTCAATGTATAACATGTTGTTCCCAAATCCTTGCTTATACAATCACATCACCAGGCCAGAGTCTTCCCTTAAACTCCACCCCTAGGTCACAGTAGGTTACAATCCCCTCAAACCAAACAAAGTGTCCAAGTAAAGTCCTCTTGGGGGTGTATCCTTCTCTAGAGCCCAAGTCTTAATACGGCTTCAGCCCCCTGCTTCCAAGTCCTGCGGGGTGGCTGGGTGACAAAGTTTTCATCTTGACCCAGGCCAAACTCAGAGCCCCTTGGCTGCAAGCCTGAGGGCCAACTGCTCCCAGCTCCTGCCTGGATCCTGATGCAGGCCGCTCTCAAAGGCAGCTCTCTGTTCCTGCTCTATGTCTCACTTTGGGCCTCCACTTAAAGCTCTGCCTCCAGCCATAACCTCGGCTCTGAGAAGTTCAAAAGAAACTTCTCTCCTGGCTCCTTTGTTATCTCTATAGGAGCTTTAGCTACCAAAAATAACATAATGACTGGGAAACAACAAACAACTATTCCATTCTCACCAAACCCCATGGCTATGCAAGCCACCACTGCTTAGTGAGCTCCTGAAGCTGCTGCTGCCAGCTGTCCCGACATTTGACACTCAAAGCTAATTTTCCTTCTCACAATGGTTCTCTTCTTCACACTTGAAGTTCAATGCTCAAGGCTCAGTGCTCATCTTCTTCTGGATTCACATTCATAGCCAGGGGCCCTCTAAACAATGGCTACCCAGAATCTAGTCTTCTTCTCAAGAGTTTTCAGGTGAAGTGTTCTTCCCCTGAGTGAGCCCCAAAGCAATATCAATCTTCCAACTCATATACCCGGTTTTACTAGGCATCTGATTGGCTGAGCCCATGTGTGAAGCCCACATGGGTTACCTGACTGGCTTAGCGCAGATAGCCCACGTGTGTATCACTGGAAATTAGGCACCTGACTGGCTTGGTGTCCAAAGGCATGAATACCTTGCCTCAGCACCTAATGTGTTATAGTTGTGGATTACCAGGATTCAAAGGAGATTAATCCTTCAGATGTTTATAATTAGCATAAGCCTGAGAAACTGAATTCCAAAAAGAAAAAACAACAAAATTCCCACTTTGCTTGTCCTCACGTTATTGCATTGATCAGAATTCTAAAGTCTTTTAAGGTTGTTTTTCTTTACAATGTTGTTGTCTTTGTATAAGTTATCCTGGTTTTTACTCTGCTCTGCATTAATTCATATTACCTAGAATTCTCTGAAATAAATCTCTTTCCTAATTTCTTACAAAGCAATATTTTTATTACATTTATATACCACAATTTGTTCAGACATTTCCCAATTATCTAAGAGGCAATATAATTGCTTACATTTTGGTTCTTTTATTCTCTTTCTTCTAATTCAGTCTTCAGGATCAGAAAGTTAGTTTTGCTTGTGACTCTTCCTTCCCAGATATTGTCTTCTTTCCTAACCACCTGCTTTTTCTCCCTGCTTGTTAATTTGGTGTATTTCTGTCATAGTCTAAAATCAATCTAACCCCCAGGACCTCTGTTTTCCTTATTTAATGCCCTGTATACACTTTGAAGATATCAAAATTCTGAAAGGACACTTGTTTCTTTTCCCCCTGTTATAATGTTAGCATTATATCCTTATACAGCTTCTTCTAATTGCCCTGATAAATTTAACTTTCTAGATTTCTCTGGAATCTTGTATTTGTATTTTTAAGATCCTGTTCAGCTCTAGTCTTTTCGTTAGAAATGCTTGAAGGCCTCTAGCCCATTAAAGGGTAAATTATTCTTGGTTGTAAGCCTGCATCTTTTGCCTTCGGAATATTATACTCCAAGATCTCCTCTGATTTTTTTGTAGAAGCTTCCAGGTCTTACATGATGCTGATTATCATTGCTTTGTACTTGAATTGTTTGTTAGGGTTCAAATTAGGAACGTGATAAGGATTGTGGGTTGAGAGCAGAAGATATGGTATGGAGATGGATGGGAAGTTGTACTGAGGCTTGGTCCCTGAAAAAATAAGATACTCTGAATTTGGAATGAATCTCAGCTCTGCCATTAAGGAGTCATATGACCTTTGGTACTCCATTTCCCCCCTCCCTGGGTCTGTTTTTTCATTGGTAGAATGAGAGGGTTAGACTTGGATAGCTAAGGGTCCTTCTTGCCATATCATACCATGATTCAGTTCCTGCCCACCCTTCTCTGAACTAAAACACTTACAACTAGTGTTATACAATTTAGTGTTTAAATAATAGGAGAGACATCTTTAGGAGAAACAAAGTAAATTTATTTTACAAAACTTGCAAGATTTGGGCACACTTCCATAATGAAGGAGGCGAGGTAAAAGGAACCTGCCTTAATTTATGATCTTAATGAAAAGATTCCCACCCACCTCTATCCCTTCTCACCATCGGCTGGGAGGTGGGCTTACAGTCTAGGCACGAAAACTACACACAGGACCAAGGTTGATCCGGTCCATTCAAGTTTTCCCTATCAGAACTCAACTGCTGTGGTGGTATCTGAAAGTCTAGGAGAAGAAATGGGGTGGAGTGGGGAGGAGAGACCTTCCTGGAGCAGAGAACAAATAGCTCACAGGAAGTTCATTATCTTCTAACATCTGAGAGAGAGAGAGAGAGAGAGAGAGAGAGAGAGAGAGAGAGAGAGAGGGAGGGAGAGAGAGAAGGGCATGCCCACAGCTCCAGGCCCTGACCTTCCGGAATCACAAGGCCAAATCCCAAACCTCTCCTACTCCCTTAGACATACCCTGTGAAGTCTTCACAATTATCCATCCTATTCATCTGCTTGATGAGCAGAGCCAGAATGATATAGTAGATAGAGACATGACCTTGAAGCCAAAATGACCTGGGTTCAAGTCCATCCTTTGACATATCCTGGTGATGTGATCTTCTGCCAGTCATTTAAAACTTTCAGTGCTCTAGGACAGGGATGGCCAATTCAGGTAGGAAGAGGGCCACTAAATAATACATATGGATCCCTGTAGACCACCATTTTGACTTAGAAAACCACCTATTAACATTATCTATGTTCTATTGAATTTTTATTAATTTTGTTAAATATTTCCCTATTACATTTTAATCTGGTTCCTGTCAGAGTTTTGCAACATTGAGTTTGATACCTGTGCTCTAGGCAAAACTAAAAGTTTCTGAGAAAATGATGATATGCATTAGTAGAGGGAATTTCCTCATGCCGATGAACCTGTGACTCGGAAAGGGGAAGTGATTTGCTCAAAGTCATACAGCAAGAAAATATAAACTTCTTGAAGGCAAGGACTATTTCCTCCCTCCTCCCTTTATTCTTCCCTCCCTTCCTTCCTTCTTATCTTCCTTTTTTCCTTTCTTACCTCTTTCCCTTTCTGCCTTCCTCTTCCTTCCCTTTCTCCCTTCCCTCCTCCCTCCATCCTCCCTCCTTTCCTTCCTTCCTTTTCCTTCCTTCCTTCCTTCTTTCTTTCCTTCCTTCCTTTTTTCTTCAAATGATATTATTAACATCTTATTCTTCCCTGGTCTTCATGCTTATATTACAGTATTAGGAGTCTCCTCCTACCTTTTTGATTGCCTTTTCTTGAACTTCTTTGTTGGTCAATCCCCCTTTGTTCTTTTAAATGTTAATATGCCATACAGATCTAAACTTGACCACTTTTTATTTTCCATTCTTTCCATTGGTGAGGTTGAATACAGCTACTGACCTTGCCTGATCCTAGAGTTTTGAATTGCCTGAGGGCAATTGAAACCAGTTAAGAGAGAGATCAGAGAAACCTGTTTAAAAAAATAAAAACAAAAACTTGAAGGCTGAATGCAATTCTCTCAGAAGGGGCTACCTGACTTTGATATCAATTGACCCCATGATTGGATTTTGCCACTTCTCACTCTCTTTCCTCCTTCTCTATCAATACAAAACTCAAAAACCTTTACTGGCTCTTCATTGTCTTTGGAATCAAGTATAAAGTCTTGACCTAAACAATGAATTTGGAGTTAAGGGTTCAAATTCAAATTCTGATTTATTTAATGCCTATGATACCTATATTTTCAGGAAGTCACAACTTCTCTGTCTTGATTTTTTCTATCTGTAATATTAGGGTATTGGATTAATTTACCTCACACGTCCTTTCTGGTCCTTAATCCTATGATATATGATCTATATAATATGGCTCACATTTCCCTCTCCATCTGTGCTTCATATTTCTTACCTTCATATTCTGTAGTCTTCACCCACACATTTACCATTTTCACCTTTTCTTTTGTCCTTTTTTGTCTTTGTCTTTGCTCATGCCCCTCCAATTTCCTGAGATTCAAGTTCCTCCTCATGTCTAATGGCTGAAGTCCTACCCTTCTTTCAAGCTACAACTTGGGCACTACCTTCTCCATGAATCCTTTCTTCTTCTTTTTTTTTTAACATTCATTTTTATAAGATTTTGAGCTCCGAATTTTTCTCCTTCCCTCCCTCCTCTTTTTCCTCCCCAAGAGAGCCAACAATCTGATATAGGTTATAGATGTACAATCATGTTAAACATATTTCCACATTAGTCATGTTGTGAAAGAAGAATAAGAATGAAAGGGAAAAACTATGAGAAAGATAAGATAAAAACAAAATAAGTTAAAATAGTATGCATCGATCTGCATTCAGACTTCATAGTTTTTTATCTGGATGTGGATAGCATTTTCCCTCATGAGTCTTTTGGAATTGTCTTGGATCATTGTATTGCTGAGAAGAGTCAAGTCTATCACAGTTGATCATTGCACAATGTTGCTGTTACTTGTACAATGTTGTCCTGGCTCTGCTCACTTCACTCAGCATCAGTTCATGTAAGTCTTCATGAAGCCTTTCTTACCTTCCTACATCCTCACTATCAACTGAAAGTGATCTTAGAATCTTTCCAAATTCTCATATTATTTTGCCTGAACTCTTTTGTGCTTTTAACTCTCTGTTTTGTATGATATTATCTGTATTATCATGATTTGTCCCTATAATATGGTAGCAAGCTCCTTGACACTGGGCCTTCTGTTTTATTTGTCATCCCCAGTCCCTAGCACAGTTCCTTATACATAGTAGATGTTTCTTTAATTGAATTTAATCAATGTATAATGTAGCAAAATAAGGTTAGTCTTTTTTTTTTTGCATCCTCTTTCCTCATACCTGTAGCTTTTCTAGTCTTACAGGGCTCAAAAACACTTTCAGAAAATAGATAATAAGATGGCTGGCATATTAATAATTACCTAGTCTGTACGTATAGTAGCATCCCTGCTATAGAAGAAGTTGTATAAACAAAAACAATATGCAGAGTTTGATCTTCCTTCTCCCTGGGTTTTATATCTTAGGAACATAATTACTTTGGCTTCAGGGGTGTAATGAAATATTACTCACTTTTAATGGAGTTTGCCTTAGCCTGGGTGACCCATGCTTTTGATTAAACTTTGTGACATAAAGAAATGGTGGAGAACAGCCTTCCAAGGAACACCCTTATTAACTTTAGTCTCTAGATTATACCTAGGCCAAATTTGGTTGCAAAGGAGGGTAGATCTGCTTGGAGGCAGAGGGCTGGACTAGATGAACTCTAGGCTTGGGAGTTGTTTAATTAAGAGATATTCAACACCAGCCATGTATTTGGAGTAGGTTTGGGGAGGAAGTAAGTAGTACAATAATGGCAGGACTTCGTTAAGGTTGGGTACTTGGGGCAGGGGAGGAGGGAGAAGGGGACAAATTTGGGATATAATGTAATGGTTTTTATGCCCCTTGGACACTTTAGTGTTTTAACCCTTTGAGTTCCTTCCAGTTTAGTAGTATCAAACTCAAATAGAAAGGAATCCCTACAGCTGCATATTTACTTAGAAAACTCAAATTAACATTATCTTTGCTATATTATAGTTTTATTTATTTTGTCAAACATTTCTCAGTTATGTTTTAATCTGGTTTGACACCTCTGTCAATGAATGGCCTTTGTTACTAGAGTGGTTCTGCAACAGTAAAGTCATCATGTTGAAGCTATTCCTTTGGCTTTCTGTGATACCTGATACCCAAAAAGGAAAGTAGCAACATTAATGTTAAGTCCAATTGAGGCTTCCTCAGGCCAATTGCAGGGAAGTATTAGCCCATAGACACTTTAAGGCCAGGTAGAAAACTGGAAAGAGAGAAAATCAAGCTGGGAAATAAGCTTTCTAACCCCGGGAATGACGGATGTTGAAAACATTCTGCTAAGTCTGAGACCTCAAGCTGTACTCTTAGGATGATGGGACAGATGGAGCAGGAACTGTATCAGAAAAGGAGCAGATGTCTCTGAAAGGCCTTCTGATCTCAAATAGAACCCTCCCTGGAACATCAACACATTGACACAGGAGGAAAGTACCAATATGACACCAGAAACTTGAGGGAGGGACACACATACTCTTGAGCTCTTTCCTTATTTGACTTATTGAAGAACAGACAAATAGAACACCTAGATCAGACAAGTTTATCCTTGACAAATTCAGATAATGCTGCAGTACCCTTCCCAAGGCCTGGAAGTTCACCCAGGTCCTGCTATTCCTCTGTGAAAAATCTAAACTCTGTAATAGTGCAAAGGCATCATTAACTAGGCTAGCCTAGTTTAAATTTACTGGTATTGGTAACACTGTTAATTCCTTTTGAAATCTCTGATTAATACTTTTTTTTCTGCATTATCAGAGGAGCAACATAACTCAGTTGTGACAGCTCCCCTTCTTTCTCCCAGTTTCAGTAATGGTGATAGGAATTGTGATGTCCAGCTGTGGTTTTGACTTCTTCTATAGCAACAGTTCTAAATAGTGAAGAGTATGTCTTGTAAAATATTGTTCTTGGGCATATCTGGACACTTTAATAACCTACTTTGTCTTGATCTGCCACATGCATAGTCTATACTTATGGTGAATATACATCCTAGAGTTTCTAGGATAGTCCTGATTTTAGATATTCTGTCCTGTTGTGCCCATAAAGCATTGCCATATGTAAGAAATTCTAAGATTTCAGCAAATAGCAATAGAATTAATCAATCCAGTAAGCATTATGGTAAAAATAAATATAAAGCACAAAAGATTGAGAACCAAAAAAGAGGGCGAATGATAGTCTGAAAAAAATTCCATAGCTATTACTCATGAAAAGTATGTAGTACAATACTGAAAAGTTTACAGGGAGGAGAGATTACTATCAATTGGTGGTAGCAGGAATCAGAAAAGACTTTATGGAGAATGTAAAGTAAAAGTTGGGCCTTTAAGGACGGGGGGGGGTGTGTGTGTAACAAGCATTTATTAAGCACCTACTATGCGCCAGGCAGTGTGCTAAGTGCTTCACAAATAGTATCTCATTTGATCCACATAACAACCCTGGGAGATATGTTTAATTTTTATAGGTATGGGGAAGGGGAGAGTACTCTAGGTATAGGAAATGATGTGGACAAAGGCAGGACAATATAGGAAATTTTTAGGGAACTGTTTATTAGTAGTCTACTTTAACACACAGGGTACATGAAGAGGAGTAGTATGAAATAGATTGGAAACAGGTAGCTTGAAGCCAAGTTATGGAAGGTCTTGAATACTAGGCCAAGGATTTTGAATTTTTTTTTTTTTGGTTAGGTAATGGAAACTATTGAAGATTGTTAATGAAGGGTAGTAAAATGATAAGAGTATTAGGAAGATTAATGTGGTAACAGTGTGTAGAATGTACTGGAGTGGAGAGAGACTAGAAGTGAAGAATCTGATTAGAAAATACTTGCAATTCTTCCAAAAAAATGTGATGTCATTGGATCAGTATTTATTAAGTACCTGCTGTATGCTAGGCACTGTGCTATGCACTAAGAAATTTACATTCTATTGGTATATACAAGATTTGGTGATTGTGGTTACTATCTGGATTACTGGGATAATGGTGGTGCAATTGACATAAATAGGGAGGTTAGGAAGAGGAGCAATTTTAGGGGGTCAATGTTGAGTTTAGCTTTAGATGTGTCTGGTCTGTTTGACATGTTGGTGGGAAATGTCTATCAGCTGTGGCTTAGCTCTCCTGCTATTCTCATATTTCCTGTGAGAAGTAGCATCTCTGACTAACTGTGATTCAGATAACAGTTTGTAAACCAATCCTCGATATGAACTATCGCTTTTTGTTTGGTATCTCTTCTACTCTGAGACTGCTTCCTAATGAGTACTCACCCATCCAAGAAAACATAGACTAGAATGATTGTGGAATAAAATGCATCTCATCAGGGAATGTGGACAAGACAGTACTTTCTTGAGCCAGTGACTGAAAATCCTGACTCCGGGAAGGACCAGACATATAACTAAGAATTTTGACACCTGGCCATTTAGTGATAAGGGTCTATAATGTAGCTCTTCAAAATGTGCCAGGGGCAAGTAGCATGAAACTAGTCAGCTTTTGAATAAAAGGTCAAAATATTATGAATACAAAGAAACATGGGAAGACATATGAAAACTGGATGCAGAGTGAAGTAAGCAGAACCAGGAAAAGACTATATTCAATGACCATAAAAACATAAATAGAAAAAAACATTGACAACAAAAAAAAAACCCTAAAAATGAATACAATGTAATTTTAATGACAAAGCTTGGTCTCCAGGCCTTTTGCCCCTTTCTTTGATGAAGTGTGGCTGTGGGTGTAGAACATTGTACGTAATGTAGATTTTTTAATGGGCTGATTGGTTATTGGCATTGTGGTATAGTGTATAGAGCGCTATAGTGTATAGAGTCAAATCCTGTCTCAGATACTTGTGAGCTGTGTGACCCAAAGCAAGTCACATAATCGTTCTTGGCCTTAGTTTCTTCATCTATAAAATGAGAAAGTTGAACTCGATAACCTGTAAGGATATTTCTAGTTCTAAATCTGTGATCTTAGTTTTGTTGTTTTTTTCCTTCTCTTTTATTTGTATAAAGGATGGCTCTCTGAAAGAAGGCATATCAAGTAATGTTTGTTGCTATTCAGTTGTTTTATTTGTGTCCTACTCTTTGTGACCCCATTTGATGTTTTCCTGGCAAAAATACTAGAGTGGTTTGCCATTTCCTTCTCCGGCTTATTTTACAAATGAGGAAACTGAGGCAGTGTTTACTTGTCCAGGGTCATACAGCTAGTAAGTGTCTGAGGTCAGATTAGAACTCAGATCTTCCTGACTCCAGGCTCACTGCTTTATCCACTGTGCCTCCTAGCTAGAGTATAGGTGATTAAAAAAAACATATTGATAAATTTATATCAAAAAAATAAAAGAAGTATAAATTAGGTTGAGATATTTGTGGGAAGAGACTTTAGGATACTACCCTGTGGTAGGAAAACAAAGACTGGACTCTGGAACAATAGTAAGATTCTTCTAGGGAGGGGCAGCTAGGTGGTGCAGTGAGTAGAGCACCAGCCCTGGAGTCAGGAGGACCTGAGTTCAAATTCAGCTTCAGACACTTGACATACTTCCTACCTGTGTGACCTTGGGCAAGTCACTCAACCCCAATTGCCCTGCCTTCAAAAAAAAAAAAGATTCTTCTAGGGAAACAATCACTACTGGAGGGAAAAGGGAAAAGACTGGGGCTTGGGACAAGGAGGAAATCAATCAGGGTGTAGCTGCCTGGGTGAATAAACTGTTACCTGGAAGCTTTTAATTTTAACTAATTTTTCTTATTCTTAATTACACTTTATTTTTAATTAACAAAAATTTATTTTACTTATTTTCTCTTCTTTCTCTTTAGCTTCTCCTCCCTCTTTCTCAGAAGAAAAAAGACAGCCCATGTAACATATATGGATAGTCAAACAAACTAAATTTCCATCTTGGCCATGTCTAAAAATATGTATCCCATTCTATTAGAAGGTGGGTAATATTCTTTATCATGAGTGCTCTGGATTCATGGTTGATCAGAATTGTTAAAGTCTTTCATAATTGTTAGTTTTTACAAAGTTGTTATAGTATAAACTGGACCTGCTCACTTCACTCTGCATCAGTGCAGACAAGTCTTCCCAGATTTTTCTAAAATCATTCCCTTTCTCTTTTCTGAGTTGGGAGGAGGCAGAGCTGAAATGGGAGCTTGAAGTTTGGTCAAAGTTTGGAGGTGGAAGCTGAAGAGAGAAAAAGAGGGAAGAGTTTCTGAAGTGAGGGGGCAGAGTAGAAGCAGGGACCAGAGGAAGTAACACTTATTGTGCTGCCACTGTGAATAGGCAGGTGTCTGTTTGGGAAAAGTGGCCACTCTTCCAAGCAGGACTAGTTGAAATTCTCATGGTGAGAGAGAAAGGAGAAAGGAGGTATTTCTTCCTTTTGCTTTTACAAATTTTCACCTTAACTTCTAAACCTTGCCAAATAGTGCTACCTGATGAATATACTACCTTCATTTGAGACTCTTTTTTGCAAAAAAACCTTCCCAGGGTTGCAAGAAATAGTGATTATAATATGAGGATCAGCACAGGAGCCTTTAACAAACTTTAATTATAGCCATGCAGGATTTTTTTTATCTTTCTCCTTAATCCAGGGCTGTATTCTTTGGAAAGGTAGTTTTAGTGGGCAAATAGTTACAAATTTTTCCTCTAGTCATACAGAGAATATAGATGTAGGGTGTGTGTGTGTGTGTGTGTGTGTGTGTGTGTGTGTGCGTGTGCGCGTGTGCAGACAAGTGAGCCTGCTCATGCATGCATGTGCATGTGCAGAGGGAGGTAAGGCAGGGTGCTGAAAATTATCAACGAGGACAAATGATTATAATAGATCTAACCTCACACGGAGAAAGAAACTATAAGGTTAGACGGAGTAAGAACAACTGGCATTGTCAACTGGGCCAGTGGTTTTTAAAGATTCTTCAACATAACAAACACACAGCAGAGGGCCACCTGTTAAGGTGAGATTCTATCCTGGGGAGCAATCGATAGTAAGTAATTTTCATTTTACATTAACAATAGTATTTTCTTCTGCACAATGTCAACAGCAGGGCCTATTACATGCTTTTTGGAATGGAAGAAGCAGTTATAAGCTTGCTAGTCAAATGACCCCCAGCAATAGGGTGGTAATTGGAGATGACAGAGATGAAGGAAGTAGTTCAGAAGTACATATTAGGTAAGATTTTAGTTGCTGAAGGAGTTTACAGGATTTATAAGCTACTAGGTTTCAGTTTGAATGCTATAAAGATGAAGGCCTTAAAGAATTTTCTCCCTTAGGTGTTTAGGAATTGAAGGTTTCAGTGGACATGGTTGCAGGTACCTGAGGGCTGGTCAGGGGTGGATGAAGGTTCTGTAAAACTTGCTTTCTCAGGCATGAGAATAAGGACTGAGAATTGGATTTAAGAATTAAAATTAAGATGAATTATGATTAAGAAATTATTGGTGAATTTCTGATGAATATTTTTAGTAGAATGATAGGGACAGAAGCCATTTTATGGGTGGTTACAATAGATAAAGCATTTCTTATGTGCTTACTATGCGTCAGACACTGTTATAAGTTCTGGGAACACAAAGAAAGAAAACCCCAAGATGGACCCTACTTTCAAGGAGTTTATATTCTAATAGGGGAAGATAATATATAAGGGAGAGGTAGAAAGTGGAGGGTAGGGAGGAGTGGGAGTGGTAGGCAGGGTAGCCAAAGTAGAGAGTGAATTTGGAGGAAAGTAGGCAGAATGGCTAGTGTTTCTAAAAATATGGTGATTCTAGGCAAGGACTCTAATTATCCAATTAGGGTCTGAGTGGAGTCATCTTCAGTCTGGAGAAATGCAGCTGGGAAGAAGAATGAAGTAGGAGGGAAGTGAGAACCATGGCTTAGACTTCTGATGATGGTGGAGGAATGATTGGAGGGGTGAGGAAGCAGAAAAAGTGGTTTTAGATGACTTTTTCAAGAAGTTTAGAAGTGAAAGAGAAGAGAGAGGATGAAAGCTTGAGAGTGTATCAGGCTGGTGGGAAAATCAAAAAAGCTGTTGTATATCTTACTTTCTTCATATGTTTTAATTCCCATAGTGAGGAGAATCTCCAAATCTCAGCTTCTTGTAGAAATATTGAGAGTTCCTGAACCCAGACTTATGAAGAGAGAAGAGTTCCTGAGTTAGGCACAGTTTTTGGAGCAAAAGCATGCTCCCCATATTGCAGGATCAGCAGGGGAATAATAAAACGAGGAATAAAAGATCCACACTTTGCCACCCACTATTACAATAAATTACTTGGTCAATACAGATCTTAGGGGAATGATGTTACCTTACTAGCAACTCAAAGTTTATTTCCTTCTAGGAGGACTCTAAGACACTTAAGATAGTACCAAAAGGATAGACGCCTGTTCCGGTCTCTGGGGTGAAAGAGGGGTGGGGGTTGCCTCCCTGCTAAACTCAAAATCATTTTTTTTCCTGTTAAGTGGTGCTATAAGTCTAGATAACTTTAAGACCCAGGGTAAAGGTAGGTCTCATTAAAGAGTGAAGAGAGTTGTATCAATTGTTTATAAGTTGCTGTGAGTTTTTTTATGGGTTCTCTGCATTTTCTGTAATGTGGAATAAAGGTTGTCCTGTACCCAATACATGCATTATTACCTTGATTGTATTTAGGGTTTTCTTGGCAAAGACATTTGAGTGGCTTGCTGTTTCCTTCTCCAGCTCATTTTATGGATGAGAAAACTGAGGCAAACAGAATTGAGTGACTTGACCAGGGTCACACAGCTAATAAGTTTAAGCAAGACTTGAACTCAGGAAGATGAGTCTGCCTGACTCCAGGCCAGGTGCTCTATCCTCTGTGCTACCTAGCTGCCTGTTCTTGACTATAATTTCCAGGGAAAGGAGGACTAGGATTATATGTTATTTAAACTTTATAGTCAGTCCTGTTGTTATGTTTTACATATAATGGGTAATTCATAAGTTGCTTTTGGTTTTAATTTGTGGCATTTGATTTCCAGGGGCAATAAAAAGGTCTGGGGCCCCATAATATTTCCTCCAACCACCTTGTCAATGATGTCTCAAAATCTTCTAACAAATAAAGCCTTTCATTCCAAACTAGAATGACCAGCTATCTCCCTGAGAGAAAGAACCCAGGGGCTTCTGTTCACACAGAAGGAGTTCACACACAAAGGAGTGGGGTCAGATTCTTTCTTGAAGACAAGTTGTGATAGCTGTACAAGGGCACTGGGTGTCAGAGGGAGGATGTGAGAAGGGAGGAGAATGGTACACCACCTCCCTGGAGGAAGAAAGAAAGCAGGTCAGGAGATGACTTTACAGTTGTGCCAAGGGCTGGACCTCTAGACTGTCTCTTCCATTGCTGGAACACAGGCTTGGTGTGGGCACAGCCCAGTGCACAGCAGAGCTGTTCTTTCCTTTGGTTTAAACCCAAGACTCTGGAGAGAGGGCTGTATTTCATCAAATCATAGGGTTATAAGAGACGGGCAGCAGTGAGGTGCTAAGTGCTAGCAGGCACTCTGAGCTCATTCTTCTAACAGCTGTCTAGTCACCTGTAAAAACTGCTTCAACCTCAGGGAGCCTGCTGGCACATGGCCATTAGATCATGTGGCCAAGCAGTGAGAACCCAGAGTCCCAAGGACCCAGTGGTCGTTTATTTTTGGCCAGCTCCTGTGTTTCCAGCTTGGATGGTGTCTTGTGATAAACACTTTCACCCAGTGGTCATAGTTTAAATTCTGAAATCCCAAATGTGAGGTATAACCATCCAACCAATCAATCAACCAAGAAGCATTTATTAAACATCGTCTTTGTGCCAGTTAAAATAACAGGAGACTAGGAGTCAGGAGACCTGGGTTTTTCTGTTCTTGGGCTTACCACTAACTAGCTGTATGACCTTAGGCAAGTTACAGGATCCTAGATCTAGACTGGGAAGGAAACTCAGGGGCCGTCCAATTCAACTTCTTTTTTAGATGAAGACACTGAGGCCCAAGGAAGTTAACTGACTTGCTTAAGGTCATATAGATAGAAATTATCAAAGGAAGTATTTGAATGCAGGTTCTTTGACTCTAGAGCTAATAACGTTTTTTCTTACAATCATTTAAAAAATGTAATATTCTTTGTTACCAGAGCTCTTTCCATATACCATGCTGATCCTCTCTGGGCCTTAGCTTCCTCATCTATCAAAACGCACATATTAATCTTTGCATTATCTTTTATAAGATGTGGTGAGGAGCAAATAATACAATTCATTGAAAGTCCCTTCAAGATTACATAAAGGTATATGAGCAGAAATACTTGTTTTTTTCAAGTGAGTCTTCTGAACCTTGCTTAGCTACAGCAAGAAAATGCTTTTCAGTTTCCAAAGTATAAACTAAACAGATACAAACCATACATGTATTTTTTCTTTTACTATTTAAATGCTAAATAATGTGTGGCCTTATTTTTCCTATGTAACCAAAAGTGTTGTATAGCTATGTTCTTTACAAATGAAAATTTCTATAGGATAGGCCGTCCTTTTCCTTTTTATTTTTTTTTTCAGTAGAGCAGTAGAATCACAGGGTTAGTAGGAGTAGTCTAGCCCAGTCGTCTCTTTTTAAAAACACACAAAAAAGCAAGGCATAAAAGTTGACTGACTTATCCCTGGGCACATTGGGATGTAGTATGTTAAATATTTAATTTTCAAAACCAGGTCCTGTCACAGATTCACAAATATTATTAGATACTGATGACTTTGACTTTGAAAACATCATTTCTATCATAACCAGTGACCTAGAAGTATCTAAAGATACAAGACATCATATGATTGGGTTCTAGCAAAAGCCATGAGGTTTGGAGCCAGAGTGCTTGAGTCTCAGCTCTGTCTATGAGACCATGACCAAGTCACTTAATCTCTCTGGGATCTGTGAAAGGAGCTGAAGCAGGGGAGGGGAGAGTGAACTAGGTTACTTTTAAGGTCACTTTTAGCTCTAAATCTATGTTTTTAGTATGAGGTCAGAGGAAGGAACCATCACTGTGGATGGAAGTGGCCTGTCTTCATGGAGGAGATTGGACTTGATCTAGATAAAATTTTCACAGGCTGAAAGGATTTGTATAGACTAAATGACCTATTAATTGGGTGGTTTCGGAATTGGCTAATTCATCAGACTCAAAGAGAGCTATTGATTAATGAACCTATTAGAACCTGGAAAGTCATCTCTAATGGAGTGTCATAGACTTTGTCCTTGGACATGTCCTATTCAACATTTTTCTTTAAAATCAGTGACTTGGATGAAAACACAGAGGGCATGTTTACCAAATTTTTAGTTTTGGGCAGCTAGGTGGCACAATAGATAAATTGCTGGGCCTCAAGTCAGGAAGACTCATTTTTTTGAGTTCAAATCCAGCCTCAGATGCTTACTAGCTGTGTAACCATAGGGCAAGTCATCTAACTCTTTTTGCCTGAGTTTGTCTTCTGTAAAATGAGCTGGAGAAGGAAATGACAAACCACTCTAGTATCTTTGCCAAGAAAACCCCAAATGGGGTCCCAAAGAATCAGACATGAGAGTGATTAACAACAAATGAACTAGGATTGCTAAAACATTTCATGACAGAGTCAGAATCCAGCCATTTTTAATGAAATGGCACTTTGATTAAAAAACCAACTGCACAAATAAAGGTGAATAGATACACAGGTAGAAAGCAATTTATATAAAAAAGATTTGAAGTTTTAATGAGCTGCAAACTCAAACCGAATTAGTCATGTGGTATAGCATTCAAAAGAAATAATGTGATTTTAGGCTAGATTAGTAGAAGTATCTTGTCTGGAATGAGGGAAATAATCCTACTGTATTATTCCATGGTCTGGCCACATCTGAAGTGTTGTATTCTGTTCTAGGCAATGCTTTTTGGGGAGGATAGCAATAAGATGGAGGGTCGCTGGAGGATGAGCCATTTGGCAAAGGGCCTTGAGATCAAGTCATATGAGTTGCTGAAGGAAATGGAGATGTTTACGCTAAGCTATCTTTAAGTATTTGAAAGACCACCTGAAACTAGGAACAATGGTTGTAAGTTAAAGAGTGAAAGATTTAGGCCTGCTGTAAGAACATTCTTTTCTCTTGAGTGTTTCTGATTATGGCTGTCAGATGTAGGACATTGAAACTTAGGAGATGCTGGAGGAGGCAGGTGAGAGGCACTGGGAACTCAACAAGAACCACCAAAACCAAGAACTATTAGAAACCACTTCAAACAGAAACTGCAGTGAGAACAGCATAGAGAGTATCACGATTGGGAAAGCCTTACTCTGCTTCACCTTCGTGGGTGTCTATTTAACATCCTGGGGAGTGGAGATTGTTGATCTTTCATCATACACTTCATTTTTGTTGTTGTCTGTCTCTTCTTGACCCCATTTGGGGTTTTCTTGGCAAAGACACTGGAATGGTTTGCCATTTCCTTTTCCAGCTAATTTTATGGATGAGGAAACCGAGGCAAGCAGGGATAAGTGACTTGTCCAGAGTCACACAGCTAATAAATGTCTGAAGTCGGACTTAAACTCAGGTCTTCTTGGCTCTGGACCTGGCCCTCTAGCCACTGTTCCACTTAGCTGCCCTATACACTTCACTAAGGAAAGAGAATAATCATTTCTTGCCAGAAAGCCTGATGGAATTGAAGGGCCCAGGATTTGGTTGGTAAGTATCTTAAATTGTAATCCTAACCTCAAATATTAGTTGGGGACTATGGCTATGAAATAAAGGAGAGGATTATGTTAAAAGAAGAATATAGAGCATATCAGTATAAGGAACCAGCCCTAACATCTGAAAAAGGCATTGCCAAAATAACTATAAATAGAAAAGCCCCTTTGGTGAGAGATCATGGGCTTTTGCTGTTGGGTGTTTTTATTTTCTTCAAGACTTAGAATAATTCATAAGATTCCACAAAGAGAAACATAAATAGGTCTACCAGTTCTTCAGCATCTCTGACACTGTAGTGTGAGAATTAGAGATTAAAAGGGCACTGGAATACTTTACAAGGAGATTTTCCATGACATACAGTATGGTAGTTTGAAAGTAAGGCGAACAAGAATTAGATAACTGTTTGAGGTCCTTCAAGGCCAGGATTAGATACTTGTAATAGTCCAAACCCCCCCCCCCCTTTTTTTTTCTTGATGTCTCTGAGACCCATAGGGCTCATTTGCAGCAGGCTGTCTCTGTTCTAGACATAAGTCTTCCTCTTGACTTGTTCTGTATAATGGGTGACTGGACAAGCACAGCTCTTATTAGCACGAGTGCTCTGTTCCAGTGATGCAATCCTCATATGGTGCTCAGAGACTGCCCAGTTCTTGTTTTGGTCTTCTTTACTTGTGTGGATGAGACTTTTGATTTGTTGCTGATCTGGAACTAAGATGCCTACAAAAGTACTAACTAGATAATTCAGCACCTCTTTCCTGTATAGCTGGTTTGAGAGAGAAAGACATGTTGTAAGCCTCTAGGTGGGGAGAAACTAGCTGGGTTAAGAATCCCCAGTCTACACAGCTTATATCTAGAAATTTCCAAGGCCCATGCTTTGATATTGAGGGCTTCTCTTTGCCCATATCTAGCATTTCTTTGCCTGTGACATCAGAAAGGAAGCCAATTTAATGTCCTTGAATGAAAACCTGTATCTTCCTTATAAAACATTACGGAGAGCAAGCCTACTAGCTTCCCTCACCCCTCCATCTACTCAAATATTTCCATGCTTAGCTCTAGTCCCATAGTCTCCAGGAAACCTTCCCTGACAACTTCAGCCAATACCGAACTCTCTTCTTCCAGACTGCCCCTAACGGACAGAGTTGGGGAACCTGCAGCCTCAAGGCCACATGGGGCCCTCTAGGTCCTCAAGTATGGCTAAGTGGCCTAGAGGCTTCAGGTTCCCTACCCCTGATTCTAACACTTGTTTTCATTTTAATTTAGGGCTAATGTTAGGAAAAACTTCCACCAGTTAGAGCTAGAAGTAGAATCAGCTGCCTCTAGAAGTTGTGGGATTTTTCCCCCTACACCCAGCAGTATGCTGGTAAATGTTTAACAACCGGCTGTCAAAAAACAATGTAGCAGGACACACTTTTAAATTCAATCGGTATTACTAATACTTTTTCCACTACTTTCTTAAGATTAGAAATTAACAAAACAATAAACCAAGCCCTGATTTATAGCAAACTGCAAATTTTTGTGGTATAAATGCTTGCACTGAAAATTTAACAATTAGCTCTTAGGAGCCTGTTAGAGCTGGCTCCACCATACTCCTGGTTCCCTCTCATGGAAAGTCTTTGAGCAAAAGCTAGATGTTATAGAGGGGAGGCATGTTCAGTTATAGGCCAGACTAAATAGTCTCTGAGGTTCCTATCAACTCTGTGATTTGATGATATTTGATTATATGCAGTTCATTTAACTTACTATGTTACTTGCCTGAATTTTGAAATATATAATAATGACTATGAATCAATAACTCAAATGACCCTATTAAGCAGTACCTTGGAAGTCCAGGCATAATTGACATACTTTTTGAGATATCATAATTGAGATTTTTTTTTCAATAGTATTGGGATACAGTGGATCATTTGTCCCATATTTTTTGGTGGAGCAATGGACCTAAAGTCAGGAACACTTATCTTCTTCAGTTCGAATCTAGCTTCAGATACTTAGTAGCTGTGTGACCCTGGGCAAGTCACTTAAACCTGTTTGCATCAGTTTTCTCATCTGTAAAATGAGCTGGAGGAAGAAATGGTAAACCACTCCAGTATCTTTGCCAAGAAAACCCTGTGGTTTCATGAAGAGTTGGACACAAGAAGAAGACTGAACAATGACAAAAAAATCAGCACATGGCAGTTACAATTCAATGTTACTCAGTACTACTTCTAGAGTGCAACTTGTGGTGGGAATCTCTTTTTTGGCCTCTACTGCCTCTTGAGCCTTCACAGATCTTTCAAAGAATGGTTATTTTTAGGAGTCTATTCAAAGCCTTTCAAAGCTACGTTAGAAAAGAGGACATTGTATAATTCGGAGGGTGTCACTCTCTTGTCTTCCTCCTTTTGCTGTGCTTTGAAGTAGGGCACAATTCCATTGATTCTCCTTTGGCTCACACTGAAATCTTTTTCTCTCAAAAGGAACTTGCCCAGGGAATTGCAATGGAAAGCCTGGCACTCCCTGCTGGCAGGGTACAAATCCAATTATCCAGGGGACTTCTCAACAGCTCTAACTCATCTTTAGGTATTCTAATCCCTTCTCCCATAAAGTAAAGGGTTAGGTATGCACATTGAGTCCCAAGATCAGCTCTGAGTAGCTCATGGTTATTCCAAAATAAATTCTAAAAATGACTGTGGACTTCATTGGGCTTATCTACCTGGAGGATGGTCTGTGCCCTTCTCTTGTCCTTGGTCTTCTCCCTCTTCTTGAAGTCAGCCTTGCGGCTATTTCATAGTTCATTAGCACTTTCACCAGAGGGTGACCAGGCAAGAGAAAGGAAAAGAAACTCAAATCAATCAATTTGGCCACATTGTACAAGTTTTGATAGTGAGGGTGGTGGGTGAAATGAAGCTGTGGATCTCTTTTTTTGGTGAGTTTCATTTTCTAATATATTTCTGTCACCCATAATCAGAGCTGGTCCCAGTAAGAAATTGAGAAGCAGGAAAATTCATCACATTTCACCTCCTTCCCCCTTAGTTCCCATTGCACTCATGTGGTGACCTACAAGGCTCCTTTCAAATCTAACATTCTCAGCTTCTGTGTTTCCCTCAGTACAACTTCAGTCTGACTGGCCTACTGTGTTCCTGACCTCCCCATTTAAAATTCATTAGTTTTCTGCTCCACTCCCTTAGGGCTCTGGAGATGTGTTCATTACTCAAATAAAGTTATCTTTGCTAATGTATTCCTTCTTTTAAGCTAACTCATAAGGGATTATAGGCTGATTTGTGGAATTTCATGTATTGTAGAGAGACTTTTGAGGACATGCAGGTAGCAAGTAAGCAAGCAGCAAGTATTTGTTAAGCACTTATTTTGTGTGAGGCATTGTGAGAAGTGTTTGGGATACAAATGTAAGTCAAAATAAACTTGTCGCTGCTCTCAGAGAGTTTACACTTTAAAGGGTGGAGGGAGGAAGACAGCAGGAAAAAAAAAGAATTTCTATACTAATTGGGACTCAGAAATAGTTATGGGAAATTAAACAGACATGCCTCTATTATGTGTCCAAATATGAAATGTCTTTAATTAAAAACATGATTTCTGATAAATTGGTTCCTGTAACATCTCTGGTTGGCCTGACACTGAGAGAAAATTCAATCAGTCCTCTAGTGACAAATGTATATTACTTATGGAGGAATCTAAATACATCTTCCCTCCCATTTCACTGTTTCAAAACAAGAAGGTGACCTCAGATGGTGGGGTGAGGATGCAAAGTATTTTCTATTGCTCGGTAAACATTAGAGCAATATCTCACACTGTGGAATCCTCTTCCCGCATCTGAAAATCTCCCCCAGCATCTCAGAAGTCAGAGAATGCTGGAGGGGGAATAACTCCCCTCAACTACTAGAAATCTCCAAATGAGCAATGGCCTAAGTGTCTCCAGCTCGTTATGGCTCTAATTGACTTTATCATACCCCGCTAATCCAATAGATTTCCCTTTTGCCCACCTTTGTGAAATAACATTGTATACATGTGGATGTGCCTTCAGAATTTTCCTTGGTAATGTAAGTTACTGGTGAATTGTTGCCTGAAATAGATGACTTGTACATTCTCCTAAATCTAGTTCATATTGAATAGCAAATGACTTGTGTTTTTTGGACATTAGATAAAATAAATTTTCCTTTGAGTTCTTTTTGGGATTCCTTGGGGTCCTTCAGGAATGATGATAGCTCATTCTTTGACTGCTCTGATTTCTTTCTTAGAAGTATCTTCTTTAAAGTTGGTCAGGATCCACTAGATGGCAAAAATAGCAAAAGAAAGAAAATCAACACTGTCAGTACTATAGAGAATTAGACACTCTCATGCATTGCTGGTGGGAGTGTAGATTGGTGTAAGCATTTTGAAGAACAATATTTCTGTGTCTGGTCACAAAACTGATTATATCTTTTGACTAAATACTTCTACACTATCAGGATAGTCCCTGAATAGTCAGTAAACATTTATTAAGCACATACTATATACCAAGCACACTGCCAAGTATTAAGGATACAAATACAAAAAAAAAAAAAAGACCATCTTGGTTTGTGAGGAGTTTGCAATCTAATGGGGGAAGACATATGCAAAAAAGTGGAAAAGTGGACAATGGGGTTGCGGACGGGAAAGTATATGATGGTGTCCAGTCCAGAGGAGAGAAGCTGGGTGGGAAATGAAGAGAAGGCTGGCCTAGCAGCCCTTTTTAAAGGGCTCCTTTGGAGCCCTCCTTTCTTCTTTGGAAAGAGTTCTTTGTTCTGCCTACAAGCTTGCTGATTAAGAGGCAGAGGCTTCTGAGGGTACTGATGTAGTCTGAGTACCAAGGCTGATATAATCTTGAAGGATAATGAGTTTTCTGATTATGAGGTCCTGGGGGTGTGATGGAGTTCAGTCCAAAGGAGTATAGTTTCATGGGAAATGACTTTACCTTAAAATATTGTAAAAAAGAAAAATGTACGGATAATCGCTAACATTCATATAGCACTTACTATGGGCCTGGCACTATGCTAAGTGCCTTACAATTTTTATTGCATTTCATTCTCATGACAATTATTCAAAGTAGGTGCTATTATTATCCCTAGTTTACAGATGAAGAAACTGAGGCAAACAGAGATTAAGTAACTGACCAAATCCACACAGCTAGGAAGTGTCTGAGACTATATTTGAACTCAGCTCTTCCTGATTCTAGGCCTGGGGATCCATCCAATGCACCACTTAGCTTCCCCTATATGTTCAATAGCTGGAGAAAAACAGACCTCTATGACTAGTAAGATAATGGAATATCATTAGGCCATAAAATGAATACATATGGAGCATATAAGAAAATATAAAAAGACAGAAATGAAGTGATTCAAAATGAGAGCAGCAGAACCAAAATTACACGCTCTTTTACTACAGCTGTGTTTTTTAAAACAAAGCAAGCAAAGCTAAAGATAACAAATGCTCATATAGACTTGAGAACATAGACCAAAAACAATATATTGTTTGTTTGTTTGTTGTTTTTTGATTCTTTTGGTTCTAGCTTGGTGAATGACAAGGTTTTTTGCTAAGATTTTCTTTATTATTTTGTCCATTTGATTGCTTCGTTAATGATTAAGTTCATTTTTTAAGGTGATATTTTCATTTTTTATTAAAAAATTTTATTTACCATTCTGGATTCTTTCCCTCCCTACTACCCCTCCTCCACCCATTGAGAAGGCAAGAAATAGGATACTCATTATGCATTTGAAGTTATGGGAAGCATATTAATGATTAAGTTCATAATAAAAATATAATAAAAGTTGGACCATTCAGAGAAATTTCCTTGACTTTGCTGTCTGAAGACATTTGAATCAGTATAATAAAACTCAAAAGACAAAAGCAAGTTCAGAACTTTAAAGGTTAGTCCAATTACTGGGCCCACAGTCAGCAGAAGTGCGAACAAAGCAACCAAAGTCATAACTGGTGAACAGCCACTATTAGCACCTCATTTCCTCTAAATGCTATGGAAATATCAGCTTAAGATCAATGAATGGTTTGGTCAAGACATGGAGACAAACAATGGAGAAATCTGCTAATAGTCAAAACTCTGAGGTGTTTTACAAAAGAAATAATAACAGGGTAAGTAATTAGAAAATTCACCAGAAAAATGATGAAGCCCTAAATTTCCTTCAGCAACAGCCACTCTTCAGAGATTCCCTGAAAGCAAAATGGGGACATTTGGATATCATGCTCAAGTTAAAGGGAATGGAACTCTCAAGAAGTCTAATTCAATTTAATCAATCCATCACTAGGTACTTGCTGAGCTGAGAATACATTCTTAACCTGTCCTTAATGCAATAGTGGGAGAAGATACAATTTTTGAACATAAGGAGCTCACATCTAGCAGAGCTGGCAAGGTGAACACCTGTGAAGCAATTAAGATTATAGGTGCTTTAGGAATTCTGAGGAAAGTTCACTTGGTGTCAGAATACTAACCAAAAGCTCTACCAAGTTAATGGATTCCATTCCATTCCAATCTTGACCCAGTTCTCATGTGAAACTTGTGTGTCTCTGGTCACTGATTGTAAAGTTGCAGTTTGGTTAAGGGTTATTCTCTGTTTCCCTATCACATGGCGGGGGTAGTGTTGGGGGATAATAGAATAGCTACTCAGCTCAGGTGATCAATAGGGCATCCCTCTGCCTCACCATGCTCCTCACACTTAGAGATTGACCCAAGTCTGTAAATAGAAGCACAGCAGGAGGAAGGTTATGAGCCTAAACCTCTCTGATGGAACAGAAGCTAGGTTTAGAATGGGATGTAGGACATTAGAGCAGGGAAGGAGGTAGTGCCCCCTTTTATTGTAACACAAATATACACACCTCCAAGTCTTTGCTCAAGACATTTCCTCCTGCCCTGTCCCACCATCACATGAAATACCTTCTCTCCTATTCAAATCTGATCCATCCTTTAAGGCCTAGCTCAGGTGTCTTTCCATTATAACAAAAAATAAATACATCGGACGTAAAGGAATTAACAGATTGGCCATGTCTTATAGTATATGGCTTATTCTGCACCTAGAGGTTACCACCTCTCTACCATGAGGCATGATTCACTGTCAGTCCTCTGAATGTACAATTAGTTACTACATTGATTGCTGTTTTGAGGTCTTTCAATGTGGTTTTCCTTTACATTTTTATAGTCATTGTAAAATCATTCTTTCAGTTCCGTTTCATTTTTTAAAATTATGAACTTAACAAATATTAATATTTTCTGAAGAACAGAAAAGAGGATTATATATGAAACTGTAAACTTCTGTATTATCAAAACTGCCTTGGTCGTCTGTGTCTCGAACTTCGTTCTGCTTTCTTTGTTATATTAAAAAATGTTTTATTGATCCTTTTAAAAAGTCACCATCTACATCTTAGGTTCCCCAGTAGACATTCTCTCTTATAATAAATAAGTGTAGTAAAGCAAGACATATCCACGCATGTCTGAAAGTGTATGTCTCATTCTGTAGCTAAAGGACTTTTCCTCTCCATCAAGGCAAGCTTCATATTAAGTCTTTTGGAGTCCTGGTGGTCACTGCATTGATCAGAACTCTAAAACCTTTCAAAATTGTTTTTGTTTTTGTTATTGTAAATTGTTATTGTTTTACTCATTTCTCTCAGCATCAGCTCATATGGGTCTTCCATTCTCCTCATCATATCTTATTTTGTTCTCACATTCACATAACACAATTTGTTTAGCTATTCCCCATTTGATGGGCACCTCCTTAGTTTTCAGTCCTTTGCTATTATAACAACAACAAAAAAGCTGCCATAAATATTTCTATACATATGGGTATTTCTGTCTTTTATCACTTTGGGGTATATGTAGCTGGAAACTAGGTGGTAAGTTGGGTCTGCTGTTGGGTCTGATGTCAGGAAGAGCTGAGTTAAAATCCAGCCTCAGATACTTAAAGGCTGTATGACCCTGGGCAAGTCATTTATCCTTTGCTTGGTTGCCTCAACCGCAGAATGGGGATAACAGCACCTATCTCCCAGGGTTGATGTGAGGATTATATGAGATAATATTTGTAAAAATACTTAGCACAGTGCCTGGCATATAGCAGGCACTACATAAACACTTATTCGCTTCCCCTTTTCTGCCTCTCCTCCACCCCCAACCCCTTCACCTGGTATGCACAGCTTTGTTTCTGTTTACTTTTCTTAGTTATGTTTAACCTGAAGACTTTTTAGTTTGGCAGCACCTGTCAGCATCTGCACAGACCTTCATGAACCCTGGATCACCTCTAGTCCATGAAGAGGCATCTGAGTTGGATTTTGTGGAGATGCTTTAGTACCTGCATCTTAAATTCTCTATTTAGAGATTAGGCTAAACATTTCAAAGCCTGGGATCACCTTTTAAAATGTCAATACTGTTGGAAGGAGGATTACATTAAATCTCTAAAACCTGACCTTAGGGCAGTAGGAGGACCTTGGGGACCAGGCCTTGGGGGTGGGGGTGGGGAAGGAGCTGAAGATTGAAGGAAAGGACACTGAAAAGGGTACTAGGAGCAGCAAGGTAAATCTGGGCAACTTTTCAATTTTGCTCAAGGCTGATAATGAAAACTGTCAAGTTCATAGGATTTAGAGCTGGAAGTGACTACAGGACTAGGAAAATGCCCAGTATTCCTAGGGTCTCTCCCTCCACTACTAAGCAGGCCTGCACAGAAATCATCTCTCAAAGATGAGGAGGGAAGTCCTCCCCTTCATTTCCAACAAATCCAAGAAGGAAAATCCTCCTACTCCCTTGACAGCCTGCTCATCCCACAGATAAACAGCCCTGACGGTCAGGAAGCTTGGCCCCTGAGCTAACTTACCTCCCCCCTGCCACAGTTGAAACTCATCTCCTCAGCGGATGATTAATATTAAACTTGGCATTGAACTTTTCTCCTGAACAGTAAAACAGACTGCTTTTGGGGATTTAATGAAAACCCATTTGTTTCACGCAGTTGAAACTTTTTTTTTTTAAGTTTTGTAAAGCTTTGTTCCTCATCCAGCATCCAGCACTACTTGCATTGTTTTCAAATAAGTGGAGATTTGCTGATATGGCTATTTCACTGTTGCACAGATAGGAGTGTGCTTGCCAAGTCCAGAATAAAACAGCTGGAAAGTGAGCTCCTTCTTTCTACATCCAGAGACATGCAAAGCAAGGTGATGAATGAGCTCAAGGAAGGATGATTTACAGTCTTCTTGCCTTTGGGCACATGCAGGTCCTAGTATACAAATTAAAATCTCCTTTAAAATGCCTAGATATTTTTCAGAGCAACTTCACCAAGTCTTTCCTGCTGCGCCCTCGTGTCAAAAATCACTGTGTTCCAAGCTCAGCTTTGTAACAGCAACAACAAAACACCTCATATTTGTATAATGTTTCACAGTTTGTAAAGAACATTTACATACATTTTCTCATTCGATTCTCACAACTGCCAGTGGTGGCTGCTACCTTGGCAGAATATTGAATAGGCCAACCATCTAGGCTTTCTTCAGGTTTGGATACATGTCAGCGTAAGCCTGACCTTGAAGCCTCCCCTCCAGGAAAGTGATACTATAGAGAGAGATGTCAGATTGTGCAAGGTGAAAACAGATTGTATCCCAGATTATACTAGTTTGATGACATCTTTTCGACTTTGACTTCAGAGGCTTCTGGGAAAGAGAAATCTGGAAAAGTTCATCCTCCATGTAAGCCAGATAGGAGGGAGGAAAGTGGACTGGGTCTAGCTGTGAGTATGATCTCTGGATGCTATTTCCCTTGCTCCTTCCCCCTGGATACTAGCAGGCTGCAGCTGTAGGGTAGTACTCCTGGAACTGATGGTACACCTCACGTGTAGCAATATGATGAAGAAATGAATTGGTGCAGTGGATAGAGTGCCAGGCCTGAAGTCAGGGAGACTCCTCTTCCTGAATTCAAATCTGGCCTCAGACACTTACTAGCTGTGTGATCTTGAGCAAGTCACTTAAGCCTTTTTGTCTCAGTTTCCCTATCTATAAAATGAGCTGGAAAAGGAAATGGCAAACCATTACACTATCTTTGACAAGAAGACCCCAAAAAAGGGTCACAAAGAGTTGGACATGACTGAAATGACTGAACACACATGTGCAAAGCACAGTGCTAAATTCTAGAAGTAAAAATGGAAAAGTAACTCAGTCCTTACTCCCAAGGAGCTCACATTCTAAAGAAAGGGACAATGTATGGAAGGTTTCAGCAGCAAATCAGATGGAAAGGTCCTATACAACTTAGGGCATGGAGGCAAAGCATACAGTATTGCTTCTTCTTTACTGCCATTTCCACAGGTGAAATCATAGCAGTTTCTGATGTGGACCCATTTGACAATAGCCAGTACTTTGACAGTAAGAACTTTCCTTTCTCGATGTAGCACCTGTATGAGCAGCTTCATAGAGGCCATAAGCACCTCTACAGGGGTTGCCTTGCAGGATGATGACTACTGACATTGGGTCCGAAACATTGCTCTTACCATGTCTCATGGGCTCAGAGTTCAGAGCTGTCTCCATTGGAGCTTGAAAGGAGGTAGTGGTTAAAGTGGTAGTTTGACTTGCCTAGGGATATGCTGCTTCCTGTCTATTGCACAGGGAGCCTGTCTCCTTCAGTTAAGCTGATTTGCCCGTTCTGAGGGAGACGCTTGATTGGTAGTTGGTTAACAGTTGGAGATGGCTTGTGCCTTCTCTACAGGAATTGTTTCCCTGGATTACAGTTGGGCTGGAAGCAAGACTGGTGGTGTAAAGGGAGTACTGTCACTTCAGGACTCTTGTATTTATCTGTCTGTTGGTGGCCATTGATCAGTGGTTATTGATGGATGGATCATGTGAACAGGTTGCTCCATATGTAAGACGTGAGTAGAGCTTAACCTATAATAGATAATGTCCCCATGGGATGGAGGAATGTGGGTATGAAGAGGTCTAGAACCTACATCTGAGGACGGACAGGCACCTCACTTGTACCAGAATGGTGTGTTGGAATGTCAACATCTGATGAGAGTCTAGTCCTTCCTGAGCTTGGATCGAGTTGACTTCAAAGGCTTATTTCGGTTAGGTTTAGTGCTATGTACATAAAATTATATTATCTAATTATATGTCTTCCTATTTGTGAAAACTTGCTTTCATATAGGAGTAAGATTAATATGTCATTCTTGCAAAATGAGAGGACTAACTAGCCAATGAAGATCTAGTCCTTAAAACATGCAATATTTATTTTTGCCTGCTTTAATCCATCACTTGAGCTCATTTCTGCAAATGCATAATGAAAGAGACCTTTCATTCAGAGCATTGACGGATATTATTTGTCTTCTATTGGCTTACTTGGTGGGGGAGACATAATAAAAAGCCTCTTAATTGGGTGCTAAGTCAGAACTGAGTTTATATACAATAGGCTTGAATGAAAGAAAGAACTCTTTCTCCCTAGAGGCTTTCAAATGAGGAGGAAAAATTGCTCTGAGTGCCTGGCCATGGAGAAAGGTAGTAGCAGTGGCAACAGCAGGTGCTAATGGAGTTTCCTTATCTCTCCACTTGGCCACCATGTGGCCGTGAATGTATTGCATCAAGCCTGCTGATTTTTCTTTGTCTCTTTGTGTTTGTTCTTTCTTGATCTTAGTTAATAAGTATAGGATATAGAATTGATCAGATGACAACCTTGTGAGTTTCGAAAGGTCAGAAGAGACTTGAGAATAATATCTAGAGTCAATAACAGAGTCTACCAGTAGTTGCAGACGCCAAGCTTAGTGAGTAGACAGCCCTGAGGAACTCTTTGCTTGACCTAATGTAGGAATAAATTACCCTGGTAACCAAGACATGGTGTCCTGAAAACAAGGGAGCAACTCATCCAGTAGCTTTTCCTTCTCAGAAGTGAATTCTATGGGGTAAAAGTTTAGTAGTCATCATTTTAAGTTTGAGTCCAATCTACCAAGGGAAGGCATGGGTGTGTAGAGGGGAGAGTATCCTCTCACTCTGGGAGGTTTTTGTACTTGGGTCTTGCTATATCTATTCAGTAAATATTCCTTTGTAAAAAAACTAATTGATGTTAATTGATAAGGAGAGGTCAGCTTGTCAAAATGATATTGGGGCAATATCATTGTTAAAGAGAACACATTGGATATGGGCTCATGAACAATATTACCAGAGAAACATCTTTTTTAAATTCTTTTTTCTTTTTTTTCAGGGGGGAATGGCAGGGCAATTGGGGTTAAGCGACTTGCCCAAGGTCACCCAGCTAAGTATGTCAAGTGTCTGAGGCCACATTTGAACTCAGGTCCTCCTGACTCTAGGGTTGGTGCTCTCACCGCACCACCTAGCTACCCCCAGAAAAAAATATCTTAATCTGCCAAAGTTACCTTTAGGATCCTGAGGGGAAAAGCTAGCCACATTCTGTGAACCCAGTGTACCAGTGTAGTGGGACTATTTTTCCCATTTTTGGAAAGGAATTAAAATGTCTTCCTGAATATTGATCCATTTCCATCATTAATCTTACCAGACAAAGATCGGGCAGCCACCTGATCTTCTGGTTTCTAATCAGAAGCAGGGCATACGTGCAATTTGAGGTTGGGAGAAAAACTTGAAGGTACATCATGAATACTCATTTGTGGTTGCTTTTGCCTGAAGCAGGACCTTTGCCTTTTCTTTTGTCTCCTCTCTTAATCAACAGGAAGTTGGATAGTGCAAGTAGTGAGAATCCCATCAGTAAGAGAAACACGGTCCTCAGTGCTCTGGAGGAGGGAACAGGGGAGCCAGTACCCAGCCATTAGACTTACTTCTTGTCACTGCTCACTTTTCTTTCTCCCACCTGTTGCAGAGGGATAACTAGAAGAATAACTCTTTTCTTTGGGCTTTACCCCCGCCCCCGAAGTCTCCAAATCCAAGTTTAAAAAGATATTACTAAATTTTTAGCTCTGGGAAAGAGCCTACGCTCCAGTTCTGGAGTCTGACATCCACAGCAAAGCTCCCTAGATAGGGAACTTGTGAGGCCAGGGTTATAGCAGAAAGGATAGCATTCAGCACTTGGCATATTTTGAATGCATTGCTATTTATCTCTTTATGTGAATGTCCCCCCTTCCTAAATTAGACCGTAATTCCCATGAAGACAATTGCTAGACTGAGGTGACTTTTTTCCTTGTCAAAAAATAAACCTGCGCATTTGATCCTGAAGAGTGCTGATCTTTGAGTCAGGAATAGGGGTTCAAACCTTCCCTCTGATACCTACCAGCTATGCAATTGTGGGTGAGTCACAGCCTTTTGAAGATCTGATTTCATCTATAAAACAAGGACACCAATACTTTCACTACTTACCTAATAGTATTGTTGCGAAGAAAGTGCTTTGCAAATATTAAAGCACAATCTAAATGTCAGCTGTTCTTGTTGCTGTCATTATCATTATTATTAGAATGTATGATATTATATTGTGATTATTATCTATTTTGGTACTTTGCCTTATCCATCTCTACTCCTTTCCTTCTATACAAAAACATATCCAGACTTCCCCATCCCAAAGCCAAACAAAATTATCTCAGATATCATCCTATTTCTTCCCTCCCCTTCATTGCTAACCGCTTAGCAAGGGCAATCTATGTTTGTTGTCTCCAGGCCCTTACTACTCTTTTACTTGCTAAAATCTGGCTTTGGTCTCAACCACTTTACTGAAACTAGGTCACCAATGACCTCCTAATTGACAAATCTAATGGTCTTTTCTTTTCTCAGTCCTTAACCTTTTTGACCTTCCCATAGCATTTGATACTACTAAGTATTCTTCATTAACTCCTTGGCTTTCTGTTATCCCTTATGTAAGAGCATCTCCTGAGGCTCTCATCTCAGCCTTCTTTTTTTTCTCATCTTTTGTGACCTATTTCAGTCCCATGGCTTCAACTACCACCTCAAATCATATGGCTTCCAGATTTCCAGCTCCAGCCCTCTAAGCTTCAGTTTCACATTTCCAAATACCCCCTGAAAATCTCTGCTTGGATGGCCCACTGGTGCTTCAAACAACATATCCAAAAACACTTCCTTACCTTCCCTCCAAAACATGCCTTTCTTCCTCACTTACGTATTTCTGTTGATGGTAGCATCATCTCCCGGTCACCCAGGCTTGACGTTTCATTCTCTTTTGCATTTTCTCTCTTACCTTTGACATCCAATCAATTGCCAAGTCCTGTGGATTCTCATTTTGTAATATTTCTTGAGTCTGTCTTCTCCTTTCCACTTCTACTGCCACCACTCTAGGCCCGGGACTTCATTACCTCTCCTCTAGATGATTGTAATTATTTTCCTCACTCATCTTCCTGCCCCCAGTCTTGTTCTTTTCTAATCTGTCTTTCACACTGTTGCCAAAGAACTCTTTCTAGTGCCTGAGTCTGATCATATTAGTCCCTTGTTTTAAAACCTTCAGCGACTCCTCTTGCATACCAAATAAAATATAAATTCCTTCTCTGGGCATTGAACTCTGTACAATAAGGCTTTAAATTACCTTTCTAGCCTTATTTCACAATATTCTCTTTAACAAACTAAGTTCTGGGTAAACTCATGAACTCATTCTGCGTTCCTCTGCCTCTGTAAATAGGAATATGCAGTTCCTGTCTGGAATAGAAGCCCCCTAAGTCCTCCCTTCTCTGTCCATTGAAATACTTTCCTTCCTTAAAGACCTCCCTCTAGGATCACCTCTTCCATTAAACCTTCCTCATAAGAAGTAGCCTCCTATTCCTCAGATCTTTTATCTTGCCTTATTTGATTTTGCTTGGACATTTCATTATTTTTCAACTTGTATTATAATCATTCGTATACATGTCTCGAACTTCTCACTCAGTGGCATGCTGGTAAATGTATACTGCAGACTCTCTAGAAAAAAAATGCCCCAGACACACTTTTAAGTTGAATCTACTGTTATTAACATATTCTCTATCACTTACGTTTAGAAAATAAAAAAAAAACCCAATAAGTTAACCCCTGTTTTACTTTTATAGATTTCTAGGATGTAAATTCTCACATTGAAAATTGACTACCTGGTTTTTCAACGAGTTCTAGATAATTCTAGCATACCCCAGTACTAGATCAGAGGTGCCAAATACAAAGCTTGCTGGCCTATTTGTGGCCAGCAACACTAGAGTGAGAGCTGAAGTAGATTAAAATGTAATTGGGAAATATTTGACAAAATAAATAAGAATGCACTAACATACAGATGTTATTATGTGGTTTTCTAAGTCAATATGTGTCCACAGGGATCCTTATGCATAGTTTAGTGACCCTCTGTTTCTATTTGAGTTTGACATCTCTGGACTAGACAATAAACTCTTGGAAGGCGGAGATTGTCTTGAGTCAATTTTGGATGATGACCCATTCACTAACACATAATGAAATTGGACCCATTTATTTGGCATAAGGGAATTTTCTTTGGTGGAGAGGGGTGGGATTTGCTGCAAAGGTTAAGGAAGATTTTTAAGTCTTATGCTTGTTGGTTTGGAAAGGGTATAAGGTAGCTTAGTCTGAAAGGATGAATTTGCTTTTGGTTCACTTTGCTAACTTTGCTAACAAGCTTTGCTGCTTGTATCTGTTGCATTAGAATCTATCTATTCTCTTAATTTTTGTGCATTAGAAGTAAAGCTCTTTGACCAGATTATACCTTGTGATGTCAAGCAATAAAGCAGAAATACAGCCTTCTGGGAGATGTACTTGGGACATACCCTCCCTGCCTCCCCATTCCTATCTAACAGAGACTACACACACTTAGAAGCCTTTCTTAAGGGGACTCCTTTATGTATCAAACTAATATTTATGATGAGTTATATTGGTGCTGTACATGTTAAAGTAATAGATATTTAGTGGAGAAAAATTGTAGGAATGTTTAGGAGAACAGGATATATCTGTTCTTGTAGAAGAGACAGAGGACAACAAAGCAAACGTGTAGAGTTATTCTACTTATCTCCAAGGCAGCTCCTTTTGGAAGAAATTTTGGCATGGCATGTATGTGCAAGAAAAAGGGACAAAAGTTAAGCAACTGCTATGAATCACTAGTTTGGGATGTTGGGAAAAAATGGAAAAAGGTATGTTCGCAAGGTCTAGATCACTGCAGAAGGATTAGAAGGACAATAAATGATCTTAACATAACTCTTTTCAGGGAATTAGGTTGCTCAGTACTGTGTAGTCTACTTCCTTTTTCCAGGCTATGTAGACAACAAAGCTTCTTGAGACACACAATTAAGTCTTAGTCACTGAATAATGTAATGAAACTTGAAATTTATTCTATTTTAGTGGACAGGAGATCTTTTTTATTGATGTGGAAGTCATTCTCAAATCAACTCTCTGTCCATCAACTTTGAAAGATCAAAATTAAAACAAAACTGTAACAATAAAAATGAGAAAAATATATGAGGCACAATAAAAACAACTCTACCTGACATATTTAAATAGAATATTATTGCTAAAAATAGGAAGTGGATGGAGGAACAGAAATTGATACAGATTTTAACCATTTCCTGAAGTTGGGTTGATTTCTTTACCAAGAAGAGGGAAGTGAAAGACAAGGGCAACTGTGGTTTAGAATATACACTTGTTTGTAGAATTGAATGGAAAAAAAAACCTGGCATAAAATTATTAGCAGAATAGCTTCATGATACAGCATGAAGTGGTGGAGAAAAAGTTTACAGAAAATTTGACAAAAGATTTAATTCAGATCCAATCCAAGGTCATCCTGAGGGCATTTAAGAATGAAACTGGAAAGAGTACAGGAAACAGATGAAGACTAGAAAAATCTTTTTTTTTTTTTTTATAATAAATCTTTTTTCACCCTCAGGGACAGTGAAAGCACTGAATTTGAATTGTAATCTCGTTGTCCCAGAATTATTTATAGAGGAGGTAGGAATGGTACTGAAGAGAACAAAGATGGGAAAATCAGGTAGAGCAGATCCAGTATACCAAAGTGGTGATCTATCACATACTTTTGAGAGAATTAAGAGACTGAATTTCAAGGTACCTAAGAGAGAGGAATAAAGCAAGAGGGGAGGAAATATTTTCAGATTTTATTATTACCAAAAAAAGGTGACCAAGAGGATGGTAATAACTAGCCACCCCATGCTTACTTTCCTATCTATACATGATTTTTTTTGAAAGTAATTTACATACGCATTGAGGATTTACTTGATAAAGACATGAGAGCAATCAGATTTCAACAAACAATAGTCTTTAGCAGACCGCACATTTATAGTCACAAAATTGAATGAAAGCTATAGGGAAGGGAAGAGTTCACTGATTTTATTACTTATCATTTCTTAAAAAAGCATTTAATTCTGTAGAAATGACCTTAAACATCTTTTTCAAGCAAGTTGTTTCCCTTTTCTATGTCAAAATCATATACGATTCCTTGAAATATGTAACAACACTATGATTACTACTACTAAAGCACAAAATTGCGATGAATGCTTACCCAAGGTGTTTGCCATGTTTATGGATGATATCCAATGTACAGTATAAATAGGAAAGGGATGAGGTCTATGTTCCTGTTTGTGGATGACATTGTTCTGACTGTATCAAGCCCCAGAACATTGAAGAGCTTCCTAAATGAGACCCATAATCATTCAAAAGAGTTTGGTCTGTCAATGAAAGAATAGCCAATTGGATGAACAAAATCTATTGTCTAGTTGACAATATGGCACTGGGTGGCTAACTCAAAGAGCTCTTCCATACATCTTGGACAAATACTATGGATGAACAATGAACTGGTCTCAGATTGTAACAATAGGAGTAAAGCAGGATAGATTACCTCAGGCAAATTACATAGTTCTTTTAATGATGCCAAGCTTCTCCCTTAAACAGAGGTTTATCTTTTAAAAATCAACATTCTCCCCATCAAATTGAATGACTGTAAGAAAGGATGTGCCAGAGCTAGCCCTAACCTGAGAAATTATTAATTTTCAAAAAATCATTATTTACTTATTTTTAACACACATTAAAAATTTATCTTTTGATTTTATTTTTTCCAATTGTATCTAAAAACAATTTTAACATTCTTTTTTAAAATGCTGAGTTCCAAATGCTCTTCCTCCTTCCCTTCCTCCCTCCTTGAGAAGGCAAACAATTTGATATAGATTGTACATGTACACTCATGCAAAACATATTTCCATATTAGCAATGTTGAGAAAGAAAACATAGACAAAAAAACCAAGAAAAATTAAGTAAAACTAATGTTTCAATCTCCATTCAGACTCCATCAGTTCTTTCTCTGGAGATGGATAACATTTTTCATCATGAATCCTTTGGAATTGTCTTGCCTCACTGTATTGCTGAGAACAGCTAAGTCATTAACAGTTACTCATTGTACAATGTTGCTGTTACTATGTACAATATTCTCCTGGTTCTGCTCACTTTCTTTGATATCAGTTCATATAAGTCTTCCCTAGTTTTTCCTGAGAGTATTTTGCTTGTCATGTCTTATAGCACAATAGTATTCACAATCATATGCCATAACTTGTTTAGCTATTCCCCGATTGAAGGCATCCCCTCAATTTCCAATTCTTTGCCACTACAAAAAGTGCTGTTGTTTGTGGTTGTTTCTCTTTCATTCTTGAAGAGCAATGACATCAGGAGGGTATTGTTTTGACTTTCGAGTGAATTGGATTCAAGTGAGGTAATATTGAAGTTCAGGGGTGCTGGGACCCTAAATTTCGAGGGCAAGCGATGGGCAGGTCCTGCCTAGGAGGAATTTGACCCAACCCTTCTTTCAGCCAAAGACAAGGTTAATTAGAACACTGGCCAGGGTGGGCGTGATTCTAAAAATCCACCATATTTGTGACACGTACTCACAAGTGGGCCAGATTGAATCTGAGCATTGGCTGGATTTTTTTTTTTTGCAGGGGGGAAGGCAGGGCAATTGGGGTTAAGTTACTTGCCCAAGGTCACACAGCTAGTAAATGTGTCAAGTGTCTGAGGCTGAATTTGAACTCAGGTACTCCTGACTCCAGGGTGGGTACTTTACTCACTGAGCCACCTAGCTGCCCCATATTGGCCAGATTCTTAAGGAATCTGAGCACTTTAATGGAAGCAAGATGGATGTTTTATACAGAAGACTGTGGGAACAGAGAAAGGATCTAGAAGGAATTAAGGAGTGGCAGTCGAGGGTGGGGCCAGGTGCAGACAATGAACCCCAGGTGAGCACCAGGGACCTGTGCCACATGGGAAATTCCAGGGCTTTTCCTTTTTGGAGTCCATATCCCAAACACATGGCTTTTTCCTTTTAGGGGTTCAGATCCCATCCCTATCAAAGTTGTCAACCTCACTTTCTTCTCCAGACTTATTTGAAGTCCAGTGGTAAAATATAGGTCAGACAGGATGGATGCAGTGGGACACCTTGGCCTTTTAATGCTAAGGTCTTTCCCAGGTCTCGGTTTGCCTGAGGCAATATCCATTCAGCAGTTAAAGGCTAGGCCAGAGCTGAGATAAAAGATGGTCTAGTTTGCCTTCTCAAAAGAATCAGTTTGGAAAGGGAAGACCTGGGGTTTCTGACCAGAATAGAAACATTGCTATTTACACTCACTCTCAGCCATTGAAATCCAAACAAAGGCTTGATCTGGTGATCAGTTAGTGAGAGCCAGAGTGATTTGGGTTTAAAGGCATAGTCAAGTAGATCCATTTGAATCCCAATGGACTTTTATCAAAGACTGTTTTTCTAGAGCTATACTTCAAGAATTCATAAATGAAAACTATATGAGACAAAAGAGTTAATTTTCCAAGTTTTTTTTTAAATGACAGAATAAATAACTATAGAAGAAAATAAAATCTAGCCTATGATCAAAATTTATATTCCTTTGGACAGAGCACCCACATGTAAGGGTATGACTCCCCGTGTGGACAGAGGCAGAAGAAGAGGAAGGAAGGAAGGAAGTAATAGCTTTGCCCAACTAGAATTGGCCAGCTGGGTCTATAGTGGGGCAACTACTATTACTCACAAATTGTTGTTTGTCTTTCTCAAAGAGTTCCAATGACATTAGGTGGATGATGTCTTGACTTGCAAGTGAATTGGATTTAAGTGTGGCAGGGCTGTGCAAAGTCATCAGACTCACTTTCCTGTCTTTGGGATACAGACCTAAGTGTGGTATGCACAGTTGATCTCTTTGGGGCAAAGAACTAGTAGTGGTATTGCTGGGTCAGAGGGTAGGCACAGTTTTGTAGCCTTTTGGAAAGAGTTCCAAATTGCTCTCTAGAATGGTTGGATCACTTCACAACTCTACCAACAGTGCATTAGTGTCCCAATTTTCCCACCTCCTCTCCAACATTAGTCATTTTCCTTTCCTGTCATATTAGCCAATCTGATAGGTGTGAGGTGGTACCTCATAGTTGTTTTAATTTGCATTTCTTTGACCAATAGTGATTTAGAGAATTTTTTTATATGGTTGTAGACATCTCTGATTTTTTTCTTCTGAAAACTGCCTGTCCAAATCCTTTGACCATTTATCAATTGGGGAATGACTTGCATTCTTATAAATTTGACTCAGTTCTCTGTGTATTTGAGAAATGAGGTCTTTGTCAGAGAAACCTACTGTAAAAAATTTCCCCCAGTTTTCTGCTATTTTCTGATCTTGGATGCATTAGTTTTGCTTGTGCAAAACCTTTTTAACTTAAGGTAATCAAAATTATCCATTTTACATCCAATAATGCTCTCTGTCTCTGGTTTGATCATAAATTCCTCCCTTATCCATGAATCTGACAGGTAAAATATTCCACAATCCCCTAATTTGCTTATGATATCACCCTTAATGTATAAACCATGTACCCATTTCGACATTATCTTGGTATATGGTATGAGATGTTGCTTTTTACGTAGTTTCTGACCCTGGTTTCTAGTTTTCCCAGCAATTTTTGTCAAATTAGTGAGTCCTTGTCCCAAAAGCTTGGATCTTTGCATTTATCAAACACTAGATTGCTATTGTTATTTACTATGGTATATTGTGTACCTGATGTGTTTCACTGATCCATCACTCATCCAGTACCAGATTATTTTCATGATTACCACTTTGTAATATAATTTGCAATCTGGTACTACTAGGCTGCCTTCCTTCACATCTTTTCCCATTGATTTCCTTGATATTCTTGACCTTTTGTTCTCCCAGATTAATTTTTGTTGTTATTTTTTCTAGATCTTTAAAATAATTCTTTGGTAGTTTAATTGGCATGGCAAAATAGTTAAATTTTCAGTGGGAACATTTGCACCTCAGAAACTGGTAACCACTACAAATAAGGGTTTGATTTACTATTTTGTAGATTGTCCAAACTGAAGTAATTTTTAATAATGTGAATTAAATTCAAAAGTATGTGTAAAGCATACATTGCTTTCTTCCTCCCCTCTCCCCCACCAAGCATTTACCAGTACATTCCTGTATTGCTCTATGTAAATGTGACTGCCCTATCCCATACTACCTGAAGGACAGGTATGTTATATTTCACCACATTCCCCCAGGGCTCTCCAGTACCCTTAGGGAGGTTCGGTGGGCTATCTAGTCTCTCTACCACTGATTCAATCCAAGACCAATGGTGTTCCTCAAATATTAGGGGTCCCTTGTACCTCAGTTCCATTTAGCCACTTAATCAGATTAGTTTATACAAAGGAATGTTTACTTCAGAGGTACACAAACATCTCCCCAATGTACACGGATCTCTCCATGAAAGAAATTCATTTTCTATTGTATTAACAACCAATTATTAAGTTAGGATTTCAGGCCTTTCTCCTTTATTTCCTCATTTAGGCCCCAGACCCTGTAGAAGGTCTGACAATGTGTGAAAGAGATGACTGATGGATGAGATTGCCCTAACTCTCAGCAAACAAGCTCTTCCATCTTAAGCTGGACCCCACCCAACAAGGAGACCTTACTTCTGTTTGGAGTTTAAACAGAATCCAGTCTGGGTGAGTTCTTGCCCCAAGGAGAACAACTCCTGTCTTTGTATGCCTCCATTAGAATTTAGGGTGACCCAGCTCATGAGGGAGAAAAACCAACTGGAGTGATCTAGATGGAGATGGATTCCTCTGAACAGATTACTGGAGGCAGCTGATTCTCATGATCAAGCCACATTCTCAGCAGAAGCAGCTGAAAACTCCCAGTCTACCAATCAGGTAGAAAATATTCAATTTACACTTGTCAGGGGCATTCCCTTTTACAAAATATTTCATCCTCTCCATGGTTTTGTCTTTGTTTTTTCTGAAACAACTGACCATCAATATATTGATTGCCAGCTAGTCAAATTAATGAACCTTCAATCACCCAGAAACTCTGTCAAGGTTTTTCATTCATCAGACCTGTATATCTCAATCTCTGGAGAAGGGAAGGGGCTTAGATTCACAGTTTAGCTCTATTTCTATATAGGATAGTCCCACCAAGTTCCATTTACAGTTTTGCTTGGGCTCAAGTCCCAGGCACCCTTGGCTTCTCAGGGCTTTTCTGCTGGACTGGTATCAAAATTTCTTCCTTGAAATCCTGCCTCTACTGTTTAAATCTGAGTATGGGGACTTCATTGCCTGAGAAGGATAAATGAAACAAAATAAATCTAATTTCTAGAAAGTAGAGGGTTGAAAAAAGAAGAGAAAGTGGTCCTTCTCATCACACATTTCAGTTCATGGCATTACTGGTGTGAGTGAATGGATCTCATTGGAAAGAGAGACTAACTCAGTCCATTTTTTTTTTAAAAGGCTGTTTCCACTTACGTGGTAGGGGAATGCGGTATGTCTTCTTGCAGAAGCAGGTCCCAGTAATCTCTGAAGTGGGTACTTCCATGTTAGATGATCTGGGCATGTGTTGAAGTCCTGTTATGTCTATAAATATTGCTTGAACTCTGTTGGAATCGATGTGTGGAAGTGGAAATCTCAGAAAGTGAAGTTATTGCCAGACTGAAGGCCTGGTAATGGTAAATTAATAATAACAACTAGCATTTATATAGAATTTCACAGTTTGCGAAATGCTTATAATCTGTTATCTCATTTAAGCCTCACAGCACCCCTGACGACGTCATGGAATAATACAGTCTATAAAGAATTGGACTTTAGGATCAACCAAAGGTCATGGTGAGGAGAGGGCATGGCAGATGTGAGCAGGCTGCAACATATTACATACGAGCAATTATTCAAGAAAAGTCAGGTAATGCCCACTGTCACTAAAATTATTCAATATCATATTGGAAGTCCTAGCAATAAGTGAAGAAAAAGAAATAGAAGGAATCAGAATGGTGAATGAGGTAATAAAACTATCTCTTTTTGTAGTTATATGATGCTATACCTGAAAAATCCCAAGTGGTCATTTAAAACGTTAGTTGGAACAATTAATGTTTTTAGTGAAGTAGCAGGATACGAAGTAAATCCACATAAATCATTAGCATTACTATGTAACACAAACGAATCCCTGCAAGAAGAAATAGTAAGAGACACCCCATTTAAAATAACTCTAGATAGCATAAAAGATGGATAGTACATCTGTCAAAACAAACCCAGGAACTATAGGAACAAATTTATAAAAAAATTATGCAAATAAAATCGATTTAAATAATTGGAGAAATATTAGTTGTTCATGGGTAGGCAGGGCCAATATAATGAAAATGAAAATTTTACCTAAATTAATTTATATATTCAATGCCATATACCAAAAATTATTTTACCAAATTAGAAAAAATAATAACAAAATTCATGTGGAAGAAGAAAAAGTCAAGAATATCAAAGGAACTAATGAAACAAAATTGTAAAGGAGGGAAGTTTAACAGTATCAGTACCAGATCTTAAAGTATATTATAAGATAGAAATTATCAAAACTATCTTCTTCTGTCTAAGGAATAAAAAGGTAGATCAATGGAACAGAGTAAACATATATTTTACAGCAGGAAATGAATATAATAACCTTGTATTTGACAAGAGTAAAGACATTTTTGGGATAAGAATTCATTATCTGGTAAAAAATTGCTGGGGAAACTGGAAAGCAGTCTGGCAGAAATTGGGCATAGACTAATATCTTACACCATTTACCAAGATAAGGTCAAAATTGATACATGACCTAGATATAAAGAGAGATATTACAAGAAAATTTGAAGACTATGGAATATATCCTATCAGACTTATCGACAGACAAACAATTTATGAATAAACAAGAGATAGAGAGTGGAGTCAGGTGTAAAATGGATAATTTCAATTACATTACATTAAAAAGGTTTTGTACAAATAAAACAAATGGAGCCAAGATCAGAAGGAAAGCAGAAAATTGGGGAAAAATTCATAGACAGTTTCTCAGATAAAGGTCTTATATTGCAAATATAAAAGAACTGTGTCAAATGCATAAGCATATGAGTGCTTCAATTGGTAAACAAAGGATATGAACAGGTAGTTTTCTGATGAAGAAATCAAAAAATTTGTAGTCATATAAAATGCTCTAAATCATTATTGATTAGAGAAATGCAAATTAAAACAACCTTCAGATATCATTTTACACCTATCAGATTGGCTAAAATGATTGAATAGGAAAGCGATAAATGTTGGAGGGGATATGGAAAAATTGGGACACTAATTCACTGTTAGTAGAATTGTAAACTAACTCAACTGTTTTGAAGAGCAATCTGGATTTACGCCCAAAGAGTAATGAAGCTTCCTATGCCCTTTGGTGCAGCAATACCACTACTAGGTCTCTTTCTAAAGATGATTAGGGAAAAAGGCAAAGAACCTATATGTTCTAAAATATTTTTAGAAGCTCTCTTTGTTGTGGCAAAGAACTGGAAATTATGGGGATGCGCATCAATTGGAGAATGGCTGAACAAGTTGTGGTGTGATTGTGATGGAATGCTACTGTGCTGTAATAAATGATGAGCTTGATAATTTTAGGAAAACATGGATAGACTTCCATGAAATAATGAAGAATAGAATGAGCAGAACCAATAGAACACTGTATACGGTAACAGCAAGATTGTTTTAAGAACAACTTTGAGCAACTAGGTCATTTTGACTATTATAAATACCCAAATTAACTTCAAAGGACCTATGGAAGAAGACACTATCTGCATCCAGAGAAAGAACTGATAAATAGATGTATAGAATGATTTTGCACACACACACACACACACACACACACACACACACACACACACAGACACACGTATGTATGTATACAGACACACAGACATTTGTGTCTAATTGTCTAATGGTAATTTCTAGGATGAGAGAGGGGAGGGAAGAAAAAAAGGAAAAAAAATGTTACATGATAACTTTGTTAAATATTTTTTAAAATAGCAAGTTGTATGTAATAGATTTGCAGGTTCATGTAAAATCATCTACCCCACCTACCCAAAAAAATTCTGCTGTTATGGAAATGCTTATTTCATAAATTAAAAAGAAAAAAAAGGAAAGTCAGTTAAAAGTTGCCATGATAAATGGCAGGGAATGACAGATGGGCACAATGGATAGAGTGCTGGACCTGGACTCAGAAAGACTCATCTTCTTCAGTTCAATCTGGCCTTAGACACTTTCTAGCTATATTGTGTGACCATGGGCAAGTAACTTAACCCTATTTGCTTCAGTTTCCTCATATGTAAAATGAGTTGGAGAAGGAAATAGCAAACCACTTCAGGATTGTTGCCAAGAAAAACCCAAAATGGGATCACAAAGAGTCAGACATGACTGAAATGACTGAAAACTACAACACGAGATAGTCATGTATCAAGAGTAACTGATAAGTAAGAGATAGCTAAATGCTCCATTGCCATCTAACACAATATTAAGAGCATTGGAGTAAGGTTCCCAGAACGCCGAGGGAGGGCAACTCTCTTTGGTGAGTTTAAGGGAAGACGTGGATAAGAGTGACACAGAACAGACAGGTCTATATGGGTTCTGATCTTCATCATTGGACTGGATATATATTTATGAGACCAGAGATCCATTATACCATGTTTATAGAACACTATATATTTCAACAAATTTCTATCTATATTACTTTTTTTGATCCTCATAATAGCCCAACCTGAGGTGGGTAAAGAAAATGTTGTTGTGTACCTTTTATAACTGTGGAGATCGAAGTTTAATTAAATTGAATATCTTGCCCAAAGGTCACCCAGCAAAAAGGGGATTGGGGCAGGGCTGCAACTCAAACCAGGGCTTAAGAATTGTGAAGGAGAAAGAATGGCAGACTTGGAGTCAGAATTTCTACAAATTATATCAGAATGCTGATCTACTACTTATGACCTATGTGACTTTGACTAAGTCACTTTCCTCTTTTGGATGCAGTTTCATTTCTAAAATTAAGGGATAGGAATAGATGATCTCTAAGATCCCACCAGCAGGGCAACTAAGTGGCCCAGTGGATAGAATGACAGGCCTGGAGTCAAGAATACAAATCCAGCCTCAGACACTTACTGGCTATGTGACCTTGGGCAAGTTACTTTTTTTTTTAAATTAAGATTTTTTTATTTTTAGTTTACAACACTCAGTTCCGCATGACTTTGAGTTCCAGACTTTCTTCTCCCTCTCCCTTCCCCCCTCCTCTCCAAGATGTCATGGATTCCAATATATCTTCTATATATAACTTCACATTAAACTTATTTACACAATTGTAAAGATGAATTATGACCAATGGAATGAATCATGAGAAAGATGAAATAACTGCCCCCCCCCAAAAAAAAAGCAAAAGAGAAAAAATAGTTTGTCTCAATCTGCTTTCAGACTTCATAGTTCTTTCTCTGGATTTAGATAGCTCTCTCCGTCGTGAGTCCTTTGGAGTTGTCTTTGAACCTTGTATTGCTGAGAAGGGCCAACTCTATCAAGGTTAGTCATCACAGAATCAATATATCTGTGGTTGTGTACAATGTTCTCCTGGTGCTGCTCTGCTCACTCAGCATCATATCCTGTATGTCTTTCTAGGTTATTATGAAGTCCATATCTTCCTCATTTCTTATAGCACAATGGTATTTCATTACATTCATATACCACAACTTGTTTAGCCATTCCCCAATTGAAGGGCATCTGCTTGATTTCCAATTCTTTGCTATCACAAAAAGAGCTGCTATAAATATTTTTTGTACATATGGGTCCCTTTCCCACTTGTGTGATGTCTTTGGGATACATCCCTAAAAGTAGTATTGCTGGGTCAAAGCGTATGCACATTTTCATAGCCCTTTGGGTATAGTTCCAAATTGCTCTCCAGAATGGCTGGATCAGTTCACAACTCTACCAACAATGTAACAGTGTTCTAATTTTCCCACATCCTCTCCAACATTTATTATTTTCCTGTTTTGTCATGTTAGCCAATCTGACAGGAGAGATGTGGTACCTAAGAGTTGTTTTCATTTGCATTTCTCTAATCAATAGTGATTTACAGAATTTTTTCATATGCCTATAGATACCTCTAATTTCTTCCTTTGAAAACTGGCTGTTCATATCCTTTGACCATTTCTCAATTGGGGCATGACTTGTATTCCTATAAATTTGACTCAGTTCCCTGTATATTTTAGAGATGAGACCTTTATCAGAGACATTGGTTGTAAAGATTTTCTCCCAATTTTCTGCTTCCCTCCCGATCTTTGTTGCATTGGCTTTTTTTTTATACAAAAACTTTTCAATTTAACATAATCAAAATTATCCATTTTGCATTTTGTAATGCCCTGGGCAAGTTACTTAACTCTGGTTGCCTCAGTTTGCCTTATCTGCAAAATGAGCTGGAGAAGAAAATGGCAAAGCACTTCAGTATCTCTGCCAAGAAAATCACAAATAAAGTCATGAAGAGTTGGATGCAACTGAAATGCCTGAACACCAAACAGGGTTCCATCAAGCCCTAAATGTTATATGATTATATATAAAGAGCTTTCTCCGTTAAACTAATGTTATCCCTTCCACATCACAGATCACAGGGGTTAGGGGCATGGTACACCTGCAATCTGGAAAATCCTCATAAAATTTTTTGTCCTTCCCTTTGTACCAGTGAAGAAATCTGAATTTTTTCTTTTTCTTTTATGGGGCATTTACAGAATCTTATTGTAAAATTTGGATTAAATATTTGGTCATAGGCTCTGTCATCTTCTGGACTTTGCATGTCATCTGCAGCTTCTGTAAAATTCCCCCAAAATTCCCATTTAATTTCTTATGCTGACTCGCACCATATTGAAACTATGATGTTGTTGTTTGTCCGGAATTCTTGAAGAGAATCATGACATCAGGGAGGTGATGCCATGATATGCAAGTGAACTGGATTTAAGTGAGGGAGCGCAGTGTAAAGTCACCAACCTCACTTTCTCCTTCATAGCCATCTAGGTCTAGTGGCCAGATGGGGCAAGTTGGGATGCGAAAGGGATAACTGTATGTTGCTGAGTTGTAATTTTGACTTACTAATTTTACAAAAGAAAGTACATGATATAGAGCAAAATTCAAAGAAATACAATTTCCTAGGTTTATTGGTAATTAAGGCAGGATTTTTTTTTTTACTTTTTTCTCTTTTAGAATTCTAAAGTAATCAAGTGCCTTTGATTAAGTCTTACTAGAGGCAAAGCTCCAGGCCCGCACAGGTTTACTAACTAGGTGTGAAGCCCCAGGTCCACACCCTTTTGCTGATTAGATGTGAAGTCTTCAGGCCCTAAGAAGGGTACATAAACTCAGAGGTTAGCATTTCGTTTGGAGCTCTCACTCACTGGAAGAGTGTCATGTGATTTAACAGGAGACTCTGGGCAGCCTTTGTTAAGAGCCCCCCAGCTTTGGAAAACCTAGATGTTGGTGCTTCTCTGGTAACTATGTATATTGTGATTTGGTTAGATAGAAATTTTATTTCTGTTTATATCGTCTCTGTTTCTAATTTCTGTTTGTATTTGCTCTGAAGTTCAAGGTGCTGGCTTTTCTTCCTGAACTAAGTGAATGATATATGTATGTTTGATTAAAGTGAGACTGTTAACCTCTTAAAGTTGCTTTCCTTAGAAAAACAGATCAAAGAATCTGTGTTGGCAGCCTTTCTATGTGCTAGTGTTGTTGGCCTTACACAGCCACAGTAGTGGCAGGTCACATTGTTGTTACACGGGTACAATGTAGCATATTTGTAATTAAGTTTATATCTGTGTCAATCAAATTTTAATTTAATCATAGTTTCATATATTTTGTTTTAAACCTTCACTTATTGTGCTAATATCAAGAAGAACACACAGATGCTTTCACCTATCCTTTGACCCATTCAGTAACAAGACAGAACTTTCATTGCCTGCTTCAAGTGCCAAAATACATCATGGCTTATCTACAACTCATCCTGCTCTACTCACTAAGGGAATTTTGTTCCTACCTTTAACTATCTATCACTCTTGAGAGAGAAAGTGATAAGTACTTCCTGAACACTCCAGTTGGCTCTGAGGGCACTTCCTTCTTATTCAGCATTCCCAGCACCTCATTTTGCACTCTGAGAAATTTCTTTCCTTCTTTCATATAGGTTGTCTAGAAAAAAAGAAAGCAGTTTATAATGCTTTATAATGAATTTATAATGCATAAATACCTTCTCCACCCCCCTCCCACTCTCAAACAGGAGGTTATCCTGGCAACCTGCCTGTAGCTTTCTCTTAATAATATAGTGTCCACATTGTGAGCTCTTTAAAGGAACTATAATATCTGAGTAATGTACGCTGGCAGAACCCATTTTCATTTCATCCTGCCTGGCACATGTTAAGAAGATGGGTATGATACCATTAGTTCAATTCTTGTCTTTCTTTGAAGGTTTGTGGAAAACACATAAGTAATTTCATGTTTTGGAGATAGTTTCGGGATATGGGGAAATGATTCCCAAGTGGACTTGCCAACAGATAGATTCTATAGAAACATTTGGAAGCCTTAAGTAGGGAGGTTGTATACATAGAGATACCATGCTTGTCTGTTTAAGAACTGCATCTGGACAGTTAAAGCTCAGAATGGAATAAATGAGGCCTGTGAAATGTGAGAACAATAACCAAAAGGGATTTGGGAATAAGAAGAAAAACACATGTAAAATTAACAGATGTCAGAAAAATGACTATTTCCCCCTGTCTATTAAGGAGAATGATCTTCAAATTGTAAAGGGTAGAACAAATGAAGATAAGCCGGAATCGAAGTCTCAAGTAGGTGATGAGACAGTCAGATAGTACCTAGTCACTTTAAATGAGTCCACATCAGCAGGTCCAGGTGAATTACATCCCAGGGTACTGAAATCATTTATAGATGGAGTCATGGAATTGCTGTGGATAATCTCTGAGGCACAATTGAACATGGTCTGCTGGACAGGGGCTGTGTTTATATGTGTGCATTTTTAACCAGTTTGCCTTTCAAGACCCTGAAAAATCATAAATGTTCAATAAATGTTTGTCAGTGTTGTTGTTGATGACAAAAATGACTGGTACACATTGTCCATTCCATTCATTTGGTAGCTAATTATGTATTGCCTTTTGTCTTATGTAGAACAATTATTTATCAAATGCTATTTAAGTTTTCACATGTTTATCTTCTTTTTCTACTGAGGCTGCAAGCTCCTTAAGGGTAAGCCCCAAACTTTCCACCCTGTATCCCTTAGAATACCTGTGCATATAATAGTTGCTTAATAACCATCTGTTGATGGCGTGAGTCTTTGAGATTTAGCCAAACTTAACTTAAGTTCTAAAGGAACTCCCACCCTCTTTACCTTCCTTTATAAAAACAAACCTTAGTGGACTCTCAGAACTCTCAGTTGGTATGATGGATAGATAAATCCATAGTTGCATACATAGTATGATTTAAAGAGTACTAGATAGGGTCATCTTCCCCAAAGTACCTGAAATTTCAGTGCCTGAAATTCTCCTATTAGAAAGTCATTCTCTAGGGTTAAGAATTTTTTTTTTCTTTTTTGATGCTAGGCATGGTGATACACAACTATAATCCCTGTTACTGGAGAAGCTGAGGCTGGTGGATTTCTTAAGCTCGTGAACTCTGAACTGCAGTAGGGCTAAAGTTGATATAGTATCTTTGCTAAAGCTGGCACCAGGATGGTGAGGGCACCACCAGATTGCCTAAGGAGGGGTAGAGGGCCTATTTCGGAAACAGAGTAGGACAAAGCTTGATCAGCAGTGGGTTTGGGCCTATCAGTAACCATTGAGCTTTCATCTTAGGTGAGATAGGATAGCCTAGTCTAAAGAAGTTATATCCTTATAAGATGCAGATGCCCCTGGGTGGACTAGCACATTAAATAATTATTAGTCATTAATCTCTTTGTCTGATTTGGGTTAAGTTGATGATAATAGATTTCGAGAAAAACAAAGAGTTAAGGCTAGGTCCAGAACGTAGAATACTCCCCACAAAAAGAGCATGCTGTAGCAGTAACTCTGAGCATCCTGGGGTCAGCAGAAGGGTATTGGGAGTTGGGGGGGTGGGAAAGATGCTGCAGCCGGGACAGGAGGAGACCAAAGATAAGCTTCATCTACTTAACAGTTTTGCCAAGGGCTGCCCCTGCTTGGGGCACCTTGATGGGGAATATGTTCTCACCTTCAACAAGCAGCATTGCGGAAAATCAGTCTAACAATCCATTGTTATGAATTTCATACTTACTCTGGGGACTTAAATGCAATCCTCAGTGTGGGAGAATGCTGTAATGTAATCTTGGTAGGAACATTACAGGACAATGTCTTAGGTGAATTTAGGCAGTGGCAGAATCCAAATAAAAAGCAGCAAGCATTTAAAACCTCCTCCTGCCTCTAATGTTCTTGCTAATGATACCAATGAAAATGAATTTGTTTGGTATTGATATGCATGTCATACGCATGCTCGGCAGAAACCCCTATAATTTGGCATTAGTTAAATGTACCATTAAAATGAAGTGTTCGCTAAAGAGCGGCACTGTCGTTTACCAACCTTGAAAGCACTTGCTGAAACTATATTAAGCTTCTCAAACTATATTAAGCCACCCCCACTCTAGGTTCTTCGGTGTTACGTGCCTTGCTGATTGAAATCCTTTATGGGGAGGAAGAAGAGCCTAAAGGACTCTGGACTTTTGTGTGCATTGTAACTTTGGGATCTGGTTGATAATTCTAGGAGAGGATGAAAAAAGTGAGGTGCAAGGCAGGTACCCCCATTGTGAAGAGCCTGACACTGAGCAAAAATATTGTGTCTAGGAAGTTTATATGCCTGACTGTCACTTTCTTTCCTCTGCTAGGCACCCAAGGCTCTCCGGCTACCTCAAATTCTCTTCTATCAAGGAGGAAAAGAATCTGAGAAATGAAAATATGGGATGCTTCAAACTTTGTTTTGGTGCCCTCCCACCTCTTACTCCCTCTTCAAAATTCTTTTCCTCTTTGTGCATTACTATCGACCCCTACCTTCTACCCTGTATCTGGTGTCATCTTAACCCTTGACCATCCAGGACACCAACTACAGTACCCCACTGAGGTTTGTAGTTGGGTTGTACCTGAGATCTTGAGAGTAAGTAGATCTCCTGAGGTAGGGTGAATAGTTGGGGGCAGATGCAGAAGAAGGCAGTAGGAGAAAATCTAGGCATGTAACTTGGGTATGGAGGGAGCCATGGCATCAGGTAATTGACATGATAAAGGTGGGCAGTAAGGGTTATTATGGTAAGCAATGAGGGAAGGTCATCTGGATAATTGGATGGAAGGTTGTGGGGATCATAGAGATCCCACAAGGTGGAGTGGTTTGCTTATCAGTTGGTTCTTGAGAGCTAAGTATGGCCCCAGTCCCATAGGAACCGAGGTATGGAGTAGAGTGGTTAGTGAGATAGGGACTTTGACACAGGAAATGTCAGGTGCCAAGTCATACAAGTTGTAGGGTCTGTCATAATGGTACCTGAAGCCCATTTGCTAGAACCAGGGTGCAGAGTTAGAGAGGGATCAGCAAAAAAAGTGATCTAAGCCTAATTTCTCTGAGTGATAGATCCAGAAATCCTCTTTTCCCTGCTTACAGATCAATTGGTTTTAGAGCTGAAGGAGGACTGAGACTACAAATAGGAATAGTCCTGAGCTGGAGGACTTCAGAGACCGGGAGCCAGGTCTATCATTAAAATTCTGAGCTCTGGACTTCTCTCCCCACCTTGGCTCCTCAAAATTTGCTTGTTCTGCATCCCATTCTTGTAGGACCATGGGACCTATCTCCTAGGAAAGCAAAGAGCAAGGTCTCTGAGACAGTGGAACATAATAAGAATAAGCATTTTGGGAGGGCTATGTGGGAAGTGAAATAAAAAGTCTAGGCACTTTCTGGATAGCACAGGCTTGAAAGGAGTAAAGCACTGTGTGAGTGTGTGAGTGTGTGTGTGTGTGTGTGTGTGTGTGTGTGTGTGTGTAGGTGGGGGTGAGCAATAGAGGAGCAGCAGGGCATTAGGTACTTGAAATAGTACTAGAGTGAAGATACTACCTCCTTTCCCTGGCTCACAGGCATCAGAACATATAGAATAAAAGGATGTTGTAACTCAGATACATAAGCTCAGAACTGGAAAAGATTTTACAGATTATTTTGTCCAATCCTTTTGTTTTACAGGTGAGGAAATTGAGATATAGCGAGTGAGAGTGACAATGACTTGCCCAAGGCCAATTGCTAATTGCAAGGTTAGGACAGGAAGCCTGACTTCCTTGACTTCCTTCCTTCCTTCCTTCCTTCCTTCCTTCCTTCCTTCCTTCCTTCCTTCCTTCCTTCCTTCCTTCCTTCCTTCCTTCCTTCCTTCCTTTCTTTCTCCTCTCTTCATTTTTTCTTTCTTCCTTATCAAATGAGTAATATTTGTAAAGCGTGTCCTGAGATGTAATGTTTTTAAGGTTTGAGGAGACAAGATAGTGTCTACTTTCGACTGAATGGAATGACTCAATCAAGCAATTCTGCTTTCCCATTTTCATGAAGTCCTGGAAGGCCAGAGTAAAGGGAATTCACTTGCTGCTGTATGTGCCCTTTATGAAACTGGCATAACTACATTGACTGAACTCTTTAGGAAATCTGGAGAAAATGAGCTCAGGGTTATACATTAAACATCATGCCTTTCTCCCTGGAATCTCCCCAGACCCAACTAGACATGATTCCGTCTCTCTAGCCCTTTTTATTCATTTGTCTTTGGTTTGAGTGGTGACAAAGAGACAGAGCCTACAACCCTTTGGTTTCCTCTCCTACCACCCCTGGGAACTCCTTCCCCTCTTTTCTGCTCAATGTTATGTCCTCTCTTTCATCTGGGCTATTTTCTGCAAATCCCTCTGAACAATTTCCACACCTCTTCCCAGGTGTGTGATGTAACAGCATTTATCAAGAGTCAGTCTTATGCACTAAAAAGCCTCTCTTGAATGGACGTAGGATAAAGGGGGAAAAGAACTTGATAAAAAGAATGAATTTGCAGTGAGCCAAAGGCAGGAAAAATTGACTTGATAAAAGAACAGAGCTGTCAAATACTTAGATTTTCCTTTGTTCCAGAACCCTTTGAAACCCTATTTCATACAACAGAGCCAACTTAAATAAATATCTGTTAAAGGAAGGGGGTGTCACTAAAAGGCTACAATGTCACTGCTACAAGGTTATCCATCTAACAGGTTTTAGAAGTGGGAGACGTATATTACGGTGCTTCTGAAGCATTTAATCTTGGGCAATGGAGGCCCAGTTATTTCTAACTTTATAACAGAATGAAATTGCGCAAAGAAGTTACATTTCAAAGGACCAGTTGTTAGATAGGAAATTGAATTCACAGAGGGGAAAAAAAATGTGTCCCAGAAACTGTGATGTGATTATCTAGAAAACATAGGATTATAGACAGTATGTTTATTCAGAGGCAGAAAGGATTATGCCCTTTGGGAATGGCCATTGTCATTGTTGGGGAGGCTTTTCGACCAACTTTTTAGTAATCTAAGCCCGAGTTGATTTTCTGAGTGAATGTTTTGCTGAATAGGTGTGTGTGTACGTGTGTGTGTTGTATGCAGCACTGTCAGAATATTTCCACAACTCTCTTTGAGATACGTGAGTCATTTTGGAATTTGCTCTTCTCAGATCCTTTCTTCAACTCAATTTCACATGCCAAAGCTTTTTTCCCCTTCTCTTCTCAGTTAATTTATAAAATAACACAGGTTTAGAGAATCTAGGGCCATATGTTTGATCGTCATAAAAACCCCAGCTATGCCCAGTTATATTTTAAGAATATATGCTTACGCTGAGCATTGTGGCATACGTCTATAACACTGGCTACTGGGAAGGCCAAGACCGATGGATCTCTTGAGCTCAGTTGTTCTGAGCTACAGTAGAGCTAAAACCAATCAGGTGTTTGCACTCTCCTGCACCAATATAGTGATTCCCTAGGAGTGGGGTGGGGTCATCGGGCTATCTAAGGAGGGGTGAACAGACATGGGCTCCTTAGGCAGCCTGCTAACCCCCTACTCTGGGGAGCTCACCATATTGCAGTAAAACTTTGTGTGGACATCCATTCTACAGCTTAGAACTTCTACACTCAAGTGTTCTACCAGCTTCATTGTCCCGAATAGCAAGGATTATAGTCATGTGCCACCACACCCAGCGTTTAAATTCGTTAGTACTATGCCCTTTGTTCAGTGCCTGACCCTTATTTCCCTATGTTATAAGTATAATGGTTTTTTGGAGACAGCTTTCTGCAGGCAAAGCAAGACACCAGTGACTAGGTGCAAGGATCCCTGGGAAACGTAGCACATTGTCTGAAAGAGATAGTATTATCTTCCCCACTTGGGAGGACCTGCTATGTAGTTTGGAATGAACTGGTCAGAGTCCTGCAAACTCTAGAAGTTTTTAAACTACTCTAAGAAGGGGATGGAGAGGAGTGGCCCCAGCACTAGCAGCAGAAATAACAGTGAAAAACTGTGCATGCGAACTGACCATCAGCCTTAAGTGTATGGAACCTTTCCTCTTTTGCTGCTCTGCTTGACTTAAAAGAAGCCATGTGGGAAATTATTAAATGGTGTTTATGCTGTGACAGTGCTGGGACATAGTGAATGGATTCACTCAGCTTTTTCCCCCTCTGCTTTATTATCACCTGATATAATGTTAATACAATTTGAAGATCTTCCCCACCCCTTGATAGGCCTGTGTGACCTATTTTGAACCTGAATCACATGGAAACCTGAGTCACATAAGCCTGGGTCACGAGCATTGTGATGCCCTCTGTCCTTGAAGAAGGGTATATATACTCTGAGGTCAGTATTTTGCTTTGGGGCTCACTCATTGGAAGAGTGTTGGCATGATTTGGCCAGATGAGACTCTGGGTAGCCATTAAGGAGTCCCCTGGCTTTGAAAAACCCAGATGTAAGTGCTTCTCTCTCTGGTAACTATGTATGTATTGCTTTTGGTCAGACAGTTGGAAGCCCTGTTGGCTGGTCTTTGCTGTTTGTATTTGCTCTGTTTATATAATTTCTAATTATAATTTCTGTTTGTATTTTCTCTGAAGTTCAGGGTGCTGATTTTTTCCCTGAACTAAGTGAAATATATGTGTGTGTGTGTGTGTGTGTGTGTGTGTACATACATGTATTTCTGTTTGATTAAAGTAAAATTGTTGACTCCTTTAAAATTGCTTTCCTTTAGAAAAGCAGATCAAAGAATCTGTGCTAGCAGCCCTCCTGTGTGCTGGTGTTATTGGTCTTACACTCCCACAGCAGCTGCCAGTAGCATTGTTGTTGCACCTGGCTAGCATAGTTTCTTTTAAGTGTTTTCTGTTCTATTTAAGTTGCTTCCATGCTATTTCAATAGCATTTAAATTGGTTTTTTTGGCTTTACATAAAAATTACACCTGATCTTGATTGTTTTCTGAATGTGCGTCTTTGTAAATAAGAAGTATAAATGTGGGGAAGCCAGTGGCTATTTGAATATACAGAATTACAAGCCTCAGATCCTTGTCTCTAGCCTGGTGATCAGAGATAACTCTGATCTGGAGGCTCAGAATGTTTAGAATGTTTCATAAATAAACTGTATTTTTAAAAGCTAACTTTGGAGAGAAACAGAAATGTTAAGTGGGGCTAACTTGGTTCTGGGCTATCTGTTAAGGATCAATAAACTGCTCAAGAAAATGTGCTTTTTAAAGAATTTTTTTGTCCTTAAATCTATAAATACATTTTTGTGTTAAATATATAAATAATTTTTGTGTTAAAATGTGTGTTTTTTCATATTAAAATGTATAAATGAATTTATTTAAAAAACCCCCAAAAAGTCCTTAAAAAAGGTCATACTGTCATTACATGTACTTGGGTATTTTAAGGGATCCATGGTCTCACTAATAAAGCATTTCCTCTGCCAGTGAAGGTCAGTACTTAACCATTGATTTTTTCTCTTCCTGTGCTTCTCTTGCCCATATCCTCCTCTATGAACACAGCTAGAGCTGAAGAGGACCTCAGATATCATCTAGTCCGACTCCCTTATTTCAGATATGATGAAAGTGAGGCCCAGGGAGGTTAAATAATTTGCCAAAAGTCACACATGTAAGTTTTCTACAAGGAATCTACATGACTCTTGGGTGAGCTGGGTGCCATTGTCTGTATCTTTTGACATTTCATGGATGGCAGTGGAATATATGGATTGGCAGTCTTTGTTTCATACTCCTGCAATGTAGTCACCCCAATCCTCTTTTCAATCATCTATCTCTCTAATGATATATTTATACCTCTTTGTGTATGTATATATATATATATATATATTTTTTTTGCCGGTAACATGCTATAACCCGTTTATACCCTCCATGTACTGCTCCATTGCTTTTTATATAACCTACAAATTTGATCCCCTATAAATTATGATATTCCATGATTTGCAACCACATAGCATGGTTGAAGAAATATTTATTTGGGACTTTAAAGAAAAGATTGCTTTTTGTTTCTGTGAGAAGCTGGAGACCATTAAAAACACTGTCTGATTTCCTCAAAATAACACAACTCACTCTCCTCCACTTACATTCTGGACCCAGTTGATTATACATTTGGAATATTTTTCCAGGGTACATGTAGTGCTCTATGGGCTATCCATCTAAGTGCATATCATAGTTTGGACACAGATAGGAACACCTAGAGGACTTTACCATCCACAGGAGATCTATTCCATTTTACATGTCGAGTATCCCTTATGATGATACAAAACCTATGTCTCCAGTCAGAGGGTTTTCAGTTTATTGAGCACTTCAGCACTGAGCTAAGTATGTAGAATAAAAGAACAAAAATGAGGCATTGCCCTCAGGGAATTTACATTCTCCTGAGTGAAAACAATATGAAAACAGATTAAGTATTTGTAAAATGTATTGTACAAACAGACAAAGCTCTCCTGCTTCCCCCTCCCCACCCTTTTAGAATATTAAGAAAGCATTTAGGGGCAGCCAGGTGGCACAGTGAGTAGAGCACCACCCCTGGAGTCAGGAGGACCTGAGCTCAAATCTGGCCTCAGACGCTTGACACGCTAGCTGTGTGACCTTGGGTAAGTCACTTAACCCCAATTTCCCTGACTTCCCCCCTCAAAAGAAGAAAAAAAAATAAAAAAAGAAAGCATTTAAAAGTTACTGCTCTGAAGTCTTTGGACTAATCTGAAAGAGAAAATTTATCAGTCTTTCTCTAAGTTCGAGAAGGAAGGCGTCAGTCTCGTGGGTGAGGGAGAGCCCTGGTTGGAAGGGATCATAGAAGGAATGTTATTATTGTTCTCCTAGTTCTGCTCACTTCACTCTGTGTCAGTTCACAAGCCATCTCGGTTTGCTCTGATATTGTCCATTTCATCATTTCTTAATGGCACAATAATATTCCATTTCATTCGTAAAATAAAATTTGTTTAGCAATCCCTCAATAGAAGTATATACCCTTTTAGTTTCCAATTTTTGGCTACCATGAAAAGAGCTGCTATAAATGTTTTTGTCCATATTAATCCTTTCCTTCTTGTTTTGATATCTTTGGGGGGTATAGGCCAAGGAGTGCTATTGTTGGGTCAAAATTTTGGCAACTTTCTTGGAAAAGTTCCAAATTGCTTTCCAGAAAGACTGGACTAAAGCACAGCTCTACTGACGATGCACTGATATATCTGTTTTTCCACAGCTCCAACATTTCTTTTTTTCTTTTGTCCTCACTGACAGTCTGATAGGTATGAGGTAGAAACTCAGAATTACTTTAATTTGCATTTCCCTAATTATTAGGATGATAATATTCTCCATAAATATAGTCAAAATAAAAGGGAAACTGATTAAAGCCCCTAAACCTTGTAATCAGTACTATTTAAACATAATAGATGCATATTTTGACTATATGGCATAAACAGTTTGCTTGCTATGTTCCCTTTTTGCCTAACTGGTAGGGTTTTCTTCCAACATTTGGGAATTCGTTATTAATACAGTAGGAATCTGAAAAACTAGAATCATAAGAGATGCAAATCTAGGGAGGATTTCAGTCTCTAGCTACCTCTGGTGCAGCTAAAATGGTGACTTGAGGTACATACTCATGATGGGTTATGCTGAAACGTGGGAAATTATGTGGCTCTGTAGAAGGGACTGTAGCAATTAACTGCTATTATTTGAAGGTGGCCTCAAAGTAATCACACATATCTTAGCTGTTTAAGGAAAAAGTCTATAGATTCATTATTATAGAGCCCCAAAATCTTTTATTATAGAGTTATCCTATAACTCATTTTATTGGAAAACTAACCAAAGGTGAGAATTAGTTAAGCTCCAAGCTTGCCCACTTTCTCAACTTTAACATTGCTTTCTAGGGTTCAGTTTTATATGAACTCTTCTTTGAATCAGGTGAGTTTTTCTCTGCCCCTTTCCCATGCCATGTTCATTCCTGCTTGCATGTTTTTGTTCAATTCTACTAAAAATATTTGTTAAGCATATGTACAGCAATGAGTAATGTACTAGAGATTAAAAAAAATAGTCCCTGTTCTCAAGAGACTCAGATTTTCAGAATATATTGTTTCCCTGTGTGGAGTACTCTCTCTTCCTCTTTCTACCTATCCAAGTACTACACAAACCTTCATGTCTCTATTTCTATCTTGCCTTCTCCAATAAACTTTCTTTCACTGCCCAAGCCCCTACCCAATTCTACCCTTCTTTTAGTCTTACTGTATTTATGCTGTGTACCATACATTTTGGCTTTTACACTGAAAAATGTATCATGATGTATATACATACATACACACACACACATATATATGTATACACACACATATATGTATATGTATATATATACTTCCCAAATAAACTGTAAATACCTATGAGGGCAGAAAATGCATTTTATATTATGTATCTTCTATAGGATGTCAAATAAAAATGGAGCAACTAAACTGTATACAAGCATCCCTGGGCCTTGT